>JAJJWW010016898.1:0-107040 GCA_023531295.1 Papaver armeniacum | reverse complement strand
GACTTATGCAACCCTAAGCTGCGTACTTAGATTATTATTCACTTTACAAGTATAAAACTCGCTAATCAACAAAGTATGAGACGAAGAGACTCATTGACATTATCTATCTTGATCGTCGGGAGCAAGCTCTACAAACAATCAAGATCAGATACCAAGTTATCAAGATAAAAATAAAGATAACTAGACCTACTCATGAATCCCCGTGAAGTATTTATAGTCGCTAAACCATAAAAGGGTTTGTGAAGAGGACGACTCAAGATTCAACTAGGACACACCCAAAAGTAGTATCGGGATTCAAAGATCCAAGTTGCCAAGAGTTCTCCTTATATATACTTCAAAGCCTAGGTTGCTTTAGGTTTAAGCTAAGATAACTTTGGAACCAAGCAAACAATATCCACCGTTAGATGAAAGCTTTGAATATTAACAAGACTATGTTCAACGTGGTTAGGTAAACTGTAATTGAACTGTGTATAAAGACTATGTTCAACATGGTTAGCCGAAACTAGCCGATTAAACTTAAAAGCTTAACACTTATTTTCATCTTCAGTAAGACATTAAGATTGAGTCACAATCATCGATCAATTAAGTCCTGGTAAGTTAATTAGAGAAAAGATCAAATGCAAATTACTTCATAGAAATAATTTAATTGCAATTGAATCATGATCGACATAGTTTTTATATGTACAAGGTACAATTACTTGAACCGTTCGAGAATCGGCTGAGTCACAGTATACGGACCGGTTTGCAAACTCATATGCATTTACCGAGTTCCAGAGTCAATATAACTTTTCAGTTCATAAACCGGCTTGCACACTTATGCAATTACCCACTACAAGAAAACTTGGATTTAGCGACTATATTCTTACCAACCGTAGTTGCAAAATACTTTTACTAACTATTTCTTAACTTAAAATAACTATGGTGGTTAGAAAATTACCCACCGCTTTTTAAGAATAATCGTGGGTTCAATCTTTTAATACAATGTTTCAACAACTCAATAATCACTATGTGCAACTATTAGCTTTCAACAACCATGTCCCGCCAACCAAAATTTACACTTTAAGCTATACACTTTTGGTCAAATGTCCGAGCCACCAAAATATTAGCTCGCTAAACACTTGTACCAACCAGCAGATTGTAAACGTTGCTATCAACATTCAACCTCTAGTTTTGGGCACTAAAGATTGCTTTAGAGGTTGAATACTTCTACCCAATAGGTTTAGCCACCATTACCATCCATTGGTCGACAATTATTCCAGCTTATCAAATACATGGCGTTACTATTTAGCTTTCGTGTTTACGATTTGGCAACTCGTAAAGTTTACTGGGAAGTCAAAAACCTCAGCCACCGCAACTAGATCGATAAATGATCAATCAAAAGAGTAGAGACTACTCCGACTATATGCATGGTTTGATGGTTTTCCATGAGTAGTTATCACTACTGGAAAAATAGTAATCTACAACCGTAATTTCACAACTCTCTATATTTAAGGTTGTGAAAGGTAAGATGTTTGACAACTTTTGTCAAACAAAAAGTTGTCAGCATAAAACCGTTCAACTCTTAGGACCAAAGAGGAACAAAGAGTCGTGATTTGAGAATCAAAATCACAACGTTTTTGTGAAAAGAGTAGTGACCACCTTTAGACTTTAACAACTCATCTCAAGGTAGTGAATAACTATACGACAACACTTATAAGGGTTGTTGAAGATAAAAAATATCATTTGGAATAATGGTGTTTGAGAGATTCGAACACAAGCCAACTAGGTGTTAGCACAAGCCCCGAACCATCCTTCCTTCCTCTCAATATTGGTAGTTTTGTCCTATTTTTTTTATTATTACTATCACAACCCTTTATAAGAGTTGTAAAAAAACTTGAAAAAAAAATGAGGAGTGAGGTATTCAACCATCCTTTCACATTTAAATATATGATTATATTTTACATCTACTTTTATATATAAGAAAATTTCAAACCGAGCCTTAAAAAAAAGACCAACAAATGCGCCACTTTTTCCCGAAACATACAAGGCATTGTTAAATATGTACATGGTTAAACAACATAGCATAGCAAACCAAAGTATAGAATGTAATATATAGAGTGATTTAAATCTACATTCTAGAGTGACAATATAACAAAACAAAAACCAAACTTAAGAATATTAACCTTTACTTTATTTATTTTCAATAAGGATAAGGATAGTTTGGTCATTTTCACATTCTCCATAATATTTATTGCACTTATTTCTAATAAGGGTAATATGGTCATTTTCACAATCAGAATATTTAATTTACTAATTTTCGATAAGGGTAGTCTCGTCATTTTTCACTACCTCCATAATATTTATTGCACTTTTTTTCCAAAAGGGTAATATGGTCATTTTCACAACTGCTAGAATTACTTTACTTATTTCGATAAGGGTAGTATGATCATTTTCACGCCCATAATAATTATTGCACTTTTTCCAAAAAGGGTAATATGGTCATTTTCACAATCAGAAGAATTACTTTACTTATTTCGATAAGGGTAGTATGATCATTTTCACACTCCGTAATAATTATTGCACTTTTTTTCCAATAAGGGTAATATGGTCAATTTCTACAAATTGTAAGAATTACTTTTACTTATTTCGATAAGGGTAGTATGGTCATTTTCATTGTCTCCATAATATTTATTCCACTTTTTTCCAATAAGGGTAATATGGTCATTTTCACAAGATGTAAGAATTACTTTACTTATTTCCGATAAGGGTAGTTTGGTCATTTTCACAATTTCCACAATATTTATTGCACTTTTTTCCAATAAGGGTAATATGGTCAATTTTCACAAATAAGAATTACTTTACTTATTTCCGATAAGGGTAGTATGGTCATTATCACAGCCTCCATAATATTTATCGTGACTTTTTTCAAATAAGGGTAATATGGTCATTTTCACAATCGATAAGAATTACTTTACTTATTTCCGCCATAAGGGTAGTATGGTCATTTTCACTGCCTCCATAATATTTATCGACTTTGTCCAATAAGGATAATATGGTCATTTTCACAATTGGTAACATTTACTTAATTTACTTATTTCCGATAAGGTGGTATGGTCATTTTCATGCCATAATATTTATCGGTGACTTTTCCAATAAGGAAATATGGTCATTTTCTTACAAATTGTAACATTTACTTACTTATTTCCGATAAGGGTAAGATATCAATTTCAATGTCTCCCATAATATTCATTCCACTTTTTTCCAATAAGGGTAATATGGTCATTTTCACACAACAGAAGAATTACTTTACTTATTTCGATATATTTCGCCTCCTGCCCATCCGAATGAGAAACTCAAAGTTTAATTCTAGTTTTTGAACCCCGTGATGTTCACCCCCGATATATTTAGTCTTCGCTCATCCGAAGAGAAAACTCAGTGTCTAACTAGATCTAGTAATCTTTGAACCTGTGATGTTTAATTCTGAAATATTTCGTCTCCAATTCATCCAAAAAAGAAACTCAGGTCTAACTCTAGTAAATGGATGGATTAATCATTCTTACCAAGCTTTAAGGTTTCAGGAATATTCCAAAGGAATCTTACATGTAAATGGATGGATTCATCATTCTTACCAAGATTTCTACTTATGTGAGTCCACTCCCATCCGTGTTTCGATCTCTGAGCGTGTATGCATACAATATGCCAGATAGGGTTTGTTTAAGGTTTCAGGAATATTCTAAAGGAATCTTACCCGTAAATGGATGGATTCATCGTTCTTACCAAGTTTCCGACCTATGTAGTCCAATCCCTACCAGCTTCGATCTCTAACTCCAAGGTATGCGTACATTATGCCGGTAATAGGGTTTGTTTAAGGTTTCTGGGATATTATGAAACAATCTTACAATCCTAAATGGATGGATTCATCAAGTTACCAAGTTTCCGACTTATAAGTAGTCCACCCCCGCCAGTTTCGATCTGAGCCAAGGTATGCATTTTATGCCAATATGGTTTGTTTAAGGTTTCTGGGAATATTCCGAAGGAATCTTACCTATAAATGGATGGATTCATCGCTTCTTACCAAGTTTTCGCTATGGTAGTCCACTCACGACTGTGTTTCGATCTCTGATCTGTGGTATGCATACAATATGTCGAATAGGGTTTGTTTAAGGTTTTGGGAATATTTAAAGCAATCTTACCCGTAAATGGATGGATTCATCGCTCTTACCAAGTTTCAGACTTATAGAGGTCCACTCCTACTGGTTTCGATCTTGGAGCCAAGGTATGCGTACATTATGCCAGAATATGGTTTGTTTAATATTTCAGGGATATTATGAAGGAATCTTACCTGTAAATGGATGGATCCATCGTTCTTACCAAGTTTGACTTATAGAGTCCACTCCCGGCGAGTTTCGATCTCTGACCCAAGGTATGCACATTATGCTTAATAGGGTTTTGTTTAAGGTTTGAGGGGATATTATGAAGCAATCTTACTAAATGGATGGATTCATCGTTTTTACCAAGTTTCGGACTTATAGTAGTCCACTCCGGACAGTTTCGATCTCTGACTCCAAGGTATGCGTACATTATGCCGAAATAGGGTTTGTTTAAGGTTTCGGGGATATTATGAAGGAATCTTACCTGTAAATGGATGGATGCATCGTTCTACCAAGTTTCCGGGACTTATAGTAGTCCACTCCTGACAAAGTTTCGATCTCTGACCCAAGGTATGCGTCTGATAGCCGGAATATGGTTTGTTTAAGGTTTCGGGATATTATGAAGGTATCTTACCCAATTAAATGGATGGATGCATCGTTTTACCAAGTTTCGACTTATAGTAGTCCACCCCCGCCTGTGTTTTCGATCCTGAGCCACTTGATGCATACAATAGGCTTAATATGGTTTGTTTAAGGTTTCAGGAATATTCTAAAGGAATCTTACATGTAAATGGATGGATCATCATTCTTACCAAGATTTCGACTTATAGTAGTCCACTCCCATCTAGGTTTCGATCTCGGAGCTGTGTATGCATACAATATTCCAGATAGGGTTTGTTTAAGGTTTCAGGGAATATTCTAAAGCAATCTTATCCGTGAAATGGATGGATTCATCGTTTTACCAAGTTTCCGACCTATAATAGTCCACTCCTACTGTGTTTCACCTCGGACCCAAGGTATGCGATATTATGCCAAATGTAATAGGCTTTGTATAAGGTTTCAGGGATATTATGAAGCAATCTTACCTGTAAATGGATGGATTCATCGTTTTTACCAAGTTTCAGACTTATAATAGTCCAATCTCGGACAGGTTTCGATCTCGGACCCAAGGTATGCGTACATTATGCCAGAATAGGGTTTGTTTAAGGTTTCAGAGAATATTCCATGGAATCTTACCTATGAATGGTTAGATTCATCGTTCTAACGAAGTTTCCGACTTATAATAGTCAACTCCCTACGTGTTTCGAGCTCGAGCCACTTTCTTTCTCGAAGTCGCTAGAAAAAGGTTTGTTTAAGGTTTCAAAGAATATTCCATGAAATCTTACCTATGAATGGTTAGATTCTTCGCTCTAACGTTTTCGAGTTATAGTAGTCAACTCCCACCAGTTTCAGCTCGAGCCACTTTCTTTCCCGAAGTTGCCCGAAAATGGGTTGTTTAAGGTATCTGAGAATATTCCGATAATCGACATCGAGCTTCTTGGTTCATAGTTTGTATGTCGTTATACCACATTTCAAGTTCAACCGAACTCGAGCTTCATATTTATCGATTTCAATGATGTGTCATGCTAAGTTTGAAGTCCGAACCCTCCTGAGCTTCTGCTCATAGTTTGTCCGCCGTTATACCATATTTGAAGTTCGAATCAATACCTAAGTTTCATATATATCGATTTTGATGTATCCTTCTAAGTTTGAAGACATTAACCTCCCGGGTGAGCTTCTTGGTTCATAGTTTTTATGCCATTATACCACATTTGAAGTTCAAATTGACATTGAGATTCATATTTATCGATTTCGTTGATGTATCATGCTAAGTTTGGAGTCTCAAACCTCCCGAGCTTCTTGGTTCATAGTTTTTATGCTTTTTGAATCTACGAGTGTGAACTAAAGCTACTTCATGACTCGTATGAATAGTCGAAATTACTTCGTGACCTATGTGACTAGTCGAAATTCAAACCTAAGCACAAAGAGAAAGCACAAAGAAACACACCAATTATCGAATTCACTTCTTATGAACCACATTCATTCTTATATATTTTTTGGATTTTTTATATCGTAATGTCGATAACAATGTCCAAAATTTATTAATATTTTTTTCGATTTTTTTCATATCGAAAGTTGATAATTAAACCGAATACACGAGTTTGAACTAGCACAAAAGAAACACACAAGTTTCTCAATTCAGATGAGCATCTTAAAGTGAATCTACACCGTCCCCATAATTTATGCAACTGTATGACCTCCTTATCTACTATTCCCCGGAGTATTTTTAACTTATCTACACAAAATGAGAGAGAGAAAACCTCTACTCATTCTCCCCGCCTCTCATCTCCGTCTCTCTCGCAAACCCTAATTTCTCCCCTTTCCCACTCTAAACCTTCATCTTCTAACGCTTAATCAACCTCGTAAACTCTAATTTCATAATCAATCTCCAGCTTACTCAATTCCCTCTAAATTCTTACCCCAAAACCGTGTGATTCTTCACCGAGACATTGTACTTGATTTGATTTTCGCCGTTTATCCTTAATGAAATCTTACCCTAAGCTCTGATCTCCACTGAACCCGAAATCTACCATCATTAGACTTCAAAACTTTGTCTGATTTAAAGTCGGAGACAATCATCGAATACATTTCTCATTTTTCTAAATCTTTCTTGTGTATATATTCGAATTTATTTATAGTTGATGGATGATAACAATATATTATTTCAATTTATATAATACCTTGTAGTTTTTCCGCATTGAAGGGTGATAAATATACCGAATGCATGAATTCATTTTAGCATAAAAGACTTTCAATCCTTATGAAAATCTCAAACAAAATCTTCACCGTCCAAATTTTTTTAGTAATCCGCGTGCTTTTTTTTTTTTTTTTTTTTTTTTGGTCCTCATCCTCATCCGTATGGCTAGCTATCCTTATCCTTATCCACTTCACTTTCTATCACTACCACAGAACTTTGTTTGCTAAACCTAATTTCATTTCTCTGTCCTCCGCTCCCTTCGCCAGTTCGCCTCCATCTCTCGCTTTTCATTTCTCTTTGGTTACTCTCAAACGAGATCGAGAAACCCCAACCCAAAAACCCATCTATGTTTTCTGATTCCCTTGATCTGGAATGCTTTCTCTCTGTATTCTAAGTTTTCGACATCTGAACTAGATATGAAAATGGTAACTCTTCAACTTTTCTTCTTTTCCTTTTTACTTTTGTCACTTAATCTCTGGTTTTTGGTTCTACTTCAGTGATTCAATAGTTTGATTTTGATTTTGGTTTTTGTATTTCCCATGCGTCATTTATGATCAGAAGAAGCTCGGTAAAAAGATGAGACTAAGCAGACGCATCCCTGGTTGGATCCATATGATATTGATAACATCATCAGGTCTGTGTTTTTGTTTCTCTTTCAATTTTTTTTTAGTCAAATCTGTTCTTGTTTTTCCTTATTTTTCGTCTTAGATTCTAGGTTTTTGTGTTTTTGATTGGAATACGAAGTATTGAAATATAAGAATTTTTGTTTGTTTGTGTTAATTTAGGCTGTATTTGATTTCAAGTTTTAGGGTGTATTTGATTTCAAGTTTTGGTGTTTTTTTCAATTTGATCTCTAAAGAAACCCTTTCATTTTTTCAATTTCAGGGTTTCCTTTTCATCTAGTTTTGATAATAGGGCCTAGGGGTTGATTCTAATGTTAAATATTTTAGGGATTTTACATGTAAATAATTTTATGGTTTTCATTTTATCTGTTTGAATTTGGGGCTTCAAATATTGTTGTAGGGAACTGAAAAAGCAAATTTCAATGTTTTTTTCTTCTGTAGTGATTACGATGTGAAAAAGTAGAGGGGGATTATCACAAAAATCTGGTAGGCGAGTAGATCCCTTACAATATTATCTGCCAGATATAAATCCAAATACAAAATAGAAGACAAGAACGGAAATGAAATACACATTTGTTTCTCACATTTTCAGTTCTAATTTGTTCAAAGGTCATTGGGAATTTGGGTTTATTTTATGTTGTAGGGCATTGAAGAAGGGAATATTTCATTTTTGTTTCATCTGTTCTTATTGATCGACAGACATACAACATCAGAACTGGCATCTTGCTCAAGCATGTTTATGCTCAGCTTATTGCCAGTCTTTCTCATATAATTTTCATTACTTCAGTATAGTATATTAACTATTTGCTTGATGTTTCATAAGAACTGATTGAGTGTTATTGATGGAATTTGCAGAAATTGTGCAGGAGATGAAGATAGGCAAAGATGAAGTAATCTTTTAAATACCCAAGTTGTGAAGTTCTCTTAGATTATCTTGAGTTACATTGATACGTGTTTCTTAAATGATAGTCATCTCATATAAGGAGCTTCTGTTTTGATTTCTTACGCTTTTTTCAATGTAGAGGCTGCATAGAAGGCCCTTTGAAAACGAGGCATTATCCAAGCATCAGAGAAGTCGTCTCAAATCGCTGCTGAGGATTTTTGCTTGCACTAGCACATACTGGAACTAAATCTGAATGCCTCAGAGGGTACTGTTTGGTCCAAACTTAATTGTCTTGCATTGGTTTGTATTTCAAATTTCAAATATATATTATATGAATAATCAGTGCTCTTGTCGTTTGAAGGCAGTGGCCGTAATAATAAACTGTTATGTTTTTTCCGAGATCTGCATAAGGAAGAAGCTAACTGCTAACGTAATAAATGATGACCAGAGAGAAATTTCATTATATGGTACCACCTGATTGTGTGGGACGTGTTGGCAGAACACTAGCATGTTAGAGAACTAGGATTAATATATATGTTTTGTGTCCTTTGATGAAAAACTATGATTTATAGCTTTTGTACATGTAAGTAGGGAGGAAAGACTGAGAGCCGACTGTAATTTTTCCGCAATTAAATTCAAAAACAATAATATGGGTCTCCACTTTAGTGATTCATTCTTTTAGCCTATTTCAACAAAATTTGTGTTTGAACAACTTGTTTCTTCCTGCCGAAACAGAGCAACACTGTATATGCTTTGGACTTATTGTGCTTTAGAAGATGACGGGTACTGGATACAGTTTTTGCACCTGACCCGGTTACCAACACCAACAGAAGGATATAACAATTTTATACAATTAATTTTGCTTCAAAATTTACAGAATTCTTCATCCCGAATTTCAGTGATACTTTGTGGTATGGGTTCTTCATCTTTAAAATTATTTCGTGTATCTAACCTCCATCTTCCATTGTGTATATACTTTGATCTTTTGTGTATCTTACCTAAAACCACCTGTAATTATAGAGATGATCATGTATAGTTGTTTGCATAGCTTATCCATATAAAAATCATGATTGATGAACTAATGTTTACTGATATTCATTCTAGGTTATAATTTATTTGTCCTATTTTGAGAAACATACATTTTCGTACAATGCTCATAACAACTATTTGATAAAATGCCTTATAGAAGTGCCTTGAAATTTGTTGGAGTTTTAAGATCCTAAAGGGATTTTGATTAGTGGGTTTTGTTTATGTGCGGTTTTAGAGTGAATGGGTCCGCACAATAATTTCTGTATTTATGGTTTATTGAAGATCATTACACATATGAACCTCTATACACAGACAGAATGGAAGATAGGTGAATTAACTTGGTTGTTATATGTTTGGATGCAGCAAGGTGGTTAGGCTATTAATTGCACAAGTGCTTGCTTTGATTTCTCAGAATTAGAAGTCTGCACTTGGAAGATGCAAACAAGACCAGGAAGATTAGTTTTATCAGGAGATGCTTGACTAAATATCAGGTGCATTTTCTTTTACTTTGCTTTACCGCCATTTACCTATTTTTGTTCCTCTTTAACCTGCAAAGATAGAGGATAGGATGCTTTTGTAGACAACAATTCAGTTAGCACTGATGCAGTCTTAAACTCTTAATTAGCATTAACCAAACAGGAGTGGATCTCTTAGTTAGTTGCCTCCACCGCGTGCGGTAAATCTAAGTCTAAAAAGGGGATAGACTTGTAAGGTTTTGAGATCAGTCTGGGTATGTTGAAAGTATAAAGAAGATCAACAAGGACAAAGATTCATGCTTTTCTAAATGATGAAGACCCCTGGTTCAAAAGTTGAAAGTGTCAAATTGGGATGGCCGCAGATCAATTGTTTGCCCATTGAGTGGCCAGTCTATCCAAAACATCCATAAAGTGCAGGTGCAAGTGCGAAGTTAACTTTCTCAATTTTTTTTTTGTGTAAAACTTAATGACTTTGTAAATTATTATTGTTCGTGTATCTTCTAATTGTATTAATTGAATGATTGAAAATAATGATTATAAAGAAATTTTCTAAATTTGTTTTATTACTGAATTATCCTATTATATGGACTTTACCAACACCTCAAGCAGCGCAACTGGTAGCGGATGAAATGCTCAATCAACTCGATTTGTAAACATTTGAAGGCAACATATCTTCACCCACTATACATTAGGTGCCTACATAACTTCACCGACTAACTGTTCTGCGGCTGAAATCCTTGAGCAGTTGATTTTTCGATGTCCAAAGCCCTTAACCAAATGTTAAGCAACTACATATATGATGGGTAAACCCATTAACCAACTATTATTGTGTGGATAAAACTCTTAACCATCCGAACATTTAGCGGCTAAAACTCTTCGCCCACACTGCCAAACATACGAAGCAACTAAATATCAGAGGGTTAAATACTGTATCAACTAATAAAATATATAAGGTCCATCTCTACCAACAATGTATAAGTCTCCAGCAGACAATATTTTTGTGGTTTAAATGCTTCAACAACAAGTGCTTTATGTCTCTACCAACGATAGTCAGTTGTTATTGGAAATTTGTGCCGACTAAGACTTGAGTCGCTTCGTTGTAGTTGGATGATATCTATTCCAACGAAATGGTTAGTACAGGTCTTTAGCAAATAAGCCTTCAACCACAGAGCATATCTGTTGCCATGTTGGTTGTTGTAAAGCTCCATCCACTAAAAACAGTCCTGTACCAACTGAATCCAGATAGTCGCTAAAGTCCAGTTTTCTTGTAGTGACCAAGTTCCGAACTCTTACGAAACTTTTCAGTTCACGTACCAGTGTGCAAACTTTGACCCAACTCAAAGTTTTCGAGTCTACAAAACTTTTTAGTTCATGGTTTTACTTGCAAACTCGTAGACCTTTGCAGGTCCGAGTTCACGGTAACAATCGACCGTCATGCACTGGTTTGGGTACTTGATGCGCGTCGTTTACACAGCAAATTAATTACTTCTTTCCACACTATTAACTGGTAATATAATGGCAAGGAGTTCGTTCCCACGAAGAGCAGGGAGATTTTAGTTGCTTAAAAAGTAACCGAAAGGGGTTTTTAGATTTTAATCAAAGTAAATGACAAAAAGAAAATATAAGAGATTTGTTGTAAATAATAAGAAGAAAGAAGACTAGGGAATCCTTCGCCATCACCGAATCAAACTTAATTGAATACAAGTTTATCTATTGTTGAATTTATATTGTTACCAACCGTAGAATAGCAATAAGCTCTGCTTATCCCCCTATTCCTCGTTGTCACCGGATACCTAAGCGCCGACTACCGGTTTCATCCAACTAACCCACCACGAATAAGCTCTCGAGGTGTAGATTAACGAATGCTTTACACTTTGTGAATCAAAGTTGATCCTAGCATCGACGCATAGGCTCTACCGCTTTACTAGTGTTATCTTTACACACAATTGCTTAACAAAATCCCTCTCGCCCTCTTGCGATTTACTACTTGTGTAAAGAATTGGTGTGACAATTACACGATCACCAACCCCAAAACTAGTAGAAGAATTATTGATTGGTTAATTTAATTGATCACTTTAAATAACCCCTCAATATTCTTAAACATTAAAAATAATAAAGATAATCAACAAATAAATAAAACTTGAAATAAACTTGGTTTAAGAAATTAAAGCTTCATTGTTCAGGACTTTGAAATCATCCCTGTCAAAAGAAGTTTAGCTAGTTACCATAAAATGAAAAGAATTCTAAAAATAAATAAAAGAGAAAGAATAAAAATAATTAAAGATAAAACTCACAGAAAAGCTCGGAGAAGAAAAAAACTTTATTTCTCTCTTTGTTTAGGTAAAAAATAGGCATCAAATACCCTAGTCGATCCACAATAGTCGTACCAGATAAACAACAAAAGTCGGTGATAGTTATCCCACTGATAATTGGGTGCAGCGCGGTACACTCTAGTGGCGTGCGTAGAGCTTCTGATCCGTTCGATCCTCTGAGAAATCCTTATATCTTCATCTGCACCGTCCACCTATCCAACTTCAGTGACCCGCAACACACACAATCAGCACCTTTCTCTCTACGCGTCAGAGCCCGGGCAGAAGCGTGTTTTCTCTTCCTTCTTTTTTTCTTTTCTTCGCAAGTACAGCAGGTAGGGCCCACACACTTCTTCTCCTCCAATCACGTGCTCACCCAGTTCTCTCTTCTCAGAACCATCGTACGGCTTTTGGACTTCCAGGATGACGTCATCTTTTCCAATCGGCCGTCGTCCGTCGAGCATCAGCAGCTAACTCGAGCTCCAGTATCGTCTGCCATCTTCTCTTCCCAGCAAGGACAGCTAACCCCCAACAGCAACTCCATTTCCTCGTCCATTAACCATCATCGCTTCCGGCATTCACTGCCATTATCGTTACTTCCAATCCCTGTATTTCCTTTCTTGAATTCTTCTCCTGACTTCAACCTCCGTCCCTGAAGTCCTACCCAAGCATCAGTCTCATCACTGCCATTGGCAGAGAGTTCATCGTCACCACAGCTCCATTAATGGCGGCTAAGCTCGATCGAGTCCTTCTCAGCTTCTTCTTCCTCGAGCTCCACTGCCAGCAATCACCGTAAACCATCGAACCACAGCAGAACCATCACCATTGCATACTCGAGCTCCAACCACAGTCATCAATGGCAGCATCGATTTTCACTGCCAAGCTTAAATACCACTGAATTGTCGAAATCAGACGACAACCCATGTATTCTAATACCTTCAGTTACCTAATGACCCATTCGGATTCGAGAATCACTCCAAATCATTCCCATCTTGATCATCACGATCATCAGCATTCTCTGATTATGATGGCTGCACACCCTTGATGTGAAATCAGGATCCTACCCAAGATTCATATCATTCTCCTGAACCCAGTGATGTATTCAAATTCGAGTATAACGCTAATCAAGATCCATCATCATCGTGATCATCATGATCATCGAGTTCCGTCCGCCATTCCTGTGTTCTGTTTAAGAACAGTGAAGACGAAGTGCCCCCGAGTAATGAAGGCGGGTGCCTTCATCAGATTTTGAATTTCTGCTCCCCCTTTGTAAAAGACCTGACTGCCTATAGCAGTTCCTTTAAAACCTGAATGACCCTTAGCATAGTGACTGCCCTTAACGTACATCGGTGTCCCAATAGCACTTGTCCTGTAAAATGACCATTTTGCCCTTTGCTTATGAGTTCTTGTTTTGCTCATAACGTCTTCATACGAACCTCGAATGACTCGTTCTTTCGCCATTGTCTTCATCTTCTCGTCCTCTACACAATGAAAAGTAGAAATCTTGTATTTGAACGAGTTCCAATTGGTCTTTGGCCTTTCTCCACTTATAGCCTTCAGCTTCTTTCCTTGCACAATTAAGTACAAATTCCCTTCTTTTGGATGATTTACCTAACAAAACACAAATAAGAGAAAAAAACATAATATACAATAATTTGCACGAAAACCAACAAATACTAGCATGGAATTGACACTAAATATATGTGAAATATGCACTTATCAGTACTTAACTGGTTCTAGAACAAAGAACTGTTTTGGTTCGCATACCGGTTTGATTATTTTAACCCGGTTCCCTTACCACAGTTCCACAATTATTCATTTATTTGTATACGAATATACAAACCTATCTAGATCACGAAACAAACAGATTTTCCCATGATGTACATACAAAAATACATATCACACAAATCTGAAAGTCGATATATAGCTCCTTTGCTACGTGTACGAATACATGTAATACGGCTTCAGACATATAACGGTTTTCTCAGTTTGTAAGACTAATAAATTGTTTTGTATTCCGAATATAATAGTTCTATATTTCTCTAAATCAATTCGAAGCATTCCTGAATAACAACAATGACACTTATCACTATTCCAGGCTATTTTCGAATGATGAACTTGATTCATGATTTGGTTCCGAACAATAAATTGTTCTCCACCGAATTTGATCAAGTATGAACAAGTGTTCATTAAGATTAGTCATAATGTTTCGAGAAACTCGTAAACTAAACAATTAGTTCTCGACTCGAAATTCTTAACGTGAATATAACTTGAGAAATAGGAGGTTCAGTCTTCACTTACCTTTTGTTGATGAAGTTCTCCAAAAGCTTTAGTTGATATTCGTCTTCAAACGTGAAAAGACGAGGGTACCCAAATACACCACAATCTTTTATTATCCACCTATAAGTCCTCTTACGAAAGTGATTGTCTATGGACAAAGTCGAGACAATGCAACAAATCGGTATTCACACTTTGTGTGATTGTATATGGATACAAGATCGAGACAATACGACAACCAAAGTGTGATACTTGATAATAGGGTCAGACTTAACCAAACTCTATAGGATCACTATCAAGTATATCATAGTTAACGTTTGTGTATTTTACTTTAAGTTATAATAAAACAATTATAATTGCGGAAATAGAAAAGCAAAAGACACAACAAGATTTTGTTAATGAGGAAAACTGCAAATGCAGAAAAACCCCGGGACCTAGTCCAGAATTGAATACTCTCAGAATTAAGCCGCTATACAAAATCTACACCAAGTTCGTATAGTTGAGACCAAGCAACCACCCTTAGTTCACTTAGTTTCCTCGTATCCCCAAGCGCTCCGATTTCCGATGAGTGCACGCACTAGAACAATTCCTTTGATCGTATTCCAAATAGTAAAGTGTTGATGGTGGTTTTTAGCTTAGGGTTAAAATTGTAAAACCATGCATCAGATGTGACGTCACTCTGTAAGGAAACAGAGCCGTGAGTGCTAACCTTTCCATTGGCATAGTTATTGACCCATTCAATATATTTACATGAAATTTATCCACTCAGCGCATGTAGCAACCATCCCGCATGTTCTCAGAAATTTCTGCGCCTTGCCTATATTCACTTAATACAAGTTTCTTTGAATGCTTTCTATGATATGTTCCCCGGCTGAACCCTTAATGTTGATATGGCATGACAATTTGTGTTCATTCGCAGCAGAGTAGCACGAATTTCCAAATATCAAGGATAAGCTCTTTGCATAAAGTATTCAATCAGAAAGCATGCTGCTCTCTGGTAATGAACATAAAAGAACTCTCTATCAACACATAGAATTCAATCGATTACCCTGGCTAACTTGCAAAAGTTAGAGTTTTTGCCTTGCGGAGTATATCAGACCTTGCTTGTCGAAATTTAAGCCTAGGCAAACTAGGTAATTAATCCGCCATGGATTAGTAGACACAAAATCTTTCCTAGAATCAGAAAGCAGTGAGCCGCAGGATAGGAGCAGCAGAAAGGAGGCGTGGCCATGCCTTAGGCCAGCCTGCCATTTGCCATTGGCCACGCCCATCCTAAACCGGCCCTATTTCCTCGACCAATCAAAGTTGCCTTAAACTCGCCACACGCACATAAGTTGTGGTCAGCCCATACTTGCCGGCCCTTTTTCCATCGACCAACAGTCGCTCTTAAGATGCCACACTCACACTGCATGAAGCCACGCCAATGATTGGCCGTCCCCTCTCCTTCCTACCGATAAATTAGGTCACTTTAAATGCGCCATGAGCACCAGAGGTGCGGCCGCGCCTCATGTTTGGCCGGCCGCGCCTCATGTTTGGCCGACCCCTTTTATTGACCAATCAAGTCGCTCTAAACCCGCCACCATACATTAAAGGCCAAACACACCCTGCCGCGCCACCATACTAACTGGAAAGCCAAACGCGCCTTGCCAAAACAACATATTAATAGGCATGCCAACATGCCTCTGTGCCACAGCCATGCCACGCGCACCAAATCGGGTTTCGACATGCCAAACCCTAATTTGGGCAAAATCTCTACGCCAACCAAGCCAAATAACATTTCCCAGAGCGTTGGGATCGATGTGGAAACATGGCCAATGTTGCCAGAGCCATATTTAGGTCCAACACCAATATGCAAAAACAGCTGCCACGGCTACGCCACCGGCATGCCGCTACGCCACTAGCATTCCGTTATGCTACGTTCACGCCAGCGCCACTATGCTAATGGCGCCACTAAGCTACACAACAAACATATGGCCATAATCAATCGCTACCCTTCCTCATGAGATGCAATCTCGCCATCCAAGTTCGCCATCGAACCGACGGACTTGCGAAAGTCCTAGCAACCAACTAGTGGCCATGGCTACGCCAGCGCCATTTACACCACCGTGCACCGGCATGCACGAGATATGCCGCCATGTTGTAATGCCACCGCGTAGACCAAAAACGCCACCGTGACATTACCGAGGGCCAACGTAAGGTATCCATAATCAACGGCTACCATTCTTCATGAGATGCAATCTCAAACATTCAAGTTCGCCACCAAACCCGATGACTTGTGTCAAGTTTTAGGCGCCGCCAAGGCAAGACTAATAGCATCACATGTTATTTTCCTATGGCAAGTCTCTTGACTTTGACTTGCCACACATAGCAACCCTTTCTACACGTTTTCACGAAAACACTCAAGACATCAAACATGTCACAAACTCGGGGGATACTCATCGTGGTATTGTCCTCAAGGTTTACGCCACATGCGGTGTAATACGCCCGTTATAAGAAAGTGTCATGAAGTGGGACAATTAGTGGTGATGAAAGTAACAAAGGTGAACTAATTAAGTTCCTTCATCATGAAAGCATAAGGCCGACGGTTACACGTTACTCTATTCTTCCACCACTCAATCGTTTTCATTTCCTACGAGATCATGGTATCGTTTCAATATGACTTGTACAAATAGGTTTCACCTATTTACCACAAAACGACAAGTTTTTTTGGTCGACAACAACATAGTATCTAGAAATCACCTGGTAGATTTCCATTCTGCTAGCTAGTTCTACTTTCAGATACAAGTCATAAACAACCACACCATCAGAATCAACGATTCTGGTCTCAACACTCTCTTCGCTTCCCTCCCTAAGACCAACCCTTCTCCTTCATTTTGTGACCGAAGCAAGCCTGGAACGGCCATTCCTTGGTTTAGGCCATGATTGTACAGATTGATCTCTCGAATCAAAAGTATTCCAAGTAAAGCATTGTTTAGGGTTTAGATTCGTTTCTCATCCACACACCCGAAATTACCAAAATCAGCAAAAACGGTTTTTACCCATAAACAATTGGCGACCATAGTGGTAGATTAATCTCTCGGTTGCAATACCAATTTCTAATTTTATTTTTCTTTAATCCCAATTTCAAGATGGTAGAACTCAGTTTCGGATCAGCAACAAACCCTAAAAACACTAGCGCTTGAAATTACTCTCGATAACGTTTCCTTCCAAAGGCATTAACACGCCACCGTCAACACCAGCACGGAAAATGTTCCTTCAGTGTTACACCTCCGGTCACTGAGAGCGAGCAGCCGCCTCCCCCCCAACGTTCCTTCAAGTGTGATACCTCCAATCGTTACCCCAGGGTCAGCCGCTACCCCGCCAGACGAGAAACCTGGGGAGCCGGAGGAAGCCGATCCCATATTACCATTGTTGATTTGATGGAAAGACAGTAGTTATCGCTAGAGCTCGTGACGGACATGGCTTTGACTCGAAAGAGGTGCTTATTTTCCTCAAGATACTAACTGGAACTTCGCTAACACAAAGCATCACGCCAACCATGAGCCAATGAGGAACGCCTTCAAAACTCCCGGCGCGCCGACAACTCAAAGGGTCTACCTTTGTTGATGAAGAGACTCATTCAGAGCTCCAAACAGAGAGGAATCACCATCCAATTTTGTCACACGAGAAGATTTAGAACGACTTCTTCGAAACCGAGACAAAAGAGATTCTCATGATATGTATCAAAGATCAACCCCCGTATCCTCCCCGGGTGCAAAGAATTCCTCTTCCGAGAGGATACTCTTCTCCTCAATTCTCCATGTATAATTACACCGTGTCTGCGCGTGAACATGTCTCTCGATTTTTGGAATCCTTGAAGCGAGCACGAATACAATCATGTTCTCTCGTTGAAGAAGTTTTCAAAGTCACTTACCGGAAGAGCGTACACATGGTACAACAAAGATTGCACCAAATAACATATCCAACTGGGGACATGGTTACACTTTCTACAAGAAGTACTTTGTGTCCAGCAAATTACCTTCTCGATCTAGGAAGGATGTTTCAACGAAACAATTAACATCCAAATGATTATGTCAAAAGATTCACAATTCAAGCGATGGATTGTCACGACTCAAATGTGACCGAACAACAATTAGTGGATTCTTGCATCAATGGCATGGTTCCCATCTACCGTGCCCTATCAAGAATCTGCGATTCCAGACATTCTCTCAACTTCATGAGGTCACTAAACGATCGGCCACAACAAAGACCAAGATTGTTGGAAAGAAACCCGGGTGCCACCAAGGTCAAGACGCACGCCAAACTCGAGGAAATAGACTCCTCATCAACAAGCAATATAACACCGGCCCCTCTCGTGAGCGTGGTAAGTGAAAGAGGAAAAATGAAGGCTTCAGCGACAGAAAAACAACCCAAACGCGCAATGCCAATGCATCAGGCAGCTCTACCACGAAAGACCGCGGCTAAGGCTCTCGTACAACATCAAGAAGCCCGGGAAAACACCTTAGATTTCCCGTTCCCAATCGAAGAAGTAATTGAACTCTTGGAAGCATGGATCCAAGATGACGCCATCAAACCGCTTCTCCTCTCGACGTATACCAACCGAAGAGGAAATGGAAAACCTAAGTATTGCCGCTACCACAGGTTTGTCCATCACCCGACCAGTGACTTCAATAAATTAAACCGTGTCTTCAAAGAAAAGGTAGAGGCTGGGGAACTTCAACCAAGGCAATGAGGGAGTTCACAGAGATCCTCTTCCAGTCAGGATTTACATGCTCTCTAGGGACTCTGTTCACAAAACCGTGCAATCCATGATGCAGAATATATGCAAAATTCTCTATTTCTCCAAGGCGCAATATCAAGATATATTCACATCCCTTAACCACGTTGTGTCCGGCAAGCGACTTTTTCCTATTGAAGAAACCACACCAGAATCCCAAGCTCTCTCAGGAAGCGGTGTTGGAAAATGCAACTGAGACTAGCCGACCACTGGTTTATCCGAGGGGCGCCGATCTCGATAGCACATTGATCGACGCGCCCTCCGACTTCAACATCGTTACCATCAAGACTCTGAGAACTGCTAAAATTTCGAAGCAGGAGGCTACCCTTTCCCCAATTGTAGTTAAAAACTTGGAAGGAGAAGCAATAGACGCATATGGCTACATTGACCTTGAAATTAAGGTGGGAGATGCTCTAACACATGGCAAAATCCACATCACAAAGAACTCTCAAATTACCACATGATTATGGGGCGCCATGGGTACATGGCAATAAAGCGAAATTAAGAGTATCCCTCTGTACGGTCGATACCCAAAGAATTTCCAACAATCCATCCAACCCCGAAGATCACATATTGTCAGATCAACAACTTACCAAGGTAACTCAATTACTGAGAAAGCCCGTTGACATTCATCCGAAGATTCAAAAACAAGTAAGTCTTATTGAACAACCCTTTCGCACTCGGTCACTTCTCCTTTCGGCCCGGTATGGGGACTCACCCAGCTTATCAACCCAGGCCATTAAGAGATGTGAGTGATGTCGGCCTTTCAAATTCTTTGTCAAAATTTAGAAGCTACCTCGGTCAAAGATAACGACCTCAAAAATCATGGTGGCACAACGCCCAAACCCGTTTTAAATTGGAGATATGGTAGTAAAGGCGGTCGCGTTTCAAGTTGGAGATGTAACAGTGAAGCTAGCCGCTCAACTTGATTCGCTTAAAGAAAGGGAAGACGATCCATACTGGTGGCAGATGTTATCTTGGGTGGTTACCGTGCTCATCAACGCCGAAAAGCCGGAAGGCGTGACAATTCACTCGCGATGGCTCAAGACCTTCAATACCTAAAACGCCGTGCTACCTTTCCTCCAGCGTTTTCCTTTTAAGTATTTCCTTCAAGAATTTCCCTTTTCCCTGCAATATTTGTAATCGCTCCAAAATGATTGTACTGCTTGCATTCATAATTAGGTTTCGATTTTAATTAAAAGCATATTTATTTCAAAATAACTTTTCCTAAATCATCTCAAGGAAAAGTATCCAAGAAACCCACAAAGTCATTACCCATCGCTTAAAAACCATAAAAAAAATCAAACCTTAGGCTGCAGGATTTCCTACACTACACCCCCTCACAATAATCCACACAACTAAGACATTTTTAAGATGAATAACAAAGATTTTATTGATTATTTCCTTGAAGATTCACAAGATAAAATAGAAAAGAGTTAAAGAAATTACAATCACCACCAACTTTCTCTCTCCTAATGACTTGTCTAACACTCTCAAAAGAATCCCCTACAACAAAGTTCGTTCGTCTCTTTATATAGGGTAGTACACAATGGATGACAAAAGAAGTTGTCCTTTATTTTCTGGGAATGACTTGCGAGATATCGCAAGTGTACAACATATAATCTCGCCACTCTCCTAAATCTCTTTGGGTCTTCACATCTTTCTCGTGTTTAAAACATGTCGTCATTCATTGCGTCATTTATGTTACTCTTCTGCGACGCTATCGCAATGCTTTCGTTTATTGATCTCGTGAGGTATGGTTGTTGCGATATTCGGATCCTACATCTTGCCTCTTCTCATGTCTTCTCTGCGAAGGAGAGAATGTCATGAGAACTAATACTTTGAAATGTCGTAATCGTTTGTTTTCCATCAATTTTAAATGACAAGATTCCGTAAATTTAGGAATGGACCGTTACACGTATCTAAAATTTCCTTTTTACCTAAGCACATTTAATGTTATCCTAAGATTTTTTTTCTTGTCTATTTAAAGGAGAATTCCTTGTGAAATCATTTCTTTTCTTTTACTTCGTCTTCTTCATCGTCTGCAACTTTTCTTCTGCTGCTTTTCTTCATCGTCTTCTTCATCGTTTTCCTGCTACTATTTTTCTGCTACTACTTCTATGGCATCAAGGTTTGTTGATTTTTCAATTTAATCATTTTGTGATTGATCTCTCTTATTGAAGTTGTTTTATTC
Source organism: Papaver armeniacum (assembly GCA_023531295.1). NCBI lineage: Eukaryota > Viridiplantae > Streptophyta > Magnoliopsida > Ranunculales > Papaveraceae > Papaver > Papaver armeniacum. The sequence goes on along the minus strand of JAJJWW010016898.1, from coordinate 85,545 downwards.
TGATATTGTTCTTCTTTTAATGACTCCTCTGCCATTTTTGTTTTAGCAAGAACAAATCTAGCACCAAGTTCACCGTTGTGAACCCTAATATCTCCACAGGTTCGGCAACCAAATCCATCATTTCTAAAAGAAAACCTGCGAGTAACAAGGTATTTAAGAAACATTTATTCTTTTAATAACAATATTGTTTGCCTCTGCTTCTTATTTATCTTGTAATTCACAGATGACAAAATGTTGATAGGTCCCCCAAGAAGCTCGCCATTCTAAACTTTCATATGCCTTCGTTACCTTTCCTAAATTCAAACTTACAACTCCTACTGCGAAATCTTCGCAAGATATTCCTACTGTTTCTTCCTGCGAAAATACTGTCAAAGATAATATTTCTATGCCTGAATTTCTCATAGATCAACTCCCCCATAACAGTCCCATTGCGAATGAGCCTATTTCTTCTCCCATTGTTAATGCCTCTACCATTTCTCCAGTCATTAACCTTCATGAGATTTCTTCTTCTCGTGATATTCCTTTAACAAAAGATGACTCATCTCTTCCTTCTTCTATCACCGTTACTTCCTTTTCTGAGCAAATCCCTCTTACTAAAGAAAATTTAGAAGGAATAGATGTGGCCTTCAAAGTCCTATCAGATATTGTGAACGATGCTAAGAAGACTTCTGTCGACCCTATCAAAACTGATATTTGCGAGATTTTGAGCAAACACCTTGGCCCTGATAGAATTTCGCAAACATCCTTGGAGCAAGAAATTAACATTTTGAAGAATGATCTCCAATCTATGACTGCAAAATGTAACATTCTCCAACTTGAGAATCAAAATTTTCAAAATATTTCGCTGGATCGTGATAATCTTCGCAAGAAGAATGAAGAATTAAAAGGTATACTCTTGCCTCTCGTTTTTTGTCCATTTTTTTTTTTTAAACCTCAAACCCTTGTTCGCCTTTCAAGCTTTAAAACCGAGAAACGAAAAATGGAGATATATCAGTTGAATCTCATTGAAGAAGTTCGAGTTGATAGAGATGCTTGGATGGAGCAATATAACCAATTAGATAATCTTCATACATGTTATGTTGATCAAATAGATAATCTTTCTAAAGAGAATGCTTTGGTTTAGCTCTAAACAAGACTCATTAAGTAATGAATTATCTCGCCTCTCTTACTCTTTGACTAAAGCTAATTTGGAGTTGGAAACTTTATCGATGAGAATGGAACTCTTTCTCAAGAAAAGCGAACTCACAGAACAAGGTGGCGATTTACTCAACAATCCGATGTTTGTCAAAAATTATGTAAAGAGCAAGAACAATCTCTTTGCTCATTTGAGAAATCAACTTGAAGAAGTTATCGCCAGAAGGATAAACTTATTCAGTGGTAGAATAATCTTAAGTGTAAAGGCAAACCAATTCAAGGATCAATGTTCCAAATTAGAAAAGTCCAACTCTTCCCTTGCAAAAGAAAATGCCTTACTTGTTTCCAACGAAAAAAGTTCGATCTCGTCTGGAAAGGTTTAGTTGGAGATAATTTTGACAATACCATGGATCACTTGGGAATAGTTGTTTAGGCTTTAATCCAACATCTTACCTCGAGAAGGAAGGTAGTCATAGAAGTTGACCGCCTCATCCATTCTTCCTTTATTAAGCCTTCATATTTTTTTTTGTTTGTATAATTCCTTTTATTCTTTGTCTTGCGAAGTCTCGAGAAAAATCTTCACTCCTCCATTATCGCTTTGAAATCCAGGCTACTCAAAAATTCGCAAAGAGAATGGAATACTCGTTGCTTCCCTTGTGCGTTCTCGCGACAGGCAGAAAAGAAGATTCGACTATATGCGTGATCGTAAGGATATAGAGAGTAAAAATCAGCAGAAAGCACTCCTTCGTCAATTTCATCTTAAAGCCGAAGTTCTTGTGAATGATGTTTTACTATCTAAATCTCTTGACCTCAGATCTGTCGAACCTCTGGAAGTAAGTGATGATGAAGTTCCTAATCCTCCTGATAGCGATTATGATTATAATAGTGGCGAAGAACTCGAAAATGAAGAAACTATCTCTCCCAATAAAACTGTCAATGATGATGTCGCAAATGAAGATGTAGGTGAAGAAGGATCTGCTGGAAATATATTAGTTAGTGAAAATATAGATAAAGTTGCTGATGAAAACCCAACATCTCCTTCTGGTGAAAAAGCTAATATTTGAGAAATGACTTTCTCTTGTAATCTTTGTTCTTGTACTATTGCTTCTTTATGTACTTCAATCATCTTTTTTGATGTATGTACTCATCTACTTATTAATCTTCTTTCTTTCAATGAGCATAATTTTTGGTATTTAATAATTGTTATTCCATTATTCTCATTTATGTTGAAATTCACTATTGTGACAAGATCGCAGGACGTCTTTACACTTTCATGTAATGACCCATTGATCTTGCCTTATCATTGTTTTTGTGTGGTATTATTTTGCCTTCCTAGTTAAAGGTCTTATTTTGCCACCCCTCATTTGCGACAATATGACAGGCCTAAAAATTCTTGCGAACTTGAAGCCCCATGACATTGCCGTCGTGCGACAAAATCGCAGGACGTCATTACACTTTCATGTAACAACCCATTGATCTTGTCTTATCATTTTCTTAGTATTTTTGCCTCTGCAGGATGTTTTTGTTGCGACAATATGACAGGCCTAAATGTTCTTGCGAACATAAAGCCCCATGACATTGCCGTCTTGCGACGAAATCGCAGGACGTCTTTACACTTGCATGTAAAGACCCATTGATCTCGTCTTACCCTCGCGTTAGTATTATTGCCTCTGCAGGATCATCGCACAAATATGAAAAGCCTAAATTTCCTTGAGAAAATAGAGCCTCATGACATTTGTGTCTTTTGACACTTATCAGCTCCCTAATGGAGGGTGCCGCCCTTATCATCTCCCTGGTTGCCCCTTCAAGGAGGCATACATCGGCCATACAAGACTAGCTCCTCCCATCCGGTCTTAACAACAACCGCTTGTTTTCGCAGCCTCTTATCCCTTATACCTATAGGGTTTATGGTTACGAGACCGCACCCTAAGTGGAGTTTTCTTCGGCCGAGTGCGATAATGTGCCAAGACTTGCCAAGAATGGCCGAGACACTTCAAATGCCCCGGCACTCTTGGCTCAACCGTGTACCTCGCGCCTTGGTCATACACTCGACTCCTTGGAAGAGACCCTCGGTCGTCCAACCAGGGTATAACCTTATATATAGTTGGAAATCCAAGGTATCTCCCCCGGATAGGCTTTCATGGGCCCCAAATTTTCATGACTCAGGTTCCAGGGGCGGTGTAACCTTTTCCCTGAGCCATGTCAAGAGATACCCCCTTATATGACGTACTTTAGCTCTTACATATAACTCTTACGAAATATCATTCGCGAACTAGGTGTACGCTATAAAGGTTCGTCCCATTCACTCACTCATTCATTTCTCAATTCGTTCAATCATTCATTTTTGGTTATCTCTTGTTAATTCATTTGCGAGATTTTCGCACATTCTTTCGTAATTTCGCAATAACTTTCTGTCATAGAACATTTCATTTCATTTCATTCATTTAACATTTCGAACTTATTCTTTCCTTTCCATCTTCTATGGGTAATATTTCTTGAGATATAATCTATTCCATGGTCTACCCAATCTCTCGGCCCACATCTTTGCCCTCGGATCCATTAATCTATATGCCCCTGTTCCAACTATCTCCTTGATGATATAAGGTCCATCCCACTTTTTCGCCAACTTGCCACCACTTTCTCGCTGATATATTTGTGTTTCTCGCAATACCATATCACCTGGTTGAAACTGTTGTTTTGACACGTTTGTTATATTCTCCAAAATCTTCGCCCGATAATTCTCCATATGCTGTAGTGCTCTTTCTCTTTTTTCTTCTAATTCATCTAATTTAACCAAAATGTTACCCGCACTAAGATTTTTCTCCCAAGCTTCTCTCTTGTTGTTGGAATAATAACTTCGGCTCGAATACAGCTTCAACACCATAGGTTAGGCAAACAAGACATCCCCCGTAGCTTCTCACCTTGTTGTATTATAAGCCCATAATGCATTATGCACTTGCTCACACCATGCCTTATTATGCCCTTCTAATTTTTTCTTCAATATATCGCGATTGTTTTATTTGTTGCTTCACTTTTGTCCATTGGCCGGGTATAAAGGAGTTGATTTCCCACATTTTATTTGAAATGCATTAAGCAAGAATTCTATATTTTGTCCTCAAATCAAGTTTCCCATTGTCGATACCAACCGTGCTGAATTCCAAATCTCGCATATTATGTTTTCGAATATTAAAGTAAAAATATCTTTATCGCGAATGTGTTGTACCGCTTTTACTTCGCCACTTTGTGAAATAATCAGAGCGACAATCGATATCTCCTTGCTCATGCACCGTAAAAATGGTCCTGCAATATCTAACCCCCATTTTCCAAAAGGCCATACACTTGTTGAAGAGGTTAATGGTGCTCCTGGTGCATGTATTTTCTTTGCCCTGTCTCCTGACAATCTTCGCAACGTCTTGATATTTGTTTCGCATCTTCATGCATATATGGCCAATAATAGCCTTGCATTTTCGCCTTATGTGCTAAAGATCTTCCACCACTATGATTGCCAGCATCCCCACTATGTAGCATTTTTAACACTGCTTCTCATTCCTTTCGTGTTTAACATCTAAGCGAGGTCCATTAAAGGATCTTCGGTACAATACCCCGTCTCTTAATTCATAATTTGTTGCACGGCTTTTTTAATTTATGCATCTCTAATCTATTTCTTGGTGTTTCTCCTTTCATTAGATAAGCATGAAGTTCTTCCTCCAATCCTCGTAATGGGGTCTTTGTGTTTCATCTTCTATGAGCATTACTTCGCTTCTTCCTCTTCCTCTTTGTTGATTGATGGTGATTGAAGTGTCTGTATTTTTATGCATCTCGCAGATGGATCTGTCATCATACTTGATATAAAAGCAAAAGCATCTGCGAGTCTATTGTCTTTTCTTGATATGTGTCTCCACTTTATTTTTGGTATCTTCGCTGACAATTCTTCAACAAGCTTTTTGTATCTTTTCAAGGATGTTTCATTTGTAGTATACTCTTCTTTTATCTCATTGATAGCTAACGAGAATCACTGTAACTCTTACATTCTCCAACTTCATTTCTATTGCAAATCGCAAAGCATGTACTATAGCTTCATATTCTCGTTTCGTTGTTGGTAGATGCGAATTCCAATCTAAAAGAGAAAGCCATTTTATTGCCCTCTCGCGAAATTATAATGATCCCAATTCCGTTACCTTCTCCATTTGACGACCCATCTACCAATATTTCCCATCTGTTTGGCTCGCTTAATAAATCCTTGGATTTCCATGTTCCTCTTCTATATCCATCATTTCTTCCACTGCTCATCCTCTTCCAATGGAAATTCGCTAAAAAGTCTCGCAACAACTTGTGATTTGTGTGAGGATAATACTTCATATTTGAGTTTGCAATGACTTACTTGAGCATTCCATCTTTTCAACCCTTCCCCGATCTTTTTGAATTTTTCATTAATGACTCAATTGGTACTTTTGTCATTACCTTTACCGTGTGTGCTTCGAAATAGATGCGAAGTTTAAACGTTGCGTAAACTAATGCCAAAATTAATTTTTCAATTTTTGAATAATTTTTTTCTATGCGGCATTGAATGTTTTGGTGATGTAATAGATTGGTTTTTCCACCCCCGTCCATTCGCAATAATATCGCGCTTAGTGCATGCGAGGTTGTCGCGAGGTAAATTAGTAATTCCTCCCCTTCTTCGCTTTTTGTAATATTGATATATCCATTAGATGTTCTTTTATTCCTTGCAATGCCTTTTCACATTCATCCGTCCACCTAAATTTCGTTCCCTTTTTAAGTATGTTGAAAATGTTTGCACCGATCGATGATCGCGAGATGAATCTTCCTAGCGGAAGCTAATAGTCCATTTAACTTTTGCACATCTTTCATCATTCTTTGGTGTCGCATGTCGCGAATTGCTTGTACCTTCTCCGGATCAACTTGTATTCCTTCTTTTGACACAATGTATCCTAAAATTTTTCCGATGCCACTCCAAAGGTACATTTTTCTCTGGATTTACTTTGATGTTGAAATGTCTCATTTGTTCAAAATTTCCTTCAAATCTCGCACATGATCTTTTGCTTCTTTGCTTTTTATTAACATGTCATCCACATATACCTCTAGTGTTTTATGTATCCATTGTTCGAACACTTTCTCCACCATCCTTTGATATGTTGCACCAAAGATTTCATGCACCAAATGGCATTTTAAATAACAATATAATCCTCTTTTGGGGCGAAAAAGGCGATGCTCTTGGTCTTCTTCAATGTAGAGGGAATTTGATTGTATCCCTTATATCCATCAACAAAGGATATCCTTTCATTTCCCGGGCCGATTCAACCATTTGCTAATATCTCGCAAGGGAAAACTATCTTTTGGACAAGCTTTGTTTAGATCGGTAAAATCTATGCAAATTCTTATTCCTTTTTTCTTCTTTGGAACTACGACCATATTCGCTATCCATTCGGGTATTTTGCTTGTCTAATAATGCCAGGCATCAAGCATCTTCTCGCAACTCTTCTTCTATTTGAGGATGATATGTCTTGTTGCAATTTTTCTAATTCTTTGCTTGAATGGTCTTACATTTTTATCAATCTCTAATTTATGACATGCTACAGATGGATCTATTCCAGGCATCTCATCCATATCCCATGCGAAAATATCTTTATAATCTCGCAACAAATCAATAGTCTTTCTTTCTTCATCTGCCTCAATTTTAGTCCCAATTTTTAATATCTTGGGTTCTTCTTCAATTCCAATATTCACTTCCTTTGTTGGTTCTGCCGCAATGTAGCTAGCCTTCGGTTCCCCATGGGCGTTGGTCCTCTTACTTCCTTTGCGAGATCACTCTATTCACCACATATTCCTTTTCCTTCTTCCGCTCTTATCATGTAAGTTCTAAATTCTTCTTCCTTTTTTGCTGCTTTTGCCATCTTCTTCGATCTTTTCGCCTCTTCACCTGTTCTTCATAATGATACATTATTCCTTTATCGGTATCTCCTCTGATTTAGCCAATTCCACTCGGCATAGGAAATTTGACACATTGATGAAATGTTGATGCTACAGCTTTTATTGCGTGTATCCATGGCCTTCCCAACAGCATGTTATATGGTGATTCCATATCTACTACGCATAACGTCACCTTTGTTTCAATTTCTCCCAACAAAATTCGTATTTTTATCTCCCCTTTAGGTTTTGTTATCGATTTTCCCGAAACCATAGACATGACATGTTGCGGAAGTCATTTCTTCATCTTTGTACCCAAATTTTTTTATATGCATGATAAAACATTATATTCACCGAACTTCCCCCGTATCCACAAAAGTTCTATTTATTGCCCATTCTTCCATTGTTTTTGTTAATTTTCCTTCTTCTTTGCCGGCATTTATCGTAATCACTAGTGGAGATGTGTGATTTAAATTCTCTCCCGACATCCCGTTCTTTGTGAATATAATTCTGTTTTCCCATTCTTTCAATGGTAACACCTTCTCTGCTGTTATAATTTTCATTCCTTCAAAATCTCTTTTATGTATTCTCCCTTTGATACTTTCATGAAATTCATTAATCATTGACTTTGTAATCATATTACATTCCAATTCTTCATTACTCTCTTTGATTCTAGTTTTCTTCAATTTATTCATTATACTTTTGATTTTTTACGTTTGATGACAATATCCAATCTCTTATCTTCAATCAATCCCTCCTTCTAGCGCCAATATGTAGTTGCAGGGATTTCCTACACTACACCCCCTCACAATAATCCACACAACTAAGACATTTTTAAGATGAATAACAAAGATTTTATTGATTATTTCCTTGAAGATTCACAAGATAAAATAGAAAGAGTTAAAGAAATTACAATCACCACCAACTTTCTCTCTCCTAATGACTTGTCTAACACTCTCAAAAGAATCCCCTTACAACAGGTTCGTTCGGCTCTTTATATAGGGTAGTACATAATGGATGACAGCTAAGCTGTCCTTTATTTTCGGGAATTACTTGCGAGATATCGCAAGTGTACAAGTATATAATCTTGCCACTCTCCTAAATCTCGCTGGGTCTTCACATCTTTCTCGTGTTTCGGCTGTCGTCATTCATTGCGTCATTTATGTTACTCTTCTGCGACGCTATCGCAATGCTTTCGTTTATTGATCTCGCGAGGTATGGTTGTTGCGATATTCTGATCCTACACAAACCCTACAAGAAATATATTATTCTAAAAAGAAAAAATACCTAAGAAGGGAACGTGCAAGGAAGAAGATCACCGAGTGGCGCACGTACACCTTCCCTTCAAGAACATCCGGCTTCAACTTTTGCACGACGAGGATTCTCTACTTCTTGAGATGTGCTTCCTAGCTTGTGACGCTCACACTTCTACATACCTTACCAGAGGCATGTCACAAATGTCCCGTGTAATTTGCGAGGGAAAATCCAATAAAAGGTTGGTCAAAATCCTTAATCATTGCTACTTGTTTTTCCTGCTTTGAGTTACCCATGCCCACGACATGCGAGGCGTTCCCATGGAAGTAGCTAAACGGAGAGAATGTGACATGCCTACTAGCATTATTGCTTGCGTCATTTATGTGATTTGGCTTCCCATCCAATTTGAATCTCTTTGAAAGGGTGGAAGAACTTGTTTTTCGCAAAAGGGGTTTTAGGTCTCTTCCTGAGATTTTATTCATTCAATCAAAGATGTGAAATTATCAAAGCAAAGATAAATGAAAGAATATTACTTGGTGAAACATGGCTCTAGTCGCACGAACAAAAAGAAAAAACTCAAGTATCAAAACATCTACGATCTACGATCTACGAAAAGATTGTTTTCCCCGCTAAGGAGATCACAAAATGGAAAACCAGCTTGTCAATGACAAGACACCTTGGTCAATGACGCCTCCATCGTAGATTTTTCAAGCACTTGCCCCAAAGACCTTCTCCGACAAGAAACATTCCATCCGAAGCTATCTCAAGAAAGAACTTCAACATCCCATCCGAAGCCATTTCAAAGAATAAACTCAATATCCCATCCGGTGGCCGTTTGAAGTTTAGCCTTCAAAGATCCCGCCATCGGAGCCGGGCTTTGAAAGAAGTTCCAAGATATGTCCCCACAACTTCTACAACGACTCCAACAATATGCTTCCACCGCCTCCCCATCTCGCCTTTGACAAAGATCCTCACCGATCGCTCCGACTTCCCCAACAAAGATTTTCGCATCCACTTTAGAAACCGGCTTCGCCTCGCAAACCACAACCTCTTGAGAATGCTCCGTTCGTCCACCTCGTAATCGAGGATTAAAATACCCGTTATGGACAGGATAATCAAACTGGCTCTTGTCTAGAATTTCTCGGACTCCGTCTTTCGCCGTTTTAATCGAGAAGCGAATCGTTCACTTCTGCACTGGGTTGTGGAAAAACTCCATCACGTGGGGATTTCCCGACGCGTTGGGATGCTTCATTATGTCTCCATTTTTCCTCCATGTCCATCGAAGCCATGAAAGCCTGGACACACACCTATGGGCGAGGGACATGCCTTGTATAATCCCGCCAGCCTCATGGAACAAAGAATTGATTTTGTCTAATACCTCCTCATGTGAAGATAACTTGGGTTTGTCGACTTCAAAGCTTTTCTACAAAGAATCAGAGGTACGATCATCATCGGAAGATCCCATTATATGCTAAAAAAAAAAAAGATTTTCCTTTACACTATGTCTACATCGACAATCTACATAACGAAGAAGACAAAATGGAGAACTAGGAGAAGAGACACGAGACGACACCTGTGAAGAGGATGGACGCAATTTATAGTTATCTATACGAATGGAAGGTTCAAGATCGACTCTTATATTGGGCAGATTAATGAAGCCCGAGAAAGAAAACCCTTTACCAAAGCGTGTATTAAGGCTCGAACGCGGAATACCACTGGATTAGATACTTGTATATACGGGATAATTAGGGTTTGGCGTCCACGCTAGCGACCTATCCCCCCGTCACTCCATGACCAAAGTAGCGCCATCTCCGCACGTTCGTGATTTAGCCAGCTCCGCGAACCAAGTTGCAATGCCACATATGCCGATCGAAGCCAAGATTGAAACGCCATCTCTGCCAGGGTTTCAACGCCTTCCGCTGTTCCATGAACCAAAGCCACTGGCGCCTTCTTTGCCACTATGTTTTTGGGCCAATCAATAATTTTATCATTGCCATCCTATGACTAAGGTAGCAACGCCAAGATCGTGTTCATGAAAGAGGTTGTGCGGCGCCGGAGGCACTACTGAGGATAAGCCGAAGTATGTCAAGTCGCCAATACGAGGATCATGGATTCCTCATGCTTTCCGCCAAAGGTTAGTCGAATTTCCCTGGCAATCTCTTCACGTCTTGCCCTTTCGATTTTACTCTTGTTTGGCCACCATCTCATGCTTACCCCCGCAACACGCCAGCATTACGTGCTAGCTAGGGGACTTAATGTTGATGGTGGTTTTTAGCTTAGGTTAAAATTGTAAAACCTTGCATCTGATGTGACGTCACTCTGTATGAAACGGAGCCGTGAGTGCTAACCTCTCCACCGGCATAGTTATTGAGACATTCAATATATTTACATGAAATTTATCCGTGGCGCATGACAGCAACCATCACACGGATGTTCGCAGAATTTGGCGCCTTGCCTATATTCACTTAATATAAGTTTCTTTCAATGTTTTCTATTCTATGTTCCCCGGCTAAACCCTTAATGTTGATATGACATGAAAATTTGTGTTCACTCGCAGCAGAGTAGCACGAATTTCCAAATATCAAGGATAAGGTCTTTGCATAAAGTATTCAATCAGAAAGCATGCTACTCTCTGGTAATGAACTTAAAAGAATGCTGTGTCAACACATATAATTCAATCGATTACCCTGGCTAACTTGCAAAAGTTAGAGTTTTGCGCCAAGGAGTATACGAGACTTTGCTTGTCGAAATTTAAGCCTACGCAAACTAGGTAATTAATCCGCCATGGATTAGTAAACACAAAATCTTGCCCAGAATCAGAAAAAAAGGGAGCCATGTGATGAGCAGCGCGAAAGGAGGCGTGGCCATGCCTTAGGCCAGCTGGCACCATTTTCCATTGGCCACGCCCCATCCTAAACCGACCCTATTTCCCTCGACCAATCAGGTGGCCTTAAACTCGCAACGCCCACATAAGTTGTGGCTGGGCCCATACATGCCGACCCCCTTTTCCATCGACCAATCAGGTCGCTCTAAAGCTGCCACACTCACACCAGAAGTGTAGCCACGCCCATGCTTGGCCGGCCCCTCTCCTTCATACCGACCAATTAGGTAACTTTAAATGCGCCACGAGCACTAGAGGTGCGGCCTCGCTTCATGTTTGTTCGACCCCTTTTCTTGACCAATCAAGTCGCTCTAAACCTGTCACCATACATTAAAGGCCAAACGCACCCTGCCGCGCCACCATACAAACTGGCAAGCCAAACACACCTTGCCACAATAACATATTAATCGGCATGCCAACATGTCGTTGTGCCTAGGGCTGCACATGGTTCGGTTTTCATCGGTTATTGCCAAAACCAAAACCGAAACCAAAGTACTCGGTTTTCCAATATTGAAAACCAATAAAACCATTTAGCCTACTCGGTTTTACTCGGTTCGGTTTTTACTCGGTTTGGTAATTAACCAGTCGGTTATGGTTAACCAACACAGTTTTTCATTTTCGTCAGTTTCACATATCCGGCAGGTAAAGTTTTCAATAAAAATGTAAGTAACATGAAACTGACAGAATTTAACCTTCTACAAGCCTACAAACATAATTTTTACAATCCTACAAACATAATTTTTAAGGCATTAAGGTTTCAAGCATGTACTAATACTAATACTAATAAAAGTAGACTTTAATCAATTTCTTATCTGATTACTATTAGTATACATCTCTTTAGATGAGCAATCAACCCAGAGGTCCCATTCTTCATAGGATCAGCAGCAAATCTTGCATTACAATAACGACATTTTGCATGTTTCGAAGGCGCCTCTTCCACATCAAAGTGATCCCACACTGCATGCCGAACTTGAGGTTGCCTACCAATTGGTGCTATGTTTTCCATAGAATGTTTAATAGTACCTGCACATTCGCAAAAGTAAGTTGAGTTACTTGAATATGATCTGACTTGCATCAATACTGGCTAAAAACCATGTCAAACAGGGTTCAAACAGACCTAAGAAATTTCAGTTCTGAAAACACTTTAAGAACTATGCAACTAGAAGAGAATAACTGACAATAACCTCAATATATCAATAACAACACAAGTATATAAGAAAATCCATATCTTTAAAGTAAATCACACAAATACTTAGTGTACAACTCAACCAAATATACCAACACAAGATACCCATTAAATAATGCCAACACAGATTTAAGTTACAAATCATACTAGGAAAGTTAGTACCAACACAAATTTAACAAAGATTTTTTCACAATAAATAATAAAACTTTCCCAAGCAAGATCTCTAACCTGTAGAGTAAATCAACTTCAATTGTTAGTTAGGAAATCACCTTCAATTTTTGCTTTATATTCATTGCTCAGTTTTTCCCCAACCCTACAGATCACAACCAAAACTCATCAAAAAGTTAAGGTTCAAATTGATACAAACATCAAACATGCATAAATATAAAAAAAATCAGGTGGATCTTAACATAAATCAACAACCAAACTCACCTATTGAAGTAACATAAACATGCACATCAGTCAAGGATCGATCTCAACATAAAAAAAATCAGGTGGATCTTGAATCAGTTGAAGTTTTAAAACCCATAATATGAAACATACGATTAAATAAGTATTGTAAATTATCCCCAAACATGCAATTCAGGATATCAATTGAAACAATTCTGAATCAACATGATTAACCCTAGTTCCCAAAAATCCTAAATATTTTTAATTTCATATAAAACCCTAGTTTCAATTTGCATCATTCTAATACATCACATCATAATCAAATAAGAAAGAAGAGATAATATGATACAACATACCTATTTTGTGATTTCTTTTACTGGTGTGGTGGTGATGGTTCAAAGATTCAACTGGTGGTGAACTGGTGATGGGTTAAATCGATAGAGAACAAGAAGAAGAAAAGATGAAGAAGAAGATTAAGATGATGGTAGTCTGGTAGTCAGTTTTAAAGTGGTGATGTTGCTGTTAGTACTGATGCTCTTGACTGCTAATGGAGTCATGGAGAAAAATACAGAAAGAACTGAGAGTGAGAAGTGAAGAATATAAAGTCGACGCCTCTTATTCTTAGGGTTAAAAACTTAAAAGAGTTTCAATCAACGGCTGTTACTCATTACCCTTCACTGTAATCAACGTCCCTTGATAATCGGTTAAAACTGATGGTTATCGGTTCGGTTTTGGACAGCAACCGAAACTGAAACCAATGTTGTCGGTTTTCTGGAACTGACAACCAATATTAAACCATTGTGTTATGGTTTCGGTTCGGTTCGGTTTAAAAGTTGATTCGGTTTTAGTTTTGGAGTTCCGGTTTTGTACAGCCCTAAAAATGTCTTGCATGACCATACCACACGCACTAATTAGGTTTCGACATGCCAAACCCTAATTTGGGCAAAATCGCTACGCCAACCAATCCAAATAACATTTCCCAGAGCGTTGGGATCGATGTGGCAACATGGCCAATGTTGCCAGAGCCATATTTAGGTCTATCACCAATATGCAAAAACAAGCACGGCTACGCGAACCTAAGATGCTCGCTCACGCCACTAGCATTAGTTATCTCACGTTCACGCTCGCCCGAGCACCACTATGATAATGGCGCCACTTTTACACAACAAAGATATGGCCATAATCAATCCGCCACCCTTCCCTCATGAGATGCAATCTCGGCCATCCAAGTTAAGCCCCTTTGGGCGGCGGACTTGCGGCAAGTCCTAGGCAACCAACTACTGGCCATGGCTACATCAGGCACCACTTACACCACCGTGCCACTGGCATGCACGAGATATGCCAGTCATGCTGTAATTCCACTGGCGTAGACCAAAAACTCCACTGTGACATTACCAGTATGCCAACGGAAGGTAGCCATAATCAACGGCTACCATTCTTCATGAGATGCAATCTCGGCCATTCAAGTTCGTCACCAAACCGATGGACTTGTGGCAAGTTTTAGCTACCGTAAGCAAGCCTAATAGCAACACATGCTATTTTCTTATGGCAAGTCTCTTGACTTTGACTTGCCACACATAAGTGACTTTCTTTACCGTTTTCCAATGAACACTCGAGACATCAAACATGTCACAAACTGGGATACTCATCGTGGTATTGATGCAAGGTTTAAGCGTGCGGCATGCACACGCAGATTATAAGAAAGTGTCATGAAGTGGGACAATTAGTGGTGATAAAAGTAGCTGTGTGAACTAATTCACTTCCTACATCATGAAAGCATAATGCCCATTACACATTCTCTATTCTTCCACCACTCAATCGCTTTCCATTTCCCTCACGAGATCATGGTACGTTTTCAATATGACTTGTATAAATAGGTTTCACCTATTTACCATAAAACGACAAGTTTTTTTTGGTGGAAAACAACATAGTATCTAGAAATCACCCGCGGTAGCTTTCCATCACGCTGGCGCTTCTGCTTTCGTCTACAAGTCATAAACAACCACACCATCAAAATCAACGATTCTCGGTCTCAACACTCTCTTCGTCTTCCCTCCTTAAGACCAACCCTTCTCCTTCATTTTGTGGCCCAGAAGCAAGCCTGGATAGCCATTTCTTGGTTTAGGCCAGGATTGTATGCGATTGATCTCTCGAATCAAAAGTACTCCCATGCGGTGCATTGTTTGGGTTTGGATTAGTTTCTCATCCACACACCCGAAATTGCCAAAATCGCCCAAATGGTTTTCACCCATAAACATAAAGGAACAACAAATCTGTTTGGTAACAACTCTTTTGATTCTTTCAAGATAAATATATCTCAAGTCATACGCAAAGGCTCTTCTGTTTAATCTAATAAACTCATTTGGCTGGTTAGATCAATCCATCCAATAACTACCAAAGTAGTCTAGTTTAGATTCGCAATTAATCACTATAGATTTAAACAAGAAAATATAAAGTGATGCCGATCTCACGCAATTAATCAATCAAATAAATTTGGATCCCAGCCGATCAAGGTTTGTGCACACCTAAAGATAAGAGAACCAACTAAGAAATCTTCTTTAATCTTCAATAAACACCTGCACAACACCACTTGAATCTCTTGTGATCAATCACACACATAACGGAGTCTATTACCAATGGATTATCACAGGATGTATTTAGATCTACAAATAGTTCTAAAGATCCCGTCGATACTTCGATCTAGTTAAAGTGAATCTTATATCAGAAGAAAAGATTCTCAAGAATAAACAAACTAGGTGCAATCAAAGTTTCAACAACCATTATTCGATCAAATCAATCAAAAACTAATAACATTGTAATTATCTAGTTTCCCACCAACGGTACTCGAAGAGCTTCTTGATCCCACATAAGTCTTTAAACTAGCGGTCGTAAGAGATTTCACCTAATTAGGATACTTTTCTCTCCGATTAGACGACTCCACCAGAAACAACAAAAAGATGAAGTTTGCCTGGCAAAATTAGGTATCTATAGACCAAGGATGTTTGGACACCAAGGAATTTCCAAAACCGAAAATATTCTCAAGATTTGCAATGAATAGAAAAATTCGGTTTTCTTAATTCCAATAAATGCTTGACCAAAATTTCTAAAATCTCTTAATAGAAAATATCCAATTAGTAAATGCATATTTCTAATTTTTATTCTTTAGAGAGATGTATTTAATTACTGGTAATTAAAGCATATATAACCAAAAACCTTAATTAAAAAAATTTCTCAATTTATTTCGGCACATGATCTCCTTGAGTAATAAGGAATATCTTTGAACAATAAATGATAAGAGTTATTGTACGTGTTCAAAGTATGTTGACATATTTTCAGTGTAAATCCTTATTCATATTTACATGGATTTACATTCTTGGAATCGGTTATACCACACTTCCAAACAAGTTTAGAATTGGTTCACTATTCCAAGATCACTTGATCATGTATCAAATCACATACATGGGTTCAATAGGTTCTACCAATCACTAGGATCGGTTATACCTTAATATGGAAGTACTTGTGATCGGGTCACACAAGTTACCAAGACTCAAGTTACATCAGCTACGAGATCGTTTACATCAATTACTGTGACCTAAGTTTACCATATACTCATGGTATTGCTTGTGATCGGTCACACCAGTTACCAGGATCGGTTACACCAATTACCAGGACCGGTTACACCAATTACCAAGATCGATTACACACACTCTGTGATCGGTCACACCAATTACTAGGATTGGTCACACCAATTACAAATATCGATCATACCATCTCATGGTGATTACTTAGGATCGGTTACACCAATTAATCATACCAAATCATAAGTAAGGCATTGTGATTAGTTATACCAAGATACATAACAAATTTACGATCGGTTCTACCATCTCACACATATTCGTAATCCAAATATTTGCAATGAATAGCCGTACCGATAAGCCTAATGATTTCCCTTTCGATTCATAAAACAAGTTCATGAATGTACTTCCTTTAAGAAAATGTAAAACATTGTTTCCTAGGATGAAATCTTCACCATAACCCATTCACATAATCATAACTGTATATACAAGATTATGTCGATGTCATATCTACGAAGTTCTAAAGATAAGCGTTATACTTCGTAGTCTAATTTCCTAATAATATGATCATACAATCATGACCATGTCACATCGCTAGAGTACCATACAATATGTACAGTATATACATCTTCGTAGTTATGTTTTTAATATATCACAACTTGAAAGATACGTTATGAATGAAATCAGTTCAAGTCAATATTACTAACCTCAAGAGGACCGATGATGTTCTCGTTGTAGTTCGCTTCTTCTTCACATTCTTCAGGTCTTCGGAGTAATACTTGTATGTCTCAATATTCCTAGACTTTCTAGTCTAACCTAAACGAAGTTGACTTTAGTATACAATCAAGAGACTTTAGATGAGTTTTGAGTCACTAAAATATGACAACCAAACTTGACATACCAACGCTTGATGGGTTCAACCGAGTTATTTTCTAATAAAACGGTAGAATACAAATGATGACTGGCTCATTTTTGAACTCCACTATCCTAGACCGAGACCTAACTAATTGTAAACTAGAAATCAAGATATAGTTTTGACAACTAAACTTGACAACAAGCTTGATATAGCAACACTTGTGAGTTCGACCGAGCAATGCTCTAATACAACTTATCTTGTCAAAATGACATCTCTCTATGGTTTAAATCTTGAATGAGTAATAATGTTTTCAAAAATAGTTGTGATAAAATCTCCTTTATTATTTGGTCTATTTGGAAGTTCAGAAATCGTGTTACTTTTGATAAGATTATGTTATATCCTCTTAAGCTAATTGATTCTATGAACTAAAATTATAGACCAGCATATCTTAATATGGCAAATACAGTTAATTGCAGCCAAGTTAATAAAGTTCTTGATGATAGAAATGATCGCAGAGATTTTGACTGGTTCATTCACTTTGATTCCTCCCTTTTGGAAACTGACTTTTCGATGGGATATGTCATATCTATTTTGGATAAAACAGGCTTTAGGCAAGATTGTAGAGCAGGTAGCAGTTGGGATTCCTTCCCAATAGAAGCTGAAGCTAAAGTAGGAATCGAGGCTTTTAGGAGGATGAAGGATTTGAATCTCAGAAAATGTCGCTTATTTAATGAATGCCAAAGCTTGGTGAAGATAGTAAACAATGACTTAACTCTTGGAAAATCAGCCTTGGAGGTCTCTTACAAGCATCAATCGATGCAAATTTTCCTTTACTTCATGTACTTTGGTTTTCTTTGTTTTTAATAATGGAAAGTTTGTAGACTTAGAAGATAGACTTGCTAAAGAAGTTAGAGCTAAGAAGATCATGTTCTTCTCTACGGAGAACTTGTAAAAAGTTGAAAAGTTGAAAAGTTGATGTAACACCCCGTGTTTTTAGCATGGCGCATGCTAAAAGATGCGCCATGTCCTAAGATGAAGCTTCATCCAAAGCTTCTGTTGCGCAGGAAAAGGAACATGAGCCCTTGGATAATGTGTTGACAATGTTCAGCCAACATGGCTGGACATTGGGTCGGCAGCGGACAACCAACATGGCTGGACATCGGGTTTGGCATTGGCAGTGAACAACCATCTTGGTCGATTATTCAGAAATATATGGCAACAACCATGAATAGTAAAAGTGGGAGTTGATGAATGATTTATGCTCCCCCACCCACCCTCCCAATAAAAGTCGTAAAAATGTCAAGTTAACGTATATAGGAAGGGTACTTGGTTTAAGGTGCATATACGGACCATGCACCAAGTAAGATAGCCTTGGCAATATACGACCATTACGGCCCTTCACGGGACCTAGCTCAGGAAATGTTCGGCCATCATGGCCGGATATTAGAACGGCCGTGAGCGGAGGTGAATGTACATCCATCACGGCCGTGCATCGCGGTTGGCCGGGGTGGTAGGTGCAGCCATCACGGCCTTGTGCATATGCGGACCATGCACCAAGTAAGCTTCATAGCTTAGCGGAAAGAATATAAATGATGCCTAAGGCTCATTTTATAGTTAAGTAACCTCGCAAAGAGGGCATTTGATGCTTAGGGATCATTATGCCATATTACGGACCAAACATGCATCACTTGGATGTATTTTGACGGAACGGCCTATACGGACTAGGCCATTACCATTACCATTATTGCTAGGCCACGGTCTTGCAAACGAGTTGGAATAAGTTGCTTGTCCCTTAGTGATGAACTACGGTCTGTGCTTGATCCCTTTAGAGTAGGGAAGGGTACGTAGGAAGCCGCAATGAGTTGCAGCATTGCCGATCCATCACTTTGTCGCTCATATCATCTAATTGGGAGATGATTGCGACATTCTGGCCTCTCATATCATCTGGATCGGTAACTCGATGCAAGAGATGATTATGGCCAAACTTGATGAGGCTAGTTGATGCCCACTAGTGGATGCTCATACTACCTATCAAGCTACATAGAGTTGATATATGTTCGATTGCGAATTGGACATGGCCAATAGAGTGAGCTACGTTGGTAATCAAAGTAAGGGAATGGCTATAGGCTCGGAGGGGCTTATGCTTAAGTCCAAGGCATTTTCCTTATGCTTGGACAATACTCGGAACCCAGTGATGCGTACAAGATGCATCGGCCATAGCCTTTATGGCTTTGAACCCTTCACAGAACAAGGGTAAGTTGGAACGGTGTGGAAGCTGAAATAGCTGCATCATGCTCCACGAGCATTCTTGCAAGGGAAAATGAACGTGCAATTGCCTAGCTTTAAGGCCCGGATCGTAGCATCATCATGGCGCATCGGAGAAGTTATGGCCTACGCGCCCAGGCGTAGTTTTCCGGTCCATCACAGTTGGTATCAGAGCAAGTTCCGAGATAATTCTAGGGACTGTGCGGGAATGGCTTGTCAGCGAGTATTTTCCTTAATGGAAAACTTTAAGTTGGATAGTAGGCCAAATTTTGCGCGGAAAGAGTTGGTAACTGCTATGCCAGTTACTTTGTGAATCGAGTTGAGCTTGTTTAAGTGATCGTGAGTTTTCACGGCCTAAGTGGCACCCCACTTACAGTGGATATCAGGAAGACCGTCGGGACGGTGGGTAGACAATAGGGCGATCATCCTCACACGTTGGAAACGGCCAACGGTGTGCGTTGTCGAGCCAGCTAGCATCCCACTTACGATTGGCAACCTGGATGACCGTCGGGGGATGGTGGCAACTGGATCTTGTTCCACACATTACTATGCTAAGATCTTGTCATTTCAATGACATTTTTCAACCTTGTAAACCTTAGGGATTCCTGGGTGGTGGTATGGGACGCCATCTAGGATACCTTTTTGAGATATCTTTTTGGCACTGGCCAATTGAGATTCTTGGTAATATTGTAGACTCTTTTTGGATTCCTAAGTATGCGGTATGGGACGTTTTCTCATAAGGTCTAAATTGATGTTCATGAAAACTTGAAGAAACCCGTGATTTCTGAGCATCTGGTATATGAGACTTTTGTTCAGGATTCCAAACCGAAGAGATTGTCCACAATAGTTTTTGTTTTGAATTTCGGGGACGAAATTATTTAAAGGGGTGAATAATGTAACACCACGTGTTTTTAGCATGGCGCATGCTAAAAGATGCGCCATGACCTGATATGAAGCTTCATCCAAAGCTTCTGTTGTGTAGGAAAAGGAACATTGGCCCTTGGCTAATGCGTTGACAATGTTCAGCCAACATGGATGGAGATTGGGTTGGCAGCGGACAACCAACATGGCTGGACATCGGGTCGGCGGTGATAAGCACGTATGTGCTATATTTTTACTCCCATATTTACATTGGCTAGGTCTCGTTAGTTGCTAATAATATTGTTTTAAGTCTTTTGCAGGGAATATAAGCAGTTTCTTTCACTCGGAAAATAAATGGCTTAATTGAAAGATAAATGGCGTTTGCGACTAAAACTACTAATGCTCACTCAAGGCACCAAGAATCAGAGAGAGTTAACTATGGGCAGCCACGTGTGCTATCACCACAATACCCATTCATGTTAGAAGAGAGTATAGTGTGCTAAATAATTCTTTCGTCTGTTGAGAGAAATGAGTGGTACGTGTCCTCACCACCACCACATCTCTTTATGAGACATCCAGAACATATTCTTTTCGTTACAAAATAGAGAAGAAATTCTCATTTCCTTCCCAAGCGGTGTTCTTATCAAACGAGATATGGAGTCTTCATGGATCGATAATGTATTGCTGATTTTTACATTACAATGGTCAGATTCAAATTAGGTTAAATGGATTTGTGTGGTGGTATATAGGGCTCGGTTATGAGAGATGGGCGATTCTTTGGTGATGTTCGGTGGTCAAATGGATGTTGATTTGAGCTCGAAGTGAGTGGTGGATTAATGTCTATAAGATAAGAAGAGTAGTGGCCGTGATGGGTTTATCCCATCTTTCTTTGTTATTTACGGTGCTAATGACGGAGGTATGAGTTCGTGCGGTGGAGACTTCAAGATTAATATAGCAACATCGAACACGAGGATGCTTTTGAATTCAAGTTGTTGGTGGTGATAAAGCTAATGGCTATGGGGTCTTTTCACTTTTGTGTTGATTTGACAACAACGGGGGTATGGCATGCATGGATGATTGCGGGTAGAGCTACCATTGGTTGCGATATTTAGATGGACGGATTGGCGGCAAAAGTAAGTTGGGGGAGTTGAAAGTGGTGCTTGGCAGTTAGTGATTAATGGTGGCCGGTCGAGGTTCAAAGAATGGGAACGGTGGCTAATTCACGTGGCAAGATGGACAGAATATGGACTTAAGAATGTTGTTGGTGCGCTCGGAATGAGAAGATGAATTCTGATCGATTGTGAGTTTCTTTGAAAACTTGGGTTTCTCTTTGGAATTGTCTTTGTACAACTCTTGATGCCCCAATTGATCAAAAATTGATGCGAGAACCTTAAATAGGTCATATTTGAGCCAATTTGATGTCGGTTGCGGTGGTGATTGAATTGGGGGTAGCGGTAGCGAAGTGGTTATGTATGTTGGTTGATTTATGTCTATCATTACATGGAGCGTAGCTATCGATGGAGGTGATGCTCGATTGGTTCTGAGGACAAGAAGGGTGATGTAGTTGGTTTGGAAGGTTTTCAAGGGACAGAGAATGGAAGACGTAGGTCTGGTGCTTGAGAAAATATCGCGAGTGAAATCAAACGATGGACTCGATGCGGCACGAATTTGGAGACGAAGTTGGTGTCACATTGGGCCTTGGTACCTATTTCCTTGGTCCATATTGGATTTCTTCACAAAGACATATATAAGTACCGAGTTTGAGATCTTGTGATCACGCCGTTTTCATGGAAGAAAACTAGGTTTAGCTTTCTTGGCTTTTCTGTTATTGATATGCTTAGTTTGACAGTCCATATATCATTTTCTATGGCTTTGAACGAAACCATGTCTAGCTAAACTACTTTTTAGGGTGATGGATGAACTTTTAGGTTTAAATCACTTATGTTCTTAAACAAGGTTTTTCACCAATTTGAGCTTAATGTTATGTGTTTGAGTTTCTCTTCAATGGTTTATTTTTTATTCAATTTCTCATATTTTATGCCATGCATAGTCTATTGTTAGGTTGATAGAAATTCTCATTGAACCTTGTTACCAATTGATTTATGAATATTCTTAGACTAGTTATGCCTTGTATGATTAGTTCTTAGGATTTCTACTTAAGGTTGAGAACAAACATAACTTGTGATACGACTTGTCGATAAATACTAAACGTAATATCTTCCATGTATCAATAGCTAGGTTTGCAATTGTGCATGAGTAAAATTATAGACCTTTGTGAGAGACATGAGTGAAATTTAGCTGCAAGGGATTACGCCCAGCCCTAATACATCCACATCATTGATTTACAATCTTTATACAATTGCTTTATTTACTCATTAATTTATTTTCTTGGTACAACAATATCGAAATTTTGAATCTTGGTTAGTCAGTTCTCGATATTGATTAGTAGTAGTTTTCACACTCCTTGAGGGAACGAACCGTGCTTGCTATTGTGTGCTCTTTTTGACGTCGTGCGCTTGCGGTAAAGCAAAGTCGGTTATCCGACTCATCAAGTTTTTGGCGCCGCTGCCGGGGAGTGGTTGAAAAATACTCTCTAATTGATATAGTTTATTTTCTAGCCATAGCTTAGTTTTTATTTTTTGTACATAGTTTGTTTTCCTTTTTCTTTTAGAATTTTTTTTTGTTCTTTTTACGCAGTTTGTTGAACTTTCTTTAGGTACCTTAGTTTGAAGAACACAGTTGGAATCTCTCCAAAACAGGCAGAAAAGTAAGTTTCTGTAATCCTCGCGAAGCTTTGCAAGGTGAGTTTGAACTGATTCTGCATTTTGTTAGCATATGCAAGATCCACCAAGTTGTTGGGATAGAGAACAATTATTCGTCTTGTCAAAGTAGCCCTTTATACATGACGAGAACAAATGATGATGGTACGAACCCTCCGGTTAAAAGTTTGAGAGACTATATGTACCCTACTAGAGTCTCTCAACTTTCATGTATTATTTTGCCTACCACCACAACAACCTATGAGATTAGAAGCAAGCACCATTCAAGCACTTCCTAATTTCTACGGTAAGGAGAATAAAAATCCTTACTACCACATTAGAGATTTTGAAGAATTGTGTGGTACAGGTGAAGTTCAAGGACTTACGATGAGTTTCTTAAACTTAGGTTGTTTCCTTTGTCTTTGAAGGATAAGGCAAAATCTTAGCTGAATGCATTATCTCCTTCATCAATTAGTACTTGGAATGACATGATTAATATATTCTTGCATAAATTCTTTCCTAGGCATAAACTACATGCCCATTCGTCAAAAACTATATAGTTTTTCGCAACAAGAAGGAGAATCTCTTTATGATTATCTAGAGAGGTTCCATGATCTCTTGTTACAATGTCCACACCATGGATTGGATACTCCTAGGCTCCTATTGATCCTTATGGTACCAAAGACCAATATTCAATTGTCAATCAACAACCAAAGGTCGGATTTACCAATTGATTGAACTACGCATAACCTGTGATATTGCCTATTACATATCGCATTTTAAAATTTCCTACCTTAACTCTACGTTGGACGACTCAATTACATTGAGGACAATGTAAAGTTTAAGTATGGGGGTATCAGTGGTTAAGCATATAGATTGGTGGTAGGTATTCAACTTTGGTAGCAATTTTGAGTGCAAAAAAAATAATAATAAAAAAAAGAGAACGATTTTTTTTTTGTTGATATGACAAAATTGTTGAGCGGGTCTTAAAAGAATATTGCACGACATGACCGGTTATTGAGCGGGTCATTCTGATTATGAGTCTCGCTGTTTAGCAGACTTCTCCACACCACTGTTTAGTGGTTCCGTCTCGGCTTGTTTAGCGAGACTTCTCCACACCACTGTTTAGTGGTTCCGTCTCGCTGTTTAGCAGACTTCTCCACACCACTGTTTAGTGGAATCGTCTTGTTGTTTAGCAGACATCACTCTTATCCAGCTGTGGAGCGGATACATTTTTGCTTTGCTCGGGACTAGCAAAATGTAAGTGTGGGGGTATTTTATAAGCACGTAGGTGCTACATTTTACGCCCATATTTACATTTGCTAGGTCTCGTTAGTTGCTAATAATATTGTTTTAACCTTTTGCGGGAAATATAGCAGTTTCTTTCACTCGGAAAATAAATGGCTTAATTGAAAGATAAATGGCGTTTGCGACTAAAACTACTAATGCTCACTCAAGGCACCAAGAATCGGGAGATTTAACTATGGGCAGCCACTATATGCTAGCACCACAAGACCCATTCATGTTAGAAGAGAGTATAGTGGGCTAAATAATTCTTTTGTCTATTGATAGAAATGAGTGGGACGTGTCCTCACCACCACCACATCTCTTTATGAGACATCGAGAGCATATTCTTTTCATTACAAAATAGAGAAGAAATTCTCATTTCTTTCCCAAGCGGTGTTCTTATCAAACGAGAGATGGAGCCTTCATGGATCGATATTGTATTGCTGATATTTACATTACAATGGTCAAATTCAAATCATGAGGTGGAGTTTCAAGAAAAAAATCAGAGTACGAAATGGGTTTGCAAGGTAGCGATTCAAATTAGGTTAAATGGATTTGTGTGTTTGGTGTATAGGGCTCGGTTATGAGAGATGGGCGATTCTTTGGTGATGTTCGGTAGTCAAATGGGTGTTGATTTGAGCTCGAGCTGGTGGTGGATTTGATGTCTATAAGAGAAGAAGAGGCTGGTAGCCGTGATGGGTTCATCCCATCTTTCTTTGTTATTTACGGTGCTAATGACGGAGTGCGAGTTCGTGCGAGATGGAGACTTCAAGATTAATATAGCAACATCGGGACTGAGGATGCTTTTGAATTCAAGTTGCTGGTGGTGATAAAGCTAATGGCTATGGGGTCTTGAAACTTTTGTGTTGATTTGACAGCAACAACGGGGGTATGGCATGCATGGATGATTGCAGGTGGAGCTACCAGTGGTTGCGAGATATAAATGGACGGATTGGTAGCAAAGTAAGTTCAGGGAGTTGAAAGTGGTACTTGGCAGTTAGTGATTAATGGTGGCGGTCGAGGTTCAAAGAATGGGAACGATGGCTAATTTATGTGGCAATATGGACAGAATATGGACTTAAGAATGTTGTTGGTGCGGTCGGAATGAAAAGATGAATTGCAGTCGATTGACGAGTTTGCTGGCTTGGGTTTCTACTGGAATTGTGTTGTACAACTCTTGATGCCCCAATTGATCAAGAAGCAATTGCTGAGAACCTTAAACGGGTCATATTTGAGCTGAATTTGATGCCGGTTGCTGGTGGTGATTGAATTGGGGGTAGAAGGTAGCGAAGTGGTTATGTATGTTGGCTGATTTGTGTCTTGATGGTTATTTTCAATGATGTTGTAGTAGTAAAAGGGTTGTCGTTCACTCGGACTTGAAGAGATTGATTTTAAGAATTAATAAAAGAAAATATATACAAAATGTGTCACGGGATGAAGAGTTTCTTGGGACTCGGATTTTCTTGACTTTCATATTCAAGTGGTTGAGAAATTAATCCTAGGCAATTATAGCTCAAAATAAAAGAAACACTAACTCTATTCTTTGCCAAAGTAGATTCCATAAAACATTATCGTAAATCGTAAGCATGACGCATCAAAAGTAATTTAAACTAAGCATGCGACATCGAGACAAAATAACAAATAATTAATAGAAATCATAAATCATTAATAATCGGTGCAAAAAGTAATTAAGGAATTAATTTAATTTACCACATGATGAAATTCAGCCTCGTCCAGTCGTCCCAGAGATGGGATCTAGCTCATCATGTTGGAAACACGCTCAAAAGTCGATTTCATTGCTCAAAAATGGTGTTTACAAATGATGAAAATGGAGAAAATGATAAAATCGGCTTTGCAAATGATTATAAGTGTTGCAAATAATGTTACAAAGGACTATGAGCGTAGCTTTTAAGTCTCCGCTTCCGTATTACGACCCACGCACAAGTGTCGTTGTCACTTTGTTGAAAAACGCGGTTCCTTGTGCGTTGAATGTTCTTCGTGTTCTTGATGGCAGCGACGAAAAGATATTTGTAACTCGATTTTCTGACTTTGTACGTCTCCCAAAACTATCCCAAACTCTCCATGGTTCTTCTATGACCTCACAGCACCCTTTATAGCCTCTCATGCACGAATTATCTCCTCCATAACTCCTCAAATTCTCTCATTATCCGGCTTTGAAAAAAAATATTCCCGGGAATATTTTATGTCCATTTTGCTTCTACACGGCTTGAGATAGTGTAATCATTCCTTACTTAACTCCAACACGCTGTAGACGTGACCAAACACGACTAGAACTCGTCAAAACACGCTTCAATCCGTGTTTTTTTCTTCCGACGTGTGTTGCTACGTGAACTTCAATCTCACGATGCGACCAATTCTAGCAAACCAAGAGCCCATACCCGGCCATTGAGGCTATAGCAGAGTATCCCTATCAATCTCGGCCATTGAGTCTCACTAAAACTCATTCAAAAATCCGATCAAAAGTCTGCAGGGCGTGACATAATTTTCACTTGAAAATTTATTTTCAAACCAAGAAGAAGGTCACCCCTTATCCAACGGTGGGGTGCGAATATCAATTGGGTGCCCCTTAGTAATTGGGTTACCCCTTATCCAATGTGGGGTCCGAATATCAAATGTACTCAGGGGTGTTCAGAGCAACTTTTGAGCAATTTTCCAAAAATATTTATTTCCAAAAATACCTAAAAATACATAAAAAACACAATATTAGTACAAGAATCGAGTTCCAACAATACCAACACGAGAACAATTCGGACACAAAAATGTGTCTATCAAATACCCCAAACTGATTATTTGCTAGTCCTCGAGCAAATTTATTCTAGAAAAAAATAAAAATCATTTGAACCTCTAGGTGGCCCTAGTGGCGGAGTGTTGTCTCGGAGGGTTTACCCGAGGTGTACCCACAAAACCTTTACTCCAGACCCTAGCTATCTACACAACCTTGGAAGGCACTAAAGAATCTCCTTGGTTGGCATACTTATTGACTACGGGGAGGAAGTACCACGATGCGAAATTCCAATTCTTTGTACACGAGTTTGCACTCAAGCATACTAAAATTCATATATAAGTCACGAGCTCTGCTCGGATAGTCGCACTATGGACATCAATACCGGAGTCAAAACTAATCACATGGATAGATCAAGAAGATGGATATAGAGAAAAAACATAGATGGTTTTGATGTTTATTAAGTGAATAGTGTTTCCCATATCACGTACGAAGGCCTCGCCAAAATGAACCTATCCTAATGGTTTGAGATACCGGTCGACTAATATCAACACACCGGCATATACAAGGGAACCAAAGTGGTCGATAGCTAAAACTCTAGGTCAACACAAGCTGGCATATACAAGGGTTCCGGTGGTCGACTTTATTGAATTTATTAGGTTGGTCAAATGGTCCTGGTCTCACTTTTTTTTTTTTTTTTTCTTTTCTTTTTTTTTTTTTTTTTTTTTTTTTTTTCAACTTTTTCAACTTTTTTTCTTTTTTTTTTTTTTTTTTTTTTTTTTTTTGGGTATCTCAATCACTCTAATTCACCCTAGCATCGGTAACAACTTGATTCGTGGGCCCCACCTAATCACTTAGAGAAACATAGTTTAAAAACAAAATAAAAATAAAAACAGTGAAAAGGACTCAACGAGATTGGTGAAACTATCATGTTATTTCTAACACACGAGCTCATTGCTTTTATGAATAGACTCTTTAGATGTTGCTATCTAATCGAGATTGGTTCCTCAACTCCTACAACCAAAATGCTTCCATCCACTTAGATTGGTTAGTGCCATCCTTAATAAGCATAAATTTCTAGGCTCTGGAGTTTATCAATGCAACTAAAAAAAGTTTCTCCCATACCCCCAAACTTAAATCTAACATTGTCCTCAATGTTCTAAAGATGAAATTAAAAACATGAACAAGGAGAAAGCTGTTGCCATTTGAAGCAAAAGAGTTAAGGAAAGATATTACCGTGTTGCATAGCATGGGTTACCTCCCAAGAAGTGCTAAGTTTAAAGTCTTGACCAGGACATTGGAAGAGATTAGTCACCTTGAAGGATCATAAAGCGAACAGGAATAATCAATCAGTCATCTAGATCAAAAAGTGCTAACCACAAGAAGAGGAAAACATAACGAGACCGGGAAGATATCCAACACACCCTTATCTATTTTTAAGACCACTACATCTAGTTGTGGTTCGGGTTCGGGCTTTATAAAAGGGTCTAGATAACATATTTATTTTCATGGGTTGCGTTTCCTCATGAGTTAGATCCGAATGTTCAGGTTCTAGAGTCCGAAAATACTCAAATAAAAACTTAGAAGCACGTAATAATAACTTTGAATAATTGAGGATCCTCTAAGTCAATCGGTTTTGACTTACACAAAATGACCACAATAAGATTGGTGGTCTTCCTTAAGCAAATGTGTCGACCCCTAATATCCTAAAGTAATTAGGTTTAGTCTCAAAACTTAATAATTGACACATCTCAGAAATTTATACGTTCCCACAATTGGAAGGAAGGTTTTGGTGGGAAAACAAAGTCAATCGTGGTATCATAGCCTAGGGTTAACCACATCAACCGGAGGATGGGTTTCTAACAAGCAACTTCTTTATGGACACAACTAGGTTCGGGAAAAAGTTTATGAAGATAATCTTGTAAAATGGTTGAGGCATGGATGTCCAGTCCTAAGTGAGGGGACTTTACGAGTTAAAGGTAATGCACTAGGAGAGTGATAATCACCCCCAAACTTAGAGTTTTCGGTGTCTCTAGATAGACTAGTCACAATTTCCCTAATTTCTAGAATATCGGAATCTGAAAATGGTCAATTGATTCTTCTAAGTTATTATCAGGTAATGCATCCTTACTCATCTCTACGAGTTTATCGTCTTCTAAGACTAGTGTTTCTAAATCACTAGACTCTAAAACAATATTCTCAGGGTAAACTCTTTCCTCTAAACCATCATCACAATCATATAAAGGATTATCAGCGAAAGTTTCTAGTAAAGGCCCGTTAACTAAGGTGTTAATCATAGTTACTTCCTCTGATTCACTTATAGGCACATCAAATAATGGATTATCCAACATATTGTAGGCTAAAGGATCATGAACTACATCGTCTAAAACGGTGGCATCTCTAGTCAAATCCTCGTCCTTTCGAATAGGTGAATAATTATTAAAATTATTGGGATTTGAACCAGAAATAGTATTATCATTATAAAGTTCAATCGGAGTAACAAATTCCTGATCACTATGCCTATTTATTTCGAATTCTTCATCAACACTATCCTCATCATAATCATTATTATAAAAACATGAAAATGGTTGAACCTCATCTAAACAAGTAGTGTTACCAATTATAACCTCATCATCTTGATTATGTGAATAACTATCTTCATTCTCAAAGGTATTATTGGATACACTATATTGGAAATTCAAGTTATTTCGAGCAATACTTTCATTCGTCTCTAACTCAAGTCTACGTGTCGACTCAGCTAACCTCTCAAGGGTCTCCTCCAAAGAAAGTTCCCTTAGTGTTGGATCTAAGTTTTGAGTTAATCTATTGAGGATATCTTCTAAAGATTCGGTCGTTGTTGCGGTCCTTTCGTCCATAACTACGTTATTTACCTCGGCTAACTTACATGTTGATTCAAATAACCTCTCGGGTCTCTTCTAGAGAAGGAAGAGGAACAGAAGGATCATAATAGGGACTACTTTTCAAAAGTTTGATTG
Organism: Papaver armeniacum; assembly: GCA_023531295.1. Classification (NCBI taxonomy): domain Eukaryota; kingdom Viridiplantae; phylum Streptophyta; class Magnoliopsida; order Ranunculales; family Papaveraceae; genus Papaver; species Papaver armeniacum. The sequence goes on along the minus strand of JAJJWW010016898.1, from coordinate 55,433 downwards.
TATCCTCTAGAGATGAAGAACTATTACTATAATCTTCTTGCTCGAATGACCGATGCACATGCGGATAGTAATTGGGCTCACCATGGTATGACCCATAACCTTCCAAAGGTTGGCGTTCCCAACCACTATTCACACTATGGTCATAAAAAGAGTGATGTCCATAATGTTCAATTGGATATTCATTGTGATGGCTATTATAATACCGGTTTGACATCCTAACTGCAAGGGAATTCTTACACAAACACAAACAAGGTTGACTCGACCACAACAAACCTGCGATTTCTAGCAAACAAAAAGCATGATGGCTCCACTTAGATTGTTTCTAGACCAACTTCTAATCCTTCGAAAGGGAATTCGTTACAATTTAAGCAGACCCCTCTAGAATCAATCCGAGGTTAAGTAAGTTGAATAGAGGCGAGGAAGGCTGCGTGGAGCTTTGATACCCAAGGCCTCACCGCGATTACAAGGCGGCGCGATCACGCATTCAACTTCACACGAGAAACCATCATGAACTTCAAGTATGCTTTAATAGTAACCAATATTTTTCGAATGACTTTCCTATTAAGCTCGTTACCCTATCGGTATCGTTCTAGTAAGTATTTTAAGCTTAGGTTCGCGTTTGGTTTTGTTTTCCTAAGGCGGGCAAGAAGAGAACGGTGATGAAATCCGAACCCTTATCTTGTATGGCCAGTCCTTGCCCTTTACTAGGAATTAAAGCAGCCGTTTTCAATACCTCAACATATATGCATACAAAATCATCCAAGAAACCCGGCGGGGGATTCGCGGTGTTTAGAATTCTACCTCCCCGTTCCGGACGGGGGATGAACCGATTGAAGTCGACTCGGGCCACGACTCCTATGTCGTGTGCGAACTCCGAGGGCCGAGACGATATCGTAATCGTCGTCCTTCCATGTGCGGTTTATATTTAAATAACCCTTCCTTAGGGTAAAAAAAAAATTTGTCCAATGGTCCAAAAATAAAGTCCAAAATTAAGAAGTCCAAAAAAAATAAAAATAAAAATTACAAAGATAATTACCTAATTACAGTTTCTAAAAATAAAAAAAATTAATTACACTATATACAAAATTTTCCTCTTCACTCCTTTGGATTTTCTCTCTTCTTTCTTTCTTTGGCTTCACTTTACTTTTCAAATTTTCTCTTTTATATAAGCTCCGCACCAAATCAAAGCAAATAGAAAAAAAAAAAAAAAAACGCGTAAAAAGGAACAAATAATAATAAAATAAAATAATAAAACCTAAAAACAAATCTATACACAAGTCCGCGTCGGCGGCGCCAAAAATTGATGGTTATTTTCAATGATGTTGTAGTAGTAAAAGGGTTGTCGTTCACTCGGACTTGAAGAGATTGATTTTAAGAATTAATAAAAGAAAATATATACAAAATGTGTCACGGGATGAAGAGTTTACTGGGGACTCCGGATTTTACTGACTTTCATATTCAAGTGGTTCGAGAAATTAATCCTAGGCAATTATAGCTCAAAATAAAAGAAACACTAACTCTATTCTTTGCCAAAGTAGATTCCATAAAACATTATCGTAAATCGTAAGCATGACGCATCAAAAGTAATTTAAACTAAGCATGCGACATCAGACAAAATAACAAATAATTAATAGAAATCATAAATCATTAATAATCGGTGCAAAAAGTAATTAAGGAATTAATTTAATTTACCACATGATGAAATTCAGCTCCGTCCGTCGTCCCAGAGATGGGGTCTAGCTCATCATGTTGGAAACACGCTCAAAAGTCGATTTCATTGCTCAAAAATGGTGTTTACAAATGATGAAAATGGAGAAAATGATAAAATCGGCTTTGCAACAGTTATAAGTGTTGCAAATAATGTTACAAAGGACTATGACCGTAGCTTTTAAGTCTCCCTTCCGTACATACGACCCACGCACAAGTGTCGTTGTCACCGTTGAAAACGACGGTTCCTTGTGCGTTGAATGTTCTTCGTGTTCTTCAATGGCAGCAGCAGAAAGATATTTGTAACTCGATTTTCTGACTTTGTACGTCTCCCAAAACTATCCCAAACTCTCCCTCGTTCTTCTATGACCTCACAGCACCCTTTATAGCCTCTCATGCACGAATTATCTCCTCCATAACTCCTCAAATTCTCTCATTATCCGGCTTTGAAAAAAATATTCTCGGGAATATTTTATGTCCATTTTTTGCTTCTACACGGCTTGAGATAGTGTAATCATTCCTTACTTAACTCCAACACGCTTACGACGTGACCAAACACGACTAGAACTCGTCAAAACACGCTTCAATCCCCGTGTTTTTTCTTCCGGCGTGTGTTGCTCTGTGAACTTCAATCTCACGATGCGACCAATTCCTAACCGAACCAAGAGCCCATACCCATTACATTAGGCTATAGCAAGTATCTATCAATCTCGGCCATTGAGTCTCACTAAAACTCATTCAAAAATCCGATCAAAGTCTGCCGGGCGTGACATAATTTTTCCTTAAAATTTATTTTCAAACCAAGAAGAAGGTCACCCCTTATCCAACAATTTGGGGTGCGAATATCAATTGGGTGCCCCTTAGTAATTGGGTTACCCCTTATCCAATGTGGGGTCAGGAATATCAAATGTACTCCAGGGGTGTTCCGAGCAACTTTTCGAGCCGAATTTTCCAAAAATATTTATTTCCAAAAATACCTAAAAAATACATAAAAAACACAATATTAGTACAAGAATCGAGTTCCAACAATACCAACATCAGAACAATTGGACACAAAAATGTGTCTATCATGTCTATCATTACATGGGAGCCGTAGCTATCGGTGGAGGTGATGCTCGATTGGTTGAGGACAAGAAGGGTGATGTAGTTGGTTTGGAAGGTTTTCAAGGGATAGAGAATGGAAAGACGTGGAGTCTCGGTGCTTGAGAAAATATCGCAAAGGAAATCAAACGAGTGGACTCGATCGCTGAATTTGGAGGCGAAGTTGGTGTCACATTGGGCACAGGTACTGTTTCCTTGGTCCGATTGGATTTCTTCGCGCCGCTTATATAAGTACCAGTTTGAGATGCGAAGTGGTCACGCCGTTTTCAGGGAAGAAAACTAGGTTTAGCTTTCTTGGCTTTTCTGTTATTGATATGCTTAGTTTGACAATCCATATATCATTTTCTATGGCTTTGAACAAAACCATGTCTAGCTAAACTACTTTTTAGGGCGAAGGATGAACTTGTAGGTTTAAATCACTTATGTTCTTAAATAAAGGTTTTCACCAACTTGAGCTTAATGTTATGTGTTTGAGTTTCTTTTCAATGGTTTATTTTCTATTCAATTTCTCATATTCTATGCCATGTATAGTCTATTGTTAGGTTGATAGAAATTCTCATTGAACCTTGTTACCAATTGATTTATGAATATTCTTAGACTAGTTATGCCTTGTATGATTAGTTCTTAGGATTTCTGATCGAATTTTATATAGTGGTAAATAGAGTTGTCGTTCACTCGGACTTGTTGAAATCGATTTTAGGATGTAATAAACTAAAAAAAAAGAAAAATATATACAAAATATTGTCACAGAATATTAGGAATAACCAAGACACTGATTCCACTATTACACATGAATAAATTATGGTAAATAGGCTAAAACTCTAATTATCTTTTAAATCCCTTATTTCTTAATTCACATATAATCAGACAAATTCTCAAAAATTAATTGTATCCCCTAAGCATAGATTATCTTAATACAAAGCATACTATCTAATTGAATCACAACTAATGAAGGAAATTATGCAAACAATTAAAAACTCTGCAAAAGCAGTGATTGAGTGAATCATAAATTATAAATTAGAGAAAATAAATAATTACCAATTATTCATGCGTAAGTAGCTTCCTCATTGCCTAGGTTGTGGGAGAATTAGCTCATCATCATGATGGAAACACGCTCAAAAATTATTTTTATTGCTCAAAGTGTTTACAAATGATGAAAATGAGATAAAATTATTAAAGAATTGATTTTATTTTCTCTCCAAAACTACCCCCTCCCAAATGTGCTCTCTAGCTCTCTATTTATACACACAAATACACATTACTCAAATATATTCTTCCATAACTCCAAAATCTTCTTCTTTTTAATTAAAAATATCTTCATGAATTTTTCTTTCTCTTTATTCTCTATATTTCTTTACTAAACCCATATCTTCTTTAATTCGCAGAATAAAATCCAAGATAAAATCTTCTAAGGATATCTTTCTTGTTTAATACAAGATAACTTCCTTTTTCTTCACAACTTCATGTTTATAAGGCAAGAAGATATTCTTATGTTAAAGATAATAAATCCTTTACTGTTGAAACCAAATTCCCGCCCGCCATTTTCTATTTGTACGTGAGGAAGAAAGGTAGCCCCTATCCAGAGTAGGGGTGCGAATAGCCATGGGGTACGTCCAAAATGTGGGTGCCTTTAGTACTTTTCTCCTGGGTTCCAAACAACACTTTTTGAGAAACTTTTTCCACACAACTGTATTTCAACAAAAACACCTACACAAACATAAAAAAACCAAAATAAGTACAAAATCTAAGACTTAACAATAGAGACATTGAGGACAATTAGGACACAAAATGTGTCTATCAAATACTCCCAAACTTATTATTTGCTAGTCCTCGAGCAAATCTAATATAGAAAATAAAATTATAAGTCACTAGGTGGCCCGAAGTGAGTGAATTAATCTCGGGGGGTTTTACTGGAGGTGTACCTACAAAACCTTTACTCCAGGACCCTAGCTATCTACGCGGAACCTTGGAAGGCACTAAAGAATCTCCTTGGTTAGCATACAATCATTGACTACGGGAGGAAGTACCACGATCTTTGAATTCCAATTGTTGTACACGAGTTTGCACTCAAGCATACTAAAATTCATATAAAGTGACAAGAGCTCTACTCGGATAGTTTCGGACATCATAAACCGGAGTCAACCAATCACATGGATAGATTAAGAAGATGGATGTAGAGAAAAACGTAGATGATGTTGACTAAGGTGAACCTATCCTAACGTACTGAGATACAAGTCTGACTAATATCAACACACTGGCATATACAAGGGAACCAAATGGTTGATAATCCTAACTCTAGGTTAACACAACCGGGCATATACAAGGGCTCCGGTGGTCGACTTTATTGAATTTATTCCGGTTGGTCTGATGGTCTGGTCTCATTTTTTTTTTTTTTTTTTTTTCAAAATTTTTTTTTTTTCTCAATCACTCTATTTCACACAATCACTTATAAGAAAATAAAAAAGTGAGGGAGGTGAAAAGGATTCAACGAGATATGGCGAAACTACCATGTTTTTTGTAATTCTAACACACAGGCTACGTGCTTTTATGAATAGACTCTTTAGATGTTTCCATCTAATCAGATTGGTTCCTCAACTCCTATAACCAAGATGCTTCCATCCACTTAGATTGGTTAGTGCCATCCTTAATAAACATAAATTTCTAGGCTCACGGGTTTTATTTATTGCAACTAAAAAGTTTCTCCCATACCCCCAAACTTAAATCTAACATTGTCCTCAATGTTCTAAAGATGAAATTAAAAACATGAACAATGAGAAACTGTTGCCATTTGAAGCAAAAGAGATAAGGAAAGATATTACCGTGTCGCATGAATATTGGGTTACCTCCTAAGAAGTGCTAAGTTTAAAGTCTTGACCAGACAATGGAAGAGATTAGCCACCTCGAAGAATCATATAAAAGCAGCCTCAGGAATAACCGCGGGTCATCCGGATCAAAAAGTGCTAACCACAAGAAGAGGAAACCCTGGACCGGGGAAGATATCCAAAACACCCTTATATATTGTTTTGTTTAATACAACTACATCTAGTTGTGGTTCGGGTTCAGGCTCTATAAAAGGGTCTAAATAAAATGTTTTCATGGGTGGACATCCTCAAAAGAAGGATTCTTAAGATCAAGTTGTAGAGTCTGGAAATACTCAATTAATAACTTAAAAGCACATAACAATAACTAATAACGGGGATCCTCTAAGTCAATCGACTTGACTCACACATTGACCACGGTTTTGGTCATTCTTAATCAAATGTGTCAACCCTAATCTCCTAAAGTAGGTTTAGTCTTAAAACTTAATATTTGACACATCCGAAACTTATACGTTCCCACAATTGGAAGGAAGGTTTTTGGTGGGAAAACAAAGTCAATCGTGGTATCATAGCACTGGGTTAACCACATCAACCAGAGAGGATGGGTTTCTAGCAACAACTTCTTTATGGACACAACTAGGTTCGGAAAAAGTGTATGAAGATAATCTTTTAAAATGGTTGAGGCACATATGTCAAGTCCCAAGTTAGGGACCTTTCTAAGAGTTAAAGCACATGGAGAATGATAATCACCCCCAAACTTAGAGTTTTCGGTGTCTCTAGAAAGACTAGTCACAACTTCCCTAATTTCAAGGTCATCGATTCCCGAAAATGGTCAATTGATTCTTCTAAGTCGGGTTCATCCTCACTTATCTCTACAAGTTCATCTTCTTTGTCTAAGACTAATGTTTCTAAATCGCTAGACTCGAAAAAAATATTCTCAAGATAAACCCGCTCCTCTAAACTATTATCGGCTTCGTAATCATAAGGAAATACTACATCATCTAAAACGGGGGTATCTCTAGTCAAATCCTCGTCCTTTCGAATAGGTGAATAATTATTAAAATTATTTGGATTTGAACTAGAAATAATATTATCGTTATAATGCTCAATTGGGGTAACAAATTCCTGATCACTATGCCTATTTTTTTCAAATTCTTCATCAACACTATCCTCATCATAATCATCATTATAATAACATGAAAATGGTTGAACCTCATCTAAATTAATGTTACCAATTCTAACCTCATCATCTTGATTATGAAAATAATTATCCTCATTTTCAAGGGTACTATTGGAAACACTAAGATTATTTCGAGCGATTTTATTGGGCCTCTAACAAAAGCTTTTGAATCGACTCACATGACTTCCTTATGGTTTCGTGACTCGAATCACATGACTTCCTGATTGAATCTAGGAAACAAAGTTCACTCGTTCCATTGCTTTCGTCCATAACTAAGTTATTCATTTCTGCTAACTTACGTGTCGACTCAGCTAACTTACGTGTTGACTCTAGTAGAGAGAAATTTTGCTCGTACGACCGGTTGGTGTGTGGATAGTAATTTGGCTCACCATGGTATGACCCATAACCTTCAAAAGTTTGGCGTTCCCAACCACTATTCACACTATGGTCATAAAAAGAGTGATGTCCATATTGTTCAGTTGGATATTCATATTCATTGTGATGGCTATTGTAATACCAGGTTTGACATCCTAACCCCAAGGAATTCTACACAAGAACAAACAAGGTGACTCGACCACAACAAACCTACGATTTCTAGCAAACAAAAAGCATGATGGCTCCACTTAGATTGTATTCTGCACCCGACTTCTAATCCTTCGAAAGGGAATTCGTTACAATCCGAGCAAACCCCTCTCGGAATCAATGCGAGTTTAAGTAAGTTGAATAGAGACGAGGGAAGCTGCGTAGATCTTTGATACCCAAGGCCTCACCGCATTACAAGGCAGCGCGATCACGCATTCAACTTACGAAACCATCATGAACTTCAAGTATGCTTAAAGAGTAACCAATATTTTTCGAATGACTTTCCTATTAAGCTCGTTACCCTCGGTCTCGTTCTAGTCAGTATTTTAAGCTTAGGTTCGTTTGGTATTGTTTTCCTAAGGCGGGCAAGAAGAGAACAATGATGAAATCTGAACCCTTATCTTGTATGGCCAGTCCTTGCCCTTTACTAGGAAGCTAAAGCAGCCGTATTCAAGACCTCAACATATATGCATACAAACAAAATCCAGTAAACCCGCTGTTAGGGGATTCGCGGGTGTTTAGAATTCTTACCTCCCGTTCCAGACGGGGGATGAACCGTTGAAGTCGACTCGGGCCACTGACTCCTATGTCGATGTACGAACCGAGGGGCCGAGACAATATCATAGCAACCGTCCTTCCCTGTGCAGTTTATATTTAAATGAACCCTTCCTTAGGGTTTAAAATTAATAATGTCCAATGTTCAATGTCCAAAAATAAAAAATAAAAATGTCCAAAAATAAAAGATTACAAAAATATATTCCTAATACAGTTTTCTAAAATAAAAGAAATAAAATCTAATAAAATTGAAATAACTATATACAAAAATATTCTCCTTCACTCCTTTTGGATCTCTATTGTCTTTCCTTCTTTGGCTTTGTTTTTCTTTTCAGCACGTTTTCTCTTTTTCTTTAGCTTAGCTCCAAATCTGAAAGCAAACAAGAAATACCAAAACGCGTAAAAAAGAACAAAAGTAATAAAAATAAAACCTAAAAACAAATCTATACACAAGTCCGCGTCGGCGGCGCCAAAAATAGATCGAATTTTATATAGTGGTAAATAGAGTTGTCGTTCACTCGGACTTGTTGAAATCGATTTTAAGATTTAATAAACTAAAATAAAAGAAAAATATATACAAAATATTAGGAATAACCAAGACACTGATTCCACTATTACACATGAATAAATTATGGTAAATAAGCCAAAACTCTAATTATCTTTTAAGTCCCTTATTTCTTAATTCACATATAATCAGACAAATTCTCAAAAATTAATTGTATCCCCTAAGCATAGATTATCTTAATACAAAGCATAACCTATCTAATTGAATCACAACTAATGAAGGAAATTATGCAAACAATTAAAAACTCTACAAAAGCAGTGATTGAGTGAATCATAAATTATAAATTAGAGAAAATAAATAATTACCAATTATTCATGCGTAAGTAGCTTCCTCATTGCCTTGGTTGTGGGAGAATTAGCTCATCATCATGTTGGAAACACGCTCAAAAATTATTTTTATTGCTCAAAGTGTTTACAAATGATGAAAATGAGAGAAAATTATTAAAGAAGTGATTTTCTTTTCTCTCCAAAACTACCCCCCCCCCCCCCCACCCACCCCACCCCACCCCACCCCACCCCACCCCACCCCAAATGTGCTCTCTAGCTCTCTATTTATACACACAAATACACATTACTCAAATATATTCTTCCATAACTCCAAAATCTTCTTCTTTTTAATTAAAAATATCTTCATGAATTTTTCTTTCTCTTTATTCTCTATATTTCTTTACTAAACCCATATATTCTTTAATTCGCATAATAAAATCCAAGATAAAATCTTCTAAGGATATCTTTCTTGTTTAATACAAGATAACTTCCTTTTTATTCGCAACTTCCTGTTTATAAGGCAAGAAGATATTCTTATGTTAAAAATAATAAATCATTTACTGTTGAAACCAAATTTCCCGCCATTTTCTATTTGTACGTGAGGAAGAAAGGTAGCCCCTATCCAGAGTAGGGGTGCGAATAGCCATGGGGGTACGTCCAAAATGTGGGTGCCTTTAGTACTTTTCTCCTGGGTTCCAAACATCACTTTTCGAGCAACTTTTTCCACACAACCGTATTTCTCCAAAAACACATACACAAACATAAAAAAACCAAAATAAGTACAAAATCAAGCACTAACAATAGAGACATTGAGGACAATTCAGACACAAAAATGTGTCTATCAATTTCTACTTAAGGTTGAGAACAAACATAACTTGTGATACGACTTGTCGATAAATATTAAACGTCATATCTTCCATGTATCAATAGCTAGGTTTGCAATTGTGCATGAGTAAAATTATAGACCTTTGTGAGAGACATGAGTGAAATTTAGCCTGCAAGGGATTCCGTAGCCCTAATACATCCACATCCTTGATTTACAATCTTTATACAATTGCTTTATTTACTCATTAATTTATTTTCTTGGTACAACAATCTCTGAAATATTGAATCTTTGTTAGTCAGTTCTTGATATTGATTAGTAGTAGTTTTCACACTCCTTGAGGGAACGAACCGTGCTTGCTATTGTGCTCTTTTTGACACCGTGCGCTTGCGGTAAAGCAAAGTCGGTTATCCGACTCATCAGTGACGGACAACCAACATGGTTGGACATCGGGTTTGGCATTGAAGTGAACAACCATCTTGGCCGGTTATTCAGAAATATATGGCAACAACCATGAATAGTAAAAGTGGGAATTGATGAATGATTTTTGCTCCCTCAATCAAAGTTGTAAAAATGTCAAATTAACATATATATGGAGGGGTACTTGGTTGAAGGTGCATATACGGACCATGCACCAAGTAAGATAGCCTTGGCAATATACAACCATTAAGAGCCTTCACGGGACCTGGCTCAAGAAATGTTCAGCCGTCATGGCCAGACATTAGAACTGGCCCGTGAGCCATAATTAAATGTACATCCATCACGGCCGTACAACACAGTTAGCCAGGGTGGTAAGGTCCAGCCATCACAGCCTGGTGCATATGCGGACCATGCACCAAGTAAGCTTCATAGCTTAGCCGGAAGAATATAAATGATGCCTAAGGCTCAATTATAGTTACGTAGCCTCGCGATAATATGGACCAAACATGCATCACTTGGATGTATTTTGACTAACGGCCTATACGGACTAGGCCATTACCATTACCATTATTTCTAGGTCACGGTCTTGCAAACGAGTTGGAATAAGTTGCTTGTTTCTTAGTGATGAACTGCGGTCTGTGCTTGATCCCCTTAGAGTAAGGAAGGGTACGTAGGCAGCCGCAATGAGTTGCATTATTGCCGGTCCAGCACTTTGTCGCTCATATCATCTAATTGGGAGATGATTGCGACATTCTGGCCTCTCATATCATCTGGATCGGTAACTCGATGCAAGAGATGATTGTTGCCGAACTTGATGAGGCTAGTTGCATGCCCACAAGTGGATGCTCATACTACCTATCAAGATAGATAGATTTGATATATGTTCCAGTTGCGGAATTGGACATGGCCAATAGAGTGAGCTACGTTGGTAATCAAATTAAGGGAATGGCTATAGGCTCGTAGGGGCCTATGCCTAAGTCCAAGGCCTTTCCTTATGCTTGGACAATACTCGGAACCCAGTGATGCATGCAAGATGCATCGGCCATAGCCTCTATGGCTTTGAACCCTTCGCAGAACAAGGGTAAGTTGGAACGGTGTGGAAGCTGAAATAGCTGCATCATGCTCCACGAGCATTCTTGCAAGGGAAAATGAACGTGCAATTGCCTAGCTTTAAGGCCCAGATCGTAGCATCATCATGGCGCATCGGAGAAGTTATGGACTACGCGCCCAGGCGCGCCAGGCGTAATTTTATGGTACGTCACAGTTGAAGTTCTTAGAAATGATCTCCAATTAGACCCATGATCCATAATGTAAACTTCCTTTTATAAATAAATAAAATTCTTCTTATATCAAAAAAACAAAACAAAACAAAAAAGTTATCCCACGTGGAGGTCTTATTGTTCAAAAAATAAGACCTTCTTTTAGTGTATCATTGTTGAAAATAAATAAATTAATTAAAGTTCAAATTTTTTTACCTCAAGTGCATCTCCAATCTTGAAGGTCTTATCTAAGAGCAAGTGTAATGGGACTAGTCTAACTTGATGTTTTACTTATCCACGTGGACGGGTAAACTTAATTTCACACAGTGGTCAATAGGAAAATTTTACCATGAGATCAACTTTATTATATAAAAAAATACTTCTTTTAACCAGTGGGCCCCGATTTTATATAAAAAAAATATTTTTATAAGATTAAGTGGGACTTGTTTTTTTTTTTTTTTTTTTTTTTTTTAAAGGAAAGGATATATATTGAAGAAAAAAAGAGGTATTTACAAGAGTTCAAACGAACTAAGCCTGAAAGAGAAAAGAAAGTTATTTACAACACAATTAAATCTTCCCAGTTATACAAAATTTGATTTGTTGAATAACCTTTGAAGATGTCTGTATCCAAACTCCATATGCAAATTTATAACTTCACAACATTAACCAACTCATCTTTAGACATTTCTCTTCCCCCATGGAATCTTCTATTACGCTCCAGCCATAACTCCCAACACACAACAAATGGTAGAATCTGCCAAACAACTTTCATTCTTTTCGAAGTTCGCTGTCTCCAACTCAAGAGAAAAGAGTTAAAAGAATCTAACATCACCCACTGTACTTGCATGGATGCTAAAAAATAATTCCATAGATGTTTATCCCACCTGCAATCCATAAAAAAAATGATTCAACGTCTCAACAACATCACAAAATAAACAATTGACTGAAGGAATAACCATGCCCCTATGATGCAACATAGCTCTAGTAGGAATGGAGTCATGCAGTGTTGCCCATAAAATGAAAACGACTTTAGGAGGAGCGAAACTATTTTGTAGAATCGAGGAACCCTCCCAATAATCACCGACCAACTAAAGTTTCTTGAAAATTGCTTTTGAAGTCGCTTCACCTTGGATTTCATCATCATCATCATTCCGTGATAAAACCAGATTCCTTAGTTCGTACTTAAGTTCCAAAAGATATATTATTTCAGCTAGGTCTATCTCCCTATTAAACACAAAATTCCAATTTATATCAAGCACATCAGCTATAACGGACTTCTTTTGTCTGCAGATTCTATATAGTTTAGGATATTTCTCCTTGTGGGAATAATTGCCCAACCACCTATCAAGCCATAAATGCACTCTTATCCCATTATTTATCTTCACCGTAATCATCTCATGGAAATCATTTTGAGACTTTAAAATTTCATACCACATACTCCTGCCCACCGGAACATTAACCTGAACGGGAAGTAAACACTCTACATCTGCTTTTGTTTTTTCAGAAACAATTTTTCTCCATAAAGCCGTCTTCTCTTTACAAAACCTATCATGCCATTTAGCTAACAAAGATCTGTTTACCAACCTGATATTGCGAATCCCCAAGCCACCTTTGCACTTTGGTCTACAAACCATCTTCCTACGAACTGTAAGTGAGACACAATAGTTCCACCCTCAGCTACTTGAAAACCACTTAATCTACCCATTGTGACCGCATCGTTAATCAAAATAGATAACACTTCAACCACCAAAAGAAACATAAATGGAGATAAAAGGATCACCTTGTCTGATTCCTTTTGAAGGCTGAATTCTAGAGGTAACCTCACCGTTCACCAAAATCGAGAATTGTGCACCTGTTACACACCACTGAATCCAAGAAATCCACTTCTCCCCAAAACCATTTCTTCGCAAAATAGAAAAAAGAGAAGGCCAATTAACATTATCAAAAGCTTTCTCCATATCAATTTTACATAATATACCCGGTTTCTTTTGCCTCAGCCCACTGTCTATGCATTCATTTGAAATAAGAATACCATCCAAAATCAGTTTGTCCTTGATAAAATACCCCCGTGCATTGGAAATTAGACTTGGCATTACCACCTTCAGTCTCTCCGCTAGTAAAAACAATCTTGTAAAAACTACTAATGAGACTCAAAGGGCGATAGTCTTTTGGAGTAGCAGAATACTCGTTCTTTGGAATTAATTTCAAGAAAGACATATTTAATTTCCAATCCAACTTACCTTTACAGAAGAATTCGTTAATTGCAGCCATAACATCGGTCCTTAATGAACCCCAACAAGCCTTATAAAACTCAAGATTATATCCATCAGGACCGGGTGCTTTATTAGCACCATAGAAATTTATCGCTCGCACAACTTCATCTTCGTCAAAAGATCTCTCCAGCCACCCTTTTTGAGCATTATCAATGCTCTTAAACTGCAGATTCTCAAAAGATGGATTGACAACACTTGTAGCTGTAAACAGCTTCGTATAGTACTGTTGAATTTCCATTCTTATTGCGTCTTGATTAAAAACATCCACACCTTATATCTATAATTTGGTAATCAAATTCTTTTTTTGCTTAGACTTAGCAATCCTATGGAAGTATCTTGTGTTCTTATCACCCTCCCGAAAACCTTTTACCTTAGCCCTCTGATGCGCCATTCTAGCCCTATTTACTTTCACCTCATTAAGCTTCACCAACGAGTCCGCTCTTTCCACCAATTGATCCCTGGACAAAGCACATGTTTCTTCAGCTATATTCAGAGATTTAATCTTATCTGTTAGCTCATCTTCCTTCCTTTTAACGTGACCAAACACTTCCTTACTCCAAGCCTTGATAAAGAATTTAAGATTTTGTAACTTCCTGAATAAAACATAACCCTGTGTGCCACTAAAGTTATAGCCCTCCACCAAATATCCACCAGCTTGACAAAATCCAGATGTTCCAACCAGTGGTTCTCAATCTTAAAGCTCGATTTATTCCTTGTGCTACCCGTTAGCTCAAAAAGCAGTGCATTGTGATCCGAGAAGGTTCGACTAATGCGTTTGGACTGCATTGCTAAATTTAGAATCAAAATCCGTTACATATCAAAACTCATCCAACCTACAAAGTAATGGGTCATCATGCTTATTGCTCCAAGTAAAAGAACTACCGTTTAATGGTAAGTCAATCATTTCTGTGGCTGCGATAAAGTCATTTAGAAAATTCATGTTCGTATATCTCCTTCCTATTCGATGGTTTCATCATCATTTCTTAACGCATTAAAATCTGTCATCAAACACCATGCTTCCGGCGACCAATTTTTAACTTCCGCAAGATCAGCTCAAAATGTATCTCTTGCATTGTACTCACAAGGTGAATACGTATTAGTTAGGATAAACTTGAATCCATCTATCCTAAATCTGAATAGAATAGATATGGAATTTAATCCCAATCTTCTATCCAGAATCTCTAATTGTGCATTATCCCAAATGATTATAAGACCTCCACTGTTGCCGTTAACCCCTTGTGAAGGAAGAAACTCATATCAAACTCCAAATCGAACCAAAGTTGTCGGAAAAACCACTGTGAAAGATTCATCAAATTTGTTTCTTGAATTATACACACTAGACATTTATGTGCGGCAATCAAATCTCTGGACCGCTATTTGTTTGTTGTACGCGTTGAGACCTCTAATGTTCAGTTAATAAAATTAGACCCCATTATCTGTCATATTCTCCCTTGAGTTTACCTCCTCCATTTCCTGCTCTAACTCAGTAGAGTCATTTGAATAATTAGAATCACAACTATCCTGGACCTTCTTACCATCTTGAATGGCCTTGTATCTGTCCTTATACTTAAAAAGAATCTCATCAATTACTTCTTTAGCCTTTATTTCATCCTTGAATTGAATTCCACCCGGTCTAACACATAATGTAGTAGCAGGTTTTCCCACACTACACCCCTTACTCGATTTTGCTTAATTAGTTCATTGAAAGTTGTATAATTGAGAATGTTTATTGATTAATTTCATGAATTGTCTACACAGAAAAGTAGAATTACACTTAGTAAGTAAAATACTCTTAAACTTTCTCTCTCTTATGACTTGCCCAACAATTCTCCCCAAGATCCCCTTTCACATGAGACTCACTCAACCCTTTATATAGGGTGATACATAGTGGATGACAAATAAGCTACCCTTTATTTTCGGAATGTCCCGCGAAGTGTCGTGAGATGCACAAACATTCGCTTCGCGACACTTCTTAACCCTCGCCAGATCTCACGTCTTCTTTATGTTTTGCCTGTCGTTATTCATTGCGTCGTTTATTTTAGCTTCCTGCGACTCCCTCGCGACATCGTTGTTTATTAAACCCGCGAGCCCTGTCTGTTGCGATATTATGATCCTACATCTTGCCTCTTTTTCCTTGAATATTGCTTGAAGAGCGATCTTTAAGGAAAAATCTGTTGTTGTAGTAACTTTTGATCTTTGCTGATGAGGGAACGAGCGCAAGAATACTGTACTTGAAAAGTACGTACTTGCCTCTATTCTTTCGCGAAGTTCCAAAGCTTCTATATACGAAGTATCGTCTCCTATCTCTCCTCATATTTCCTCTGCGAAGGGAGGAGTATCACGAAAGTGATTCTTTTGATTTACCGCGCGATCGCTTTATTTTTATTTGTTTAGGTTTGTACTTTTACACGGATTTTGATTATTAATGTCTTTTCTTGACACGTCTCTTTCAACCGCTTATTCTTGACCGTTCATGTCTCTTCGCGCATTAAATGACCTCGTTTTTCTCGAGGATCTTTTTCCCTATATATAGTTTTCTTTTTTCTCTTCTTTTCATCCTTTAGTTTCTCTCTGCAATTTTTCTTTGACTCTCTTCTTCCGCAATTTGCGCTCCTGCTACTGCAAATATTTTCTTCATCCTTTCTAGCGCTGATCTTAATCCCCAATCTTCCATCCATTCCCATACTGATAAATGGCTTTCATCAATCGTGCATACAAAACTTCTTTTGAAGAGGTTCAACAGAAGTTACTCGAGAGGGGTTTTACTCTATCAACCATTCCTGATCAAGAATCTTCATCCATTCTTTTTTTCGCAAAATTATTTTCTCGATCATCAATGTGATGATCAAAGAATTATAGTCTCGCTAGGTCGACTTCTCGGGACTTCCCATTCCCCTTATACGATCCCGAGTTGCCTCTATTTTATGAAATCTTGGCCCATGAAAAATTCTCTCGGGCTGTTTATCAATTGAGTGGCGATCGCATTCGCCTAATGCTTGAATTCGCGAATCGTGGTGCTGGCAAAGGATCTTTATACCACTATCTTGTTAGACACCCCGATTTCAAAGACTTGGAAATAGGCTATTTTGAGAAGTACACTTTGTAGAGAACTTTTTGAAAACTATTCAGTGATAAAGATGGTTAATGCGAAGTCTCGCTGGGGCATTCGCCTGAAAAAGAAGGATAATGTTTCTGAGGATAAATTGCTCATGCAGGATATTGATTGGCACCCGGGCAATAATACTACTCCTCGCCACTCCAAAGATGAGAAATGGTGGGTTGTACCCTTGTTTTTAAATGGTCCTTATATCGCGGGCCCGCACGTTCTTCCTGCGAATCTCGCAGGGTATCATCCTTGGGAATTCAAATGGCCTGATAAAGCAAATGAGGTATGTTTCCCATTTTAAATCTTGCCTTTGCAACTTTCTTTTTACATATGTTGAATTTGTATAATTTTTCAGATCGCCAAATTGAGAAGGAAGTACAAGGATAATCCATTGGAGAGTACTCTGACCATACTTCGATCGCTTACGAGTGAAGTAAGAAACACTTCCTTTGTTATTTGAAACAATATTGTTGCCTCTGTTTCTTATCTTTAACCGTATGCGAAGGTTGGAGTTGAAGAAGCTTTAGCCGCGAAGACTAAAGGTAAAGGCAAAACTATCATTCGCAAGGGTAAATCTTCTGCTCCATTAACTAAGAAGCGAAAGGTTCAATCTTCTTCTCGCCTTAACTCAAGCTCCGAATCTTCTGATGAGGATGACCATGATTCGAATCTCTCTCTTGCTAAGGAGATTCCATTGGCCGGCTCTCCTATGGATCGATTATCTAGCATCTTCTCAGACTCTTTCCAAGGAATGGGAGATGCTCCCCTAGCTTCCCTTTGCGGTACTCTCGCAAATGTGTGTAACGCTCCTTTATTAGAAGGCAATGATTCTTTCAATGGAGCCTCTAGAATCGTGTCTCCCGACTTCTTGAACGCCCTTGGGTCTTTGGTATGTATGCGATCACATTTCCACGTTAATTTTAAATTTTTAAATATATATGTATTGACAGTTTTTCTGTTTTCTTTCATAGGTTGGAAGAACTTCTTTTGTAGTTGCCTCGGATCTCGAGAGAAGACGCAACAATCTTGAAAAGAAGAACTCGCAGTTGAGCAAGAAGATTCGAGAATTAGAGGCGTCGTTGCGTCATCTCGCGATAAAGACGAGAGAATTCAAAAGTTAAATATCGAGCTTGACTCCCAAAGGGATAGGGTGTCCTCTCTTCGTAATGCTAATCAGCAACTTTATGGTATAAGATTTCACTTCCTTTTATTATTTCTATCTTATCGGTCGCATACTATTACCTAATTGATTACCTTCGCAGATGTATATAATCTCTCCGATGAGGCTATTCTTCTCCATACGTTTCTGAACCCATGGATAATGACCTTCTTCTCGCACACCTCAATCAATCTCTAAGTAGTTCCTCGATAAAACTAACCTCCTTTCATTAAAGGATCTTCGGTCCAAACATCGACTTTTAAAAGATCGAACACGGATCTAATTTAAATTTAACTAACCGCTTTAAACAAATGTACCTTGATTCCGAGAAGAAAATCAAGACTTTAAGGAAGAAAATTAGTGACCTCATAGATGAGAACGATCGCATTACTATGAGAGGTGCACGAGGCATTAGTGAGAATTCCACAAATCTCTTCTTGGTGTGCAAATTGAACAGATGAACTCCTTCATCAAAATACTATGCTTAAAATGAGAAGAACAAGTTCGTTCTCTTCTTGTTATCAATAGTGATGATGAATTCGCACAGGCTGCGAAAGTTTTAGATAATGCCAGGAATAACCTAGGTGTTGATGTTAGTCTTCATGCCGAGCATACTTCCTTGATTAAAGATATGATATCCGATAGAGAAGGTTACTTATTATACCTTCTTGCTTCTTACTTATGGTATTGCTTGTAAATTATTAACTTGTTGTTTCTTATTTGCGGAGAATCGAGAAGAGGCTTCAAGTTAGAATTAGAGAACTTGAATACGAAAAGAACATTTCGCGGGAATTTTCCAAATAGAATTGAAGAACTTCAAAAAAAACAACAACTCGCCAAGAGTCTCTTCCTTCGTAATAACAAGTATTCCAAGTTGAAGAAACAATTTGAAACAACAGTGGAGAACTTTAATAATGATGTTGTTCGTTTTCGCAATGGAGCCATGGAGTATGTTTGTAAGCACCAGAACATCCCTCTGCTTACATATCCCCGGCTTCTTGAAAAGGTTCTGAGAATCTACCCGTCTCGATGTTTACGATAGTGAAGATGGCGCGAAGAAGAAAATTACGCGATGAGAATAATAAAATCGAAGAATCGGATGAAGAAGAAGAATCACCAAAGATATAACTCTTTTTTTTTCCTTTTGCTGCATGTAATATCTGTACATTGCTGTATCTTTGTTATAGTGAACTTCTTGGATTTTTTCCCCATGAATTCAATTTTCACTCCCCTTTTTTGGTAGTTCTTCCTTGTAATATAATTGGCTAACATTATTAATGTATAACTCTTTCGTCAGAAGATGAATAACAATGTTCCATCTTTTCCATTCCCATACTTGCCTCTGTTATTTATCTTCTGATGGAAGATTTTAGTTGTCTTCTTGTATTTGATAATAATCTTATTGTTAATTGAAATGGATCATCGCGACGGAGTCGCGGGTATCTTCATGAATTGAGAATTCTATCTCTTTTTGTTGCGACAAGGTCGCAGACTGATGAGTGCCAAATAGTGCATATTTATACACCTTTTTATTGGCATTTTACTCATCTTTTGCGCTTATAACTCAGATATTATCCCAGTTACGTGTTTTCCTTGTTTTCAAGAATAAATATTTGTATTAATTAATTTTGTGTTTTTAGGTAATAAATAAAGCTCGGAGAATTTGAGGAGCCGAAGAGCGAAGAATTGGAGTCGAGCATCTATGGAGCAGATAGCCAAAGCCCCGCGCGAATCGGTTGCAACCCAACAAAGAAGACATGGGCTAGAGCTACCCGAGACCGGATCCGAACCCGCTCGTCCCGAGCCGTTGAGATCTCTCCTGAGACGCATCATACGGTCGCGCCTCCACGTGCATCGAAGATTGCTGCTCCGTGCTACACTGGGATCACATCAAAACCGGCTACCTCTCTAAGCCGTTCGGATCACAACCACTCCATCCAACGCTCGCCATGCGGCTGATGCATCATCCTCGCTACTCCCGTCTCACACCACAACAACCTATATCAACCCCATATTCATCGACCCGTCTTCCTCTTCCCTTTCTTTTCTCTTTCCCTTACCCGACCATGGCGAGCTCGCAACACCCATCCCCCGACCAAACCGAGCCTTACCGCCTCCTCTCCCTGACAAAACAAGCTATCACCACCTGCTCCGCCACTCTCTCCCTCGATTAACTCTTTCATAGCTTCTCCTCACCTTAGAAGCTAGGTCAGAGCTAATTAGGGTTAGGGTTTTCTCGAGCAACCCATGCATGGCGATTTCAGAAGCAAAGTGGACGGTGGAGAGGACGATTCGGAAGTATGGGTGAGAGTATCTCGATTTGTTTTCTATTTTATCTTGATTTTGAGAAGAATTAGGGTTTGAGATATTTTTCCTTGGCATGTATAAATTGAAGTGAGTTGTGTGTGTGATGGGCACGCCTGGACTAGCCGGAGAGCATCCAATTAGTCTTAATTTGTGTTTTAGTTATTTTGTAATGTTTTAATTTCATTCACTAGGGTCTTGTGAAACCCTAGATTACTTGTTGAGTAAATTCAATTGATGTTGTTGTTATTACCATGCTTCACGGAATTAGAGTTTAATTAGCTAATTAATCTAACTCTCTTGTGATTGGGTCATGTCTTGTAAGAAGACACCAATACTAGGAGAGAGTTAGAGTGAAAGGTTGATCAAATCCCCCATTAGAACCGCCAAGGAAGGTGTATGAGCTTAACAATGTGTGAGTGATGCTTAGTAATTAACTAAGGAACTCGTGATAGAGTACCTTGTGATAAGACACTCTATACTAGGGTGAACTAGTGAAATTAGTGACATATTACTTCTTAGAATCTTCTTTAGGTAAGTGTAAGAACACATCATGAGTTAAATTACCTTAGCACAAGTGTCTAGTGGTGGAAGCAATATACTGGTAGCTTCCTATTTGTTACATTTACAATCTCTGCACCTTAGTTCGATTTCACCATTTCACTTAGTCGCATCGACACAAAACTCATAACTCTGTTACCTTCACTAGAATCCAGTAGAGCATAGCCATAGATCAATTAGAGCACCACAAGTCCTTGTGGGATCGACCCGTACTAACGCGTCTTCGATAGACGCCGTGCACTTGCGGTTATCACAAGTAGGCTTCATTTTATACATCTTAAAAGGCCTACCAAGTTTTTGGCGCCGCTGCCGGGGACTTGGCGCGTGCCCTGTTGATTTTTTGTGCTTGTCTTTACTGATTTTCATCCGCTCCCTGTATATATTCACTGAGTTTCATCCCTGTATTTGCATCATAACTTTCCTTTTGTTCATGGTTAGCTTAGTGTAACTAGTTAATCTTATTCCCGACAGTCCAAGAATACTCTCACTTGTGCCAGTGTTAATATTCAAATCCATTTGCGCCCAGCTGCACTCTTTTGAGAAACTTGATATTTCTTCCCGAGTGAACAGGTACCTACCCGTCTTTGTCTACTCATATCGCTTCTTTGTGCTGTTGCAGCCGCTAAAAATCTTTGTCTTCTTTGTGCTTATGAACAGCTGAGGTAAGCCAATAGGGAGAAAGTCAAGGAAGGGCGCAGACTTAAGGTGCATGTGATACACAACTCGAGCCAACCTGTCGTGTCTTCTTGTGGCAAGGAAGCGCAATTGTTAACAGGGCAGCCCAAACAAGTTAGCATATCCTTCTCTGTTAACCACACCAATGTTAACTTTGTTGATAAACTTGCTAGACTTTGAATGAATGAATGCCTGATAGCATATAGGCTTGCTTGTTAACCTTGTGCCTAAACCCTGTGTGCTATGCTGCTTCCAATTTGTAATTGCTGAAAAAGTCTGCTAATTGAATGCTAAATGTGTGAGCTATCATTGCCATATACTAGCGTAACCTGAGCAAGACCCTGAGACTTGTGAGCATCTGTAAGCAATTGAACCAGCATCTGTGATCAAACCCTTAGCATCCTGTGAGACTTGTGAGCTATTTGTGCATGCTTGACCTAGTGCTAACCTTGTGCTGCATCCTGTGCTGTTAAACCTACCCTGTGTGGATTATGTGCATAACCCTGTGAGCCTTGTGAGTTATTTATGCATGCTAAACCTTGCTTAAAAACTTGTATGAGCCATCTACACTCTAGAGGGAACAATTGAGCCAAGTTCCACTGTGAATGTGTGAACCATCTGCCAATTTTGAGCATTGTGTTGTTTAACCATTGTGCAACACATCTGTCCTGTAAGCCAGCTACCATTGCTGAGCCCTGTGCACCTGAGCACAGTCTTTTGCATCTGTGCATATTGTTGTCTGTGTTGCTTTGCCTTGCTAGCCCCTGAGCTTAGCTGCAAACCCCTGGGCATTTGTCTGCTGTGTTGCTTTGCCTTGTGTGGCCTGAGCATTTTTGTGTGGCCTGTGCATTCACTAAACCTGGGCTCTGTACCCAAACAAAGCCCACATAACCAACCTTCAGGCCACCTCACTTAGCCTTCACTGCTGGGCTGACTGACCACTTCAGCTGAGCCCACATAAACCAAAACTTTCGACCCACACCGGGTTAACCGAACACAATTTGTTAACTCATTGAAGCCCAAATTTTGAGCCGTGCACTGGCCGTGCAGTTTCACTCTTCGGGGCTGTTTGCAAACAAAGCCGAAGCCCACCCATTGGGCTCACCCTAAGCTGCAAAACAATCGAGCCCACATAACCCACATCTCGTTGGTGACCATTAGCCGAGCTTTCACAATTGGGTGAAGCAAACCTTTAACAAACAAGCCCATATTAGCTAAACTGTTGGGTCATACCGCACAAAAATAAGTCCACACACTTGGCTGGACTTCCCACATAAACCAAACTTTCCCACACAAACCAAATGAAACCCAACAAACCAAAAACCCAATAAACCAAACTTAGTCCACTTCAGCTGGGCTTTGAGTTCAATTTGTGTGATAAATCATGTCAGGATTTTGGTCCGCATCTGGGGATTCAAACAAATCCCTTAGAGAGCTCGCTTACGGGCATCTTTCACAAGATGAACACCCATACCATAGTGACTTTAGGGAATTTTATGGGCGTTCTCGGGGGCCCCGATCTCACATACCCTAATCATTATGATCACATACATCATCCACCACGGGTTGAAAACGAACAATTGTCTCATACCAGATCATCACTTTTAGAGGCTCGACTTATCTGCTTTAGATAGGCAATGCCGCTTTAGAAAGGCAATCTGTCGAATCTAGTTTTTCTAGGCAATATGAAATGCATGCTTGCACCTTATGTGGTGGCTTAGACCACCTGCCTGTGAATCTTGTGATATTTTGCATGCTTTTAGACATCTAGAAAACCATGATAATCCAATGTACGAAGTGTCTAGAAGTGACTATTGGGACCATAATCAACCCGCACACATGCATCATTCACCACAGTGGGGAGATGAACAATTTTATACTCCCCAACTCCTAGTTTGCAATCAATAATGGATACACTCATGGAGCAAAATGCTAGGCTTGAAATGAATGCAATGCATGACCATCCATATAGCAACATGTCTGAATTTCCCTTCTCTAGTAAACCTCATGCACAACCATACAATGAATATCCATATGAGGAATGCATACCCACTAGTGAAAACTCTCCTTCAATAGAAAAACTCAAAATGATTCTTCACCAAGATAGAATTACAAAGTGATAGGATTGAAAATAGTGTTTCTAGTCTTACTCATGCACTTAACATTGAACATGAACCTAATCTAGAGGTAGATGAGTACACTAAAAATACTACAATTTTGAATGGAGAGATGAATTCTTGCTATGATGATGACGATGATGATGAATATGAAGAGCATGTGTATTTTGAAAATGTAGTAGAATCTTTAGGTTCAGAGGCATTAAATGTCCCTTCTGTGAACCCTATGAATGATGCTTCTTCTTCTGATATTCATGCATGTGATGTTGATATGGATCCTGTGGAATTGTCCTGTGAAAGTGAACATGATTTACCCTCTTTTGACTTTGGGAAAGTGTGTGATGGTACAAATGATTTTAAAAATGAAAACAACTTAGATGTACCTAACCTCTCTCCTGAGTCACAAATTGATACTCCTCCACCAAACCTAGGTGTAGTTTGTCAAAAAATTGCAAAACCAACTTTTCTTAAAATGCCTAACTTAGGCCTAGAACTTTGTGCTTCCCAAGTCCTCTTGGACTATTTTGCATCAAAGTATAACACTCTTAAGGAGCCACAGTTGGAATATGTATGCACTTTTGTAATTAGCAAAACTCATTTTGAGTTAGACCTTTTGCATGATGTACCTTTAAAATTGCAAGATTTTGTTCTCACAAACACACCCGTTCACAAATTTAGGTTTGGGGGAAACTCTTTCACATTTGCAGTCTTACTTGCACTCTCATGTTATATTGTGTAAGGTCTGTTGATGTTTGTATATATTTTCTATTGGGTTGATCCTCAACTCTTTAGATTGTTAGTTTATGGTGAATTTTTGTATATAATCCGGTAGGACTTGTTAAAATTTTTTTTCTTGATTCGGTTGAGTCTTCTTGCACATATATTATGCTAATCCAATATGATCTCCGTTGAGAATATTGGATTCTAGCCTTGACGAATGAAGCTCAACCTTGCTCCCGCCAACATACTCAGGTAATCTCTTCCCTTTTATTTTCGACATAGTTCTCATGGTACTTGACTGTTCAAATTTTTCCTATCTGACACATTGAGGACAATGTTTAATTTAGGTTTGGGGGTGCATTTGCATTTAGAGTTTTTAGTCTTTTATTTCATCTTTTAATTTCATTTAAAAAAAAAAAAAAAAAATAAAAAAATAAAAAAATAAAAAAATCATAACTCTTTTTGTAAAAACCTCCAACTTTAGAGATTTTAGAGTCACTAGCATGCTTTTAGCTATGTTTACATAGAGAATCGACCGAAATAACGTAACTTGGAAGTCTTAGGAGAACACAATCGGGTTCCTTAGTTGATTAGAGCGTTAAAGTTGGATTTAACCATACCGGAGGGCGAATTAGGTCTTTGTTTAGATTTTCGGTAGTAGAATTGTGATCAACCATAGTGGAGACTACCCATTTTACATCAAGCGAGGTACCGACCTTCACTCTTTGTGACTTTCTAGAAAAGCTTTTAGAGTGTGTGTCACCGTACGGCAATTCGGGTAGGAATGGTGAGCTACCCAACTTCGCACCACTTTCAGCACTACTTTTGATCTCTTGAGTGCTAATTCCGTCAATCATGAGGGTGACGTCTAAAGATGAAAACTCCTTCTAAATACCGATTTGTAGTTAGCATCATTCTCTCTCTCAATCGACAAGACCCATAGAAACACATCATCGTCGACAAACGGACGAGAATCGAATATTAAAAGAAAAATTGATATAGTCCAAGGTTTATGTGCAACAAAGAAAAGAAAATAAGATGAGAATTAATGAAGTTTGTGAAAAAAAAAAAAAAAAAAAAAAAAAAAATATATTGAGTTTATCGTTTTATTGTAACAAAAAAAAAAAAAAAAAAAAAAAATTGTAGTTTATTTTCTGTGTCTAGTTACCACAAAGTTAAAAAAAAAAAAAAATAATAAAAAAAAAAAAATTATTATTAAGTTTTTGTGAAGTTCGAAGTTCGTCATCAATAGTTGAAGGCGAAGACCGAAGACCGAAAGATTGAAGACGTTTCTATGGTTTCTTATGAGAGATTGATGTTAATTGCCGATCGGGTGAGAAGTGAGTGAGTACTCCCACCCTTGCTAATGGTTGATTTCCTTTCTTAGAGATCATCGAAAAGATTCTTTTTGTCCACATTTACGTGGAGTCTCCAGTTTTATTTCGGAAGGTTATCCTTCTTACCTACAACGTGTGCGGGATTTCTCTCTTTATTCCTTTCTCGCACACATGAGAGACTAAAAAGCGATCTTTTTGAGTGCAATTATCATAAAACCCTAATGGTGAGGCGAAGTTGAGACTTATGATCACAATCGGACCCGAATTCTTTCATATGGTATGGTTACTTCTCGCTCGGCACTTAAGGATGAGAATGCGTTCTTCGATAGTTCTAACTTCATTACTAGCATGCGAAACTCTATGTCCTCATAGCTTCTTGGAGGCTTGAGACTCTTTTACACTCTTTGACGAAGTTGGAGTAGGTTTTGTGGGTACACCTCTTGTAAACCCTCACGAGACTACAACTCGTCCACTAGGGACACCTAGGGGTTTAAAGGCTTAGTGCATACGCTAAATGCATTCGAGAGACTGCGACGACGGTATAGTTAGGATTTCTTATTTTTGTTTTACTTGAGGACAAGTAAAATTCGGGTTTGGGGGTATTTGATGAGTGCCAAATAGTGCATATTTATACACCTTTTTATTGGCATTTTACTCATCTTTTGCGCTTATAACTCGATATTATCCCATTTTTCGTGTTTTCCTTGTTTTCAAGAATAAATATTTGTATTAATTAATTTTGTGTTTTTAGGTAATAAATAAAGCTCGGAGAATTTGAGGAGCCGAAGAGCGAAGAATTGGAGTCGAGCATCTATGGAGCAGATAGCCAAAGCCCCCGCGCGAATCAGTTGCAACCCAACAAAGAAGACATGGGCTAGAGCTACCCGAGACCCGGATCCGAACCCGCTCGTCCCGAGCCGTTGAGATCTCTCCCAGACGCATCATACGGTCGCTGCCTCCACGTGCATCGAAGATTGCTTTGCTCCCGTGCTACACCAGATCACATCAAAAACCGGCTACCTCTCTAAGCCGTTCAGATCACAGCCACTCCATCCAACGCTCGCTGCGGCTGATGCATCATCCCTCGCTACTCCCGTCTCACACCACAACAACCTATATCAACCCCATATTCATCGACCCGTCTTCCTCTTCCCTTTCTTTTCTCTTTCCCTTACCCGACCATGGCGAGCTCGCAACACCCATCCCCAGACCAAACCGAGCCTTACCGCCTCCCTCTCCCTGACAAAACAAGCTATCACCACCTGCTCCGCCACTCTCTCCCTCGATTAACTCTTTCATAGCTTCTCCTCACCTTAGAAGCTAGGTCAGAGCTAATTAGGGTTAGGGTTTTCTCGAGCAACCCATGCATGGCGATTTCAGAAGCAAAGTGACAAAGGAGAGGACGATTGAAGTATGGGTGAGAGTATCTCGATTTGTTTTCTATTTTATCTTGATTTTTGAGAAGAATTAGGGTTTGAGATATTTTTCCTTGGCATGTATAAATTGAAGTGAGTTGTGTGTGTGATGGGCACGCTGGACTAGCCGGAAATTTGTCAATTAGTCTTAATTTGTGTTTTAGTTATTTTGTAATGTTTTAATTTCATTCACTAGGGTCTTTGTGGAAACCCTAGATTACTTGTTGAGTAAATTCAATTGATGTTGTTGTTATTACCATGCTTCACGCAATTAGGAGTTTAATTAGCTAATTAATCTAACTCTCTTGTGATTGGGTCATCTTTGTAAGAAGACGACCAATACTAGGAGAGAGTTAGAGTGAAAGGTTGATCAAATCCCCATTAGAACTGCCAAGGAAGGTGTATGAGCTTAACAATGTGTGAGTGATGCTTAGTAATTAACTAAGGAACCCGTGATAGAGTGTCTTGTGATAAGACACTCTATACTAGGGGTGAACTAGTGAAATTAGTGACATATTACTTCTTAGAATCTTCTTTAGGTAAGTGTAAGAACACATCATGAGTTAAATTACCTTAGCACGGTGTCTAGTGGTGGAAGCAACAGCCCACAGTAGCTTCCTATTTGTTACATTTTACAATCTCTGCACCTTAGTTCAGTTTCACCATTTCACTTAATGCATCGACACAAAACTCATAACTCGTTACCTTCACTAGAATCCAAGTTAAGCATAGCCATAGATCAATTAGAGCACCACAAGTCCTTGTGGGATCGACCGTACTTGCCGCGTCTTCGATAGACGCCGTGCACTCTGCGGTTATCACAAGTAGGCTTCATTTTATACATCTTTAAAGGCCTACCAGACCGCCTTTACATTTTCATGTGATGGCTCATTGACCCTGCCTTTTCATTTTTGTGTGGTCTTCCGAGTTACACCTCCCTAATTAGAGGTCCTCCCCACCACCTTTTATGGCGACAAAATCGCGGGACGTCCTTACACTTGCATGTAAAGACCCATTGATCTTGTCTTATCATTTTCCAAGTATTTTTGCCTCTGCCAGATGTTTTAGTTGCGACAATATGACAGGCCTAGATATCCTTGCGAACATAAAGCCCCATGACATTGCCGTCGTGCGACGAAATCGCAGACGTCCGTACACTTTCGTGTAAAGACCCATTGATCTCGCCTTACCCTCGCGTTAGTATTATTGCCTCTGCAGGATCATTTGCACAAATATGACGAGCCTACGTTCTCTTGCGAAAACATAGCCTTATGACATTTGCGTCTGTTTTGACACCCCCCCTTGATGAGTGCCAAATAGTGCATATTTATACATCTATTTATTGGCATTTTACTCATCTTTTGCGCTTAGAAATCAGATATTATCCCATATTCTGTGTTTTCTTTGTTTTCAAGAATAAATATTTGTATTAATTAATTTTGTGTTTTTAGGTAATAAATAAAGCTCGGAGAATCTGAGGAGCTAAGGAGCGAAGAATTAGAGTCGAGCATCTATGGAGCAGATAGCCAAAGCCCGCGCGCGAATCAGTTGCAAACCAACAAGGAAGACATGGGCTAGAACTACCCACGACCCGGATCCGAGCCCGCTCACTCTGAGCCGTCAAGATCTCGCCTCCCTACATCCAACGGTCGCTCCATCGCTTACATCTATCTCTCGATGATCCCGTGCAACACCCGAACATCACACCGAGAACCGCTACCATTCTCGTCCGTTCGATCTTCCCGACTAAATCCTACGCTCGGTGCAGCGTTCCCATCGATCTTCGATGTACCTTCAACACCATAGCCCCTATATAAGCCCCTAAGCCTAACCCTAAACTCATTTCTCTTCTCCTCTCCCGTCACTTTCACCAACAACTCTGCAAAAACCCTCACCTCCACCTCCTTCTTCCCACGCCCGTGCAGCCATCTGCAATGCCCGCTCTCACCTCCATCAACAACTCAACAGCCTACACCATCTCTGCCCGCACCACCTCTCTAGAGCTAGTTTTCTCTCCCTTAGCTTCTCTCAACCTTAGAAGCTAACCTAGAGAAAACTAGAGCTAGGGTTAGCCACAACCGAGGCATGGAGTTCTCTCGAGCATGATTAGACAAGAGGGAAGCTCGATTCGAGCGAATAGAGTATGGGTTCGATTATTTTTCATTTAATTTTTATTTTTAATTGATTTAGGGTTTCTTGTTTTAGGGTTTGCTTGGTATGTATAAATAGATGCGAGGGGATGATGATTTTAGACACGCCTGGATTAGCTTGAGCATCAATAGTTGTATTTTGTGTTCTAGTTTGGTGCTAGGGTTTCAATGAAACCCTAAATTCACTTTGTGATGTTAACTGTGTTGAACTATTCTTGTATGCTTAAAGATTAAAGTAATTTCAATCCTAGCATCTAACATTCTTCTCTCACAATGCATACCAACGCCATGGATGCATTGTAGTTAGGTTATACTTATGTTTAGTATGATTCAGCTCATTCCTTAGAGTTATAGGCTAATTCCTTTGATTAGTTATACTTAATTAGATAACTAATACTCCGGGTTAGCACCTTAGCCGTGTATTGAAGTTTTACATGGAGAAACCCCTTAGATAGGTGGTGGGTTTGACACCGCCCTTATCGATCAAAAGGGCAAGAATGCCTCAACTCGGTGAGCACACAAGAGGAGTTATAGGTGAATTTGAATACCTTAGCAACCCCTTGTCACTACCTTTTACCTTAGTTTAGGTTTATTTCACTACAAAACTGCCGTATCGGCACAAAAATATATGTTACAATCTTTTGTTACTTGTGTCACTTAGAATTCAGTTGAAGAAGAAGCCTTAGATCACTAGAGCACCACAAGTCCTTGTGGGATCGACCCGTACTTGCCGCGTCTCCGATAGACGCCGTGCACTTGCGGATTATAACATGTAGGTCATAAATATAAACACCTTTAGAGGCCTAACAAGTTTTTGGCGCCGTTGCCGGGGACTTGGCGCGTGCCTTGCTGATTCTTTGGCCTTTAACTTCACTGTTTTTCTACTATCCCTGTACATATTCACTTACATTTTTACTTACAACCCTGTTTTAGTATAAATTAGCTGTAATTTTATTGTTTTTCTTTTCCCTTCTTAGTTTTTATCTTCTTAGTATAACTTTGTTGTTAACCATCCATGTGTGTAACTTGCATTTTAGTTTACTTTACAACTTGTAGCTTGGTAGCTTAGTTAGTACATGTTTCTTTTTGCATCTTGTAGCTTTCACAATTTACATTGTCTTTGATTAGCATAACTTAGCATAACTTAGTATGATCTTGCATTGTAATGCTTCTTGCTATTAGCTCGGTGAGCTTTGTCATTAGTTTACAAGGAGACTAAGCAGCCCCGTATCTTAGTGCCTTGTAACTTTTGAACCCATTCAAATCCAAATAGGCATAATAACCATTGCTTTTCCCTGTCAGTCCATTTAACTCAGTGCAGCTGTGCATTTGTGCACCTTTTTGTGTCTTGAGCTGTGTATTATTGAGAACTGAACCCTCCTTTGAGCCTACAGTGTACTGTGAGCTGTTGAGCAAAGTGCAAATCGGGCACCCAAGCGTGCTGCTTTGTGCAAGTGGTAACTCAGAGCCAACCCAAGGTGCATGAATGGAGGAACCTGCTGTGCTACCTGTGCTTGCTGTTCTGCTGAGCAAGCCCAAGGAGTGGGAGAAAAGGTGCAAAGCCTTGAGAAAACTGCAAATCAGGTAAGTGGCTCCTTGGTAGTTAATTTGTGACCATGTTAGCTGAGTATGAGTGATCCGTGCTTCACTATCCTGAGAATCCTTGGCATTGACAAGACTTGTGTTCAACTCCAGCCCTCGGCTGCTTTGTGAGTTTGAGCCACAACAAGCCACAACCAGTGTCAACCAAGCCACCGACATCAACCGAGCTTGTCTTTGAGCTATGAACATCATGGTGCCTTGAACTGATTGTGCATTATATGTGGTGACTCTAAACTGTCACATCTCAGGCATGATTCTCGTGCAACATGATCAGTGCTTAGCCGCAAGCCCTAAGGCTGCCAAGCTCTGAGCATAACCCATTTTTTGCAGACCCTGAATGCATGTTTGAACCCGACACGAAAAACCCAGTGCACATCACCCTGGGCATAACCCTGAGCTCTGCCCTGTGCCTTGTGTGTACTGTGAAACCTTGCCTTGCATTGCCCTGTGCTCAATCCAGCCCCTGAAGCTGTGAGTTGAGCTGCAGATTGGAGAGCCATTTGAGCTGCAATCCTGAGCCAAGATAACTTGTGCATGATTACTGAGCATCGGTGTATGTGCATTCGTTACTCTGCTTACATGAATGAACGGGGCTTAGCATGTTTCTTTGTATGATTTTCCATGTAGGCATATGTATAACCCATGCATGAGCTGAGAACCGTCACATGCTAAGCCCCGTTCACATGATAGGTTGGCTGTGCATAACCCATTTGGCAAGCCTTAATCTCGAGCTTACAAACAACCATCTAATCTGTGGATCTTTGAACCATCCGTGCATGTTAGCCAACCTTGACTGTTAAATCTGGGAACCTTCTACTCCCCTGCATAACCCGGTGAGAGCCAATTATCCGTGCATCCGTGGCATCCGAGTAACTCCATTGAGTTGTTGCACGATTGAACATGCTCAAAACCATGCATATCGTTGTATAACCTTTGAATTTTGAAGTCAACAGAACCAGTTGACACCTTGTGATATGTAGGTTTGCTATAAAATGCTTACATTCTCTGTCCTTCTTATGCATAAGTTTCTCACTTGTTGTGCTGTGAAGTGAGTGCACTTAGTCTTATGTTGTGCAAGCTAGACAAAGTTGTACTTGAGCTGCTAATCACCACCGTCTTTGACCCACTGTGTGCTCAGCTACACACATAAGTTGGGCCGTTAACACTGCAACCCTGTGAGCCTTGTATGCATCTGCTTTGTGAATTGCTGATAACAAGCCGGTTGGCTCTGTAAACCTTAACCTTCAATCTACCCTGAGCTCCAGCCCCTGAAGCTGTTGAGCCTCAGAGCATACATGTGAGCCACCACTTTGTTGAACCAAGTATTGTTAAACCCTGAGCATACACTGTGAATTAGCTGCTCGTCTGTAGTTGCAAACTCCGTATGACCCCTTTGCATGTTTAACTCCGTCAATCCCGAGCTATAACCTCCTTAGTATTATCTCTGCCATGTACTAGTGTGACCTGAGCATAGTCTGTGAAACTCAAGTAAGGTCAACTGACCTTGCAAACAACAGCCCTGAGCCAAGCTCCAGCCCCTGAAGCTGTGAGTTGAGCTGTAGAAATTCATTTGCCCTGTGCTGTAGTTGACCTGAACAGATGACCCTTTGGCTGCTGGCCTTAGCTGATTGCCAGTGGTGCTTAACCTTGAACTAGTGCAAGAAAATACTCTGTAGCTGTTGAGTTGGGCTATAACTTGGTTAGCCAAGTTGGCTGCAACCCCAGTTGAAATCAATCGACCCGATTGACACGCTCGTGGCATGTCAAAAATGATGTAAAGTGCTTAAATTGATCATCTATTCATTTGATACATCTGCCATCGCATCCTCGCATTTGATTAATGAGCCTTGAATAGCTTGATACTCTACTGTGGTGTAACACCTAACCTCCATCCCCTGCAGCTGTGAGTTAGGGCAGTAGTTGAGTTGTGAGTGATCTAATTTGTCTTTGTGAGATGCATTTACACTTGTCTTTGTGATTCATTTATGCCTAACCGACATGTGCATAGACCAGCCTGCTCATTTGCAATCTGTGCTCTGTCAGTTTGTGTTGCTCTGTCCTGCACAAAGCTGTGCTGTGTTTAATTTTTGCATCAGTTGGCCAAACTACAAACGCCCTGAAACCTACAGACTGGGTTGTGTAGACAACCTGCACAAAAAGAACCAGGGCTGCTAATTGCCAAACCAAGTCGTGCATCTGGGCAGTGCAGTTCAATGCACTGGGCTGAGAAGATGGTGCATAAGCTGTGCACTGGGTGAACCACACTAAACCCTCATAGGATTGTTTTCGCTGGGCCTTGCACTCTAAACCTCCAGCCCACATAAGCTGTGCACTGGGCTGCCTACACATGAAGCCCAACCACTGAGCTCTGTTTCTGCAAACCAAACAACCAGCCCACACAAAACCAATTCAGAAGCCCAAATACTGGGCTGTGCATCTGGGCTGTCCGGTTCTGCAGGCTTTGCCGCTCGCCTAAGCCGGGCTATCTTTGTTGGCCGCTCAACATCAATCAAGCTGTACTTTCCCATTTAAACCAAAACCCGCATAAACCAAACTGAGCCCACAAGAACACAAGCACCCTGGGCTGAGCTTTCTCACTGGGCTGCTTAGGCTAAACCTATTAGCTGGGCTGTGCAACCAATCTGGGCCATTTAACTGATGGGCTGAACACCTTCACCTGGGCTAACCCAATTAGGCTTAGCATTACAACCTGGGCCTCCCAAATAAACCAAACTTTCCCAACAAAACCAAATCCCAAATAAACCAAAGCTCCCAATAAACCAAATTCCCACATAAACCAAAGCCCATTTTCATGTTACATTTGTTAAGTTTGTACATATTTTCTATTGGGTTGACCCTCAACTCTTTAGACTGTTTGTAAATTTTTGTAGGACTTGTTAATTTTTTCTTTTCTTGATTCGGTTGAGTCTTCTTGCACATATATTATGCTAATCCGATATGATCTCCGTTGAGAATATTGGATTCTAGCCTTGACGAATGAAGCTCAACCTTGCTCCCGCCGACATACCAATCTCTTCCCTTTTATCTTTTCAAAGATAGTTCTCATGGTATGTGATCGTTTTTAATTTTTCCTATCTGTTGACACATTGAGGACAATGTTTGATTTAGGTTTGGGGGTGTGATTTGCATTTAGAGTTTTTAGTCTTTTATTTCACCTTTTATTTTCAAAAAAAAAAAAAAAAAAAAAAAAAAAAAAAAAAAAAAAAAAAAAAAATCATAACTCTTTTTGTAAAAACCTCCAACTTTAGAGATTTTAGAGTCACTAGCATGCTTTTAGCTATGTTTACATAGAGATTCTGACCGAAATAACAGAACTTGGAAGTACCTGAGAACACAATCGGGTTTCTTAGTTGATTAGAGCGTTAAAGTTGGATTTAACCATACCGGATGGCGAATTAGGTGCTGTTTAGATATTCGGTAGTAGAATTGTGATCACCCATAGTGGAGACTACCCAATTTACATCAAGTGAGGCACCAACCTTCAATTTTTTTGCAACTTTCTAGAAAAGTGTTAGAGTGTGTGTCACCGTACGTAAATTCCGGGTAGGAATGGTGAGCTACCCAACTTCGCACCATTTTCAAAGCACTACTTTTGATCTCTTGAGTGCTAGTTTTTGTCAATCATGAGGGTGACGTCTAAAGATGAAAACTCCTTCTAAATACCGATTTGCGCTAGCATCTCTCTCTCTCTCAATCGGCAAGGCCCATAGAAACACATCATCGTCGGCAAGCGGAGCGAGATCGAATATGGAAAGAAAAATTGATATAGTCCAAGGTTTATGTGCAACAAAGAAAAGAAAATAGGATGAGAATTAATAAAATTTATAAAATCAAGACAATACAAGTTGTGGAAAAATTGAGTGATAAAGTCCTTTGTCCATGGAGTTAGTTGTGTCATTATTTGTATTTTTATTTTCACTTATTGTAATCAAAAAAAAAAAAAAAAAATCAAAAAAAAAAAAAAAAAAAAAAAAAAAAAAAATCAAAAAAAAAAAAAAAAAAAAAAAAAAAAAAAAAAAAAAAAATCAAAAAAAAATCAAAAAAATCAAAAAAATATATTGTAGTTTATTTTCTTATTTTTGCTACCACCATGGTAAAGAAGAGTTTAAAAAAAGAAAAATCCAAACAACAAGGAATTTGAGTAGAAAAGTTAAAAATTGTCAAGTTTTGTGAAGTTTAGAAGTTCGTCATCAACAACTGAAGACCGAAGACCGAAGATTGAAGACGTTTCTATGGTTTCTTATGAGAGAGTGATATTAATTGCCGATCGGGTGAGAAGTGAGTGAGTACTCCCACCCCTTACTAATGGTTGATTTTCCCTTCTTAGAGATCATTAGAAAAAGATTCTTTTTGTCCACACTTTTGTGGAGTCTCCAGTTTTTATTTCTAAGGTTATCCTTCTTACCTACAACGTGTGCGGGATTTCTCTCTTTACTCCCGCTCGCACACATGAGAGACTAAAAAAGCGATCTTTTTGAGTGCAATTATCATAAAACCCTAATGGTGAGGCAGAAGTTGAGACTTATGATCACAATCGAATCCGAATTCTTTCATATGGTATGGTTACTTCTCGCTCGGACTTAAGGATGACAATGCGTTCTTCGATAGTTCTAACTTCGTTACTAGCATGCGAAACTCTATGTCCTCATAGCTTCTTGGAGGCTTGAGACTCTTTTACATTCTGAAGTTGGAGAAGGTTTTGTGGGTACACCTCTTGTAAACCCTCACGAGACTACAACTCGTCCACTAGGGACACCTAGGGGTTTAAAGGCTTAGTGCATACGCTAAATGCATTCGAGAGACTGCGACGGGGTATAGTTAGGATTTCTTATTTTTTTGTTTTACTTGAGGACAAGTAAAATTCAGGTTTGGGGTATTTGATGAGTGCCAAATAGTGCATATTTATACATCTATTTATTGGCATTTTACTCATCTTTTTGCGCTTAGAAATCGATATTATCCCATATTCGTGTTTTCTTTGTTTTCAAGAATAAATATTTGTATTAATTAATTTTGTGTTTTTAGGTAATAAATAAAGCTCGGAGAATCCGAGGAGCTAAGGAGCGAAGAATTAGAGTCGAGCATCTATGGAGCAGAGATAGCCAAAGCTCCGCGCGAATCGATTGTAAACCAACAAGGAAGACATGGGCTAGAACTACCCACGACCGGATCCGAGCCCGCTCACTCGAGCCGTCAAGATCTCGCCCTGGCTACATCCAAACGGTCGCTCCATCGCTTACATCTATCTCTCGATGATCCCGTACAACACCAGATCACACCGAGACCGGCTACCATTCTCGTCCGTTCAGATCTTCCCAGCTAAATCCTACGCTCGGTGCAGCGTTCCCATCGATCTTCGATGTACCTGCTCAACACCATAGCCCCTATATAAGCCCCTAAGCCTAACCCTAAACTCATTTCTCTTCTCCTCTCCCGTCACTTTCACAGAACAACTCTCTGCAAAACCCTCACCTCCACCTCCTTCTTCCCACGCCCGTGCAGAGCCATCACCAACACCGCTCTCACCTCCATCAACAACTCAACAACTACACCATTTCGCCCGCACCACCTCTCTAGAGCTAGTTTTCTCTCCCTTAGCTTCTCTCAACCTTAGAAGCTAACCTAGAGAAAAAACTAGAGCTAGGGTTAGCCACAACCGACGCATGGAGTTCTCTCGAGCATGATTAGACAAGAGGGAAGCTCGATTGAGCCGAATAGAGTATGGGTTCGATTATTTTTCATTTAATTTTTATTTTTAATTGATTTAGGGTTTTGCTGTTTTAGGGTTTGCTTGGTATGTATAAATAGAAGATGTAGGATGATGATTTTAGACACGCACGGATTAGCCGAGGCGAGTCAATAGTTGTATTTTGTGTTCTAGTTTGGTGCTAGGGTTTCAATGAAACCCTAAATTCACTTTGTGATGTTAACTGTGTTGAACTATTCTTGTATGCTTAAAGATTAAAGTAATTTCAATCCTAGCATCTAACATTCTTCTCTCACAATGCATACCAACGCCATGGATGCATTGTAGTTAGGTTATACTTATGTTTAGTATCTTGCAGCTCATTCCTTAGAGTTATAGGCTAATTCCTTTGATTAGTTATACTTAATTAGATAACTAATACTCTGGGTTAGCACCTTAGTCTGTGTATTGAAGTTTTACATGGAGAAACCCCTTAGATAGGTGGTGGGTTTGACACCTGCCCTTATCGATCACAGGTGCAAGAATGCCTCAACTCGGTGAGCACACAAGAGGAGTTAGAGGTGAATTTGAATACCTTAGCAACCCCTTGTCACTACCTTTTACCTTAGTTTAGGTTTATTTCACTACAAAACTGCCGTATCGGCACAAAAATATATGTTACAATCTTTTGTTACTGTGTCACTTAGAATTCAGTTGAAGAAGAAGCCTTAGATCACTAGAGCACCACAAGTCCTTGTGGGATCGACCCGTACTTGCCGCGTCTCCGATAGACGCCGTGCACTTGCGGATTATAACATGTAGGTCATAAATATAAACACCTTTAGAGGCCTAACAAGTTTTTGGTAGGCCCCGGCAACGGCGCCAAAAACTTGGTAGGCCCGAAGATGTGTCTATTTTACGGCCTACGGAAATACCGCAAGTGCACGGTGTCTTGGTTGTAGGACTGAGCAAGTGCGGGGTCGAACCTGAGACTTGTGGTGCCCTATATGTGATCAATGGCTTTCTAAAAACTGATTTCAAGTGAAGGTAATGTAACACGAGATGGTTTTTGCGAGATATTTTTGTGCCGATCTAGCTTTCTTTGTAGTGAAATAAACCTAAACTGAGGTAAACAACAAGTGACAGGGGATGCTAAGGTCTCAATTCCACCACTAACTCCTATTCCGTGCTCACCCCTAATGGAGAGCGTCGCCTTATCATCTCCCTAGGTTGCCCCTTCAAGGAGGCGAAACATCGACCATACAAGACTAGCTCCTCCCATCCTGGCCTTAACAACAACTTGATTGTTTTCGCAGCCTCTTATCCCTTATACCTATATGGTTTATGGTTACGAGACTGCACCCTAAGTGGAGTTTTCTTCGGGCGAGTGCAACGCATGCCAAGACTTGCCAAGAATGGCCGGGGTAGGTTCATCCATCCCGGCACTCGCTCAACCGGTACCTCGGCGCCTTGTGCATACACCGACTCCTTGGAAGAGACCCTCGGTCGCCCAACCAGGGTATAACCTACATATATAGTTGGGAATCCAAGGTATCTCTCCCGGATAGGCTTTCATGGGCCCCAAATTTTCATGGTTCGGGCTTCGGGAGCGGTGTAACCTTCCCCCGAACCATGGCGAGAGATACCCCCTTATATGACGCACTTTAGGTCTTACATTTGCCTCTTACGAAATGTTATTCGCGAACTAGGGTGTACGCCATAAAGGTTCGTCCCATTCTTTTGCGCATTTGTCTTTGTTAGATCATTCAATCATTCATGTTTCATTATTTGCGATATTTGTTTGCGAAGTATTCGCATAGTTTTGTTTCACTTGTTGTATTTCACTTTTCTTTCTTAATCGAATTCTCATTTTACTCTTGGTTGCTAGATTCTCTTTACATCATTACTCCACTGCTACTTTGCCTCCCGCTTTTATTGATTGCTCACTTCTTATGCCTTTTGTTCCTCATGTCTTTTGCTTCTTTATTGTCATAATATTTGTCTTTCTCCAGGCATTCTCCTCGCGAGATATGTTCAGTCCTCACTTCTATAGCATCTACCATTAGTTTTTCTTTTCTCTCGTTCATTTCTCACATGTTGCTTCCAACCCTTTCTTTTGGCATTTCTTTCTTCGCAGCTTTCTATATCGACCTCATGACATAGCTGCGACTCCTTCCAATCTCCCCTGGATGATACCAATACCGTTTGGATGTGGAAATTTTATACATTGGTGGTAGGTCGTCGACCCCCAAGATTTCATGAAGCCATGGCCTCCCAATCAATGCATTATACGGGGATTCCACGTCAACCACACGAATAAAATACCAGTTGATAAACCTTGTAGAGGTATTCTCATGTGAACCTCTCCCTTTGGTTTGTTTGCGGTGCCATTAAAGCCATATATCTTGTACGTTGAGGGGATCAAATCCTCATCTTTTCCTCCCATCGTCTTATAAGTATGGTAAAAAAGAATATTCACCGAACTCCAGTATCGATTAGGATTCGGTTGATTGCCCAAAGAAGCTTCGCCTCATCATCTTCTCCATCAACTGGTTTTGGGTTAATCTCTAGTTTCACAACCAACGGGCTATCATGTGTTTCTCTTCCTTTTGGTACTTCATCCGCAGAGAAAGAAATAGTCTTCCACCGCCACTTCTCTAACTCGCGTCGTTCTCGCGAACTCATTATTTCTTTATCGTTAACATCTCTCGCAAAGACTCTACTGAGCACGTTGTCATGAAAATCTTCAATGGTACGATAGGAGTGGACGATAGAGTTGCAATTCAAATTCTTAGCCCTTGTCCCGATTTCTATCACAAATGATTCCTTTCCCTTCGTGACACTTTGTTCTACGCATCTCCGGTGGTAGTGGTAATGTCCGACCCGTTTCTTCTCCCTTTAGAAAGTGATTCAACTTTCCCTGATCAATCATCCTGAGAATAATTCTCTTTATGTTTCTACAATCATTTGTTTGATGCCCATGGAAGCGATGGTAAGAACAAAACTCATGACTTCTATCGCCCGGCGGTGGTTCCATTCCCACGTTCCAAGGTGTCACACATTTTCCATCACAAGTATAGCTTCCCGCATCTTTTCCACACTAGCATTCGGTGGAGGCATCTTAATCTGTTCCCATACTATTCTCGTG
This sequence comes from Papaver armeniacum, assembly GCA_023531295.1. Classification (NCBI taxonomy): domain Eukaryota; kingdom Viridiplantae; phylum Streptophyta; class Magnoliopsida; order Ranunculales; family Papaveraceae; genus Papaver; species Papaver armeniacum. Next base: position 15,882 of record JAJJWW010016898.1, on the reverse strand, counting down.
GCTTCTCTGCCTCCACGGTTATTTTGCCTTCGTCCACCATAAGTTTCTTGCACATGATCCAACCTCTCGAATCTTATTATTGTTTTGCGGTTGTAATAGTTCCTTTCTCGCTCAAACTCTTCTTGATCGTGGCTTCCCATGGCTACTATCTTCTCGTTGTCCCTCATCGCCTTTCCTTGCTCGCTGTCCTTGCGAAGTGCTCGCCACCGTATTTATGAATTGAGGCAGCAAGCTTGCGTTCAGCTGCGTTAGAGCTTGTGTTCGCGATCGGGATAAGAATTCATTTCATTCGTCTTTCTTCTAAGGCAATATATTCTTCCCGTAATTCTCAGCTCTGCCATCGTGATTGTATTTTTGATTCTAAAAATTTGAATATATAACAAATTGGTCGCGAAGAGAGCATTCACAAATGAGAGGATGAGGTATCTTTCTGTTGATGGGTGAAAATTACTCCTGCTGAATTTGGTAATTTGGGGTGTGATGAGGAATGAATTTAAACCTACAACAAATGCACTCGCGCGGTGAGTGCTTGTAGATTCGAGAGATCAATCAGTGCAAGTCCTACCTAAACCAAGAAATGGCCGTTCCGGACTTGTTTCGGTCACAAAGTGAAGGAGATGGGGTTGATCTTAGGGAGGGAAGCGAAGAATGTGTTGAGATTGTGAAGATGTTGGCTTGCTTATGACTTGTAATGAAAGATGAGCAAGCTTACGGTTGATGCAAGTGTGCTCGGGGTGTTTGAATACGGTTTTCGTATTAACACTTGGTTTCTCATCGATCGAACTTGTGTTGTTCTCGTTGTCTTGTCTTGTTTGAAATAGGCGAGAACCTATTTATACAAGTCATTGAGCCTCATTCACGTTTCTCGTGGGAAGTGGAGGTAGTGGAATGATGGAGTTAGTGGAGTTGTGTGTCGGTGATACACGACCGCCTTGCCCACTTGTCCCGTTCATCTCTAACCGTCCATGACCTCCCGACACGTTCTTGTGATGGCGCGTTGCACGCCGCACGCCGTAAACCGCGACCAATACCCCGATAAGTATCCCCGCTTGTGACATGATTGATGTCTGGAATGTGGATCGTGGATCCACGAAAGATAGCATGTAATGTCAATTGAATAACTCACGTTATTCGTAAAGTCGATACTTGTGAAGTATCGTGTGTATTTTATGCAGGTCTTGCATTGCGGTGTGGTAAAGTGATGGGTAATGACTCCTCACCGACCAATTAACTCGACCAGGGTTGTATAACCAAGTCGGTGAAGTCGGACGGATGAGATGATGTTTGAGACACTCATCTCGCGACCGTTGATGAAATTAGGGTTTTTAAAGAGGTGCGCAAGCATCACTCTTGAGCTTGGTCGAAAACAAGCATGGGAAAGGTTTTGAAGAGGACCGACCGGGCATGTGTGTAGACAACACGCCAGTGTGCACGTCCATACTTCACTTTCTCAAGAAGGCGCGATCTAAGCCACTCAATTTGACCGGTAAAGTTGAGTGGTTGAGATCGATTTGCGATAGGAGTTTGATGCCGTAAAGAAGCCGCGCGCCATATCTCTTCCGGCGCGTTTTCCAAGACGACCTAGCTTGGTCGGTCTTGGCCGGTTGGCTTGGCGTGAAGATGGTGGGCTGATGTTCACGCCCATGTCTCACCGTCTCATGAAGATGCAATCTAGGCCACTCAATTTGACCGTCAAAGAGGAGTGGTTGAGATCGGTTCTTGGTAAAATCCCTTGCCGCAAAGGAGTTGGAAACCGCATGACATCCCAAGTTTGGACGTGCGTTCCAAGACGACCCATCTTGGTCGGTCTTGGTCGATCATACCAGCGTGTAGGTGGTAGGCTAGTGTTCACACCTATACCCTCGACTATCCCATGAAAACGTGATCTAAGCCACTCAAATCATCCGGTGAAGTTGAGCGGTCGAGATCAGTTTAGGATTTGGGAGATGTAACCGCGTGAGTTTGGTCGGGCGTTTTGGATTGGCCAGGCATGATATGCCTTGGCCGACCGCAAGAAGAGGTAGATGGGCCCACGGTGGTCATGTTGGTATGACCGCCTTGGTTAATCCAATCTGTGACCCTCCATTCGTGCCGAGAAGATGGACGCGTGATGACTTGAAACCCTAATTTTGGCTTTCAAAGCCGCGCGACCATGCTCTTTTGGGCGGACGAATTTGTTGTAACCAACCATGGTTGGCTTTGACCGATTGGTCAAGTGTGTAGGCGGTCACACGGTGATTGTGTCGACATGCTCCGGGCCCTTTGAGTCTACATCTACACCCTCCATCTATACCTGCGAAGATGGATGGTTGAGACCGTTTTGCGGCACATGTAATATGCCGCAAACCCTAATTTAGGGTTTTCCGCCCATAATGCTTGGTATGGACGGTTTCTTGGCAAGCAAAGGCCAATGGTCGACCATGCGGGGTCGGCCGTGTGTATTCCATACCGCTTGGGGTGATGGAATTGATCCAATCATGTGGTCATCCAATCATGCTTGTGGAGTTGGATGACCGCGATCGAGTCGGATCATATCTCGGCAAGCTAAGGCCGTGTGTATTCCATACCTGCTTGGGGTGATGGAATTGATCCGTGGTCATCCAATCATGCTTGTGGAGTTGGATGATCAGATGCGATCGAATCATATCCGGAGACCGATGCATATCAAGTCCGGATGCTCAATCATGCTAGTATAACACACCGAGAGGGGCTCAATCGGGCTAGTATAACACACCGAGAGGGCTCGGGCTAGTATAACACACCGAGAATCGCCAGTACGGGTATTTCGTACATGGATTCATTATAGTGCTTGGAGGTTCGTGTTACTCGTAAGAGTAACACCTCGCCGTCATGCCACACCGATAATGAGTACCGGAAACACAAGGCTGATATGAAATTCACAGGAAGGGATTGTTGCTACATGCTCCAACCTGGAGGAATTTTACGTATTCACAGAATGGGGTTGTTGCTACATGCTCCATTCTTGGTGAATTAAGTGAGGAGTATCCGTCACTTACAAACGGCTTTATCCTTTACAAGATGTCAGCGCATGATTTTTCAGGTTTTTTACAAATTTAACCTTGAACGAAAATCCACCATCAACATTAAGTCCCCTGCCTAGCACATAATGGTTACACTATTGTGTGGTAGGCATGAGATGGTGACAGTTAAAGATAAAACTCATGAGACAAAGTTAGATGTTACCCGAGGGAGAGACGGGTCATCCCGTCCCTAGAGTATGTCACGTTCAAAAGGCATATAGGAGAGCGTTCCCTAGTATGATATCGGTCTTGCACGCTTCGATCGACCTTGCTATGCCTGCTTCGGTCGAGGGCCCGCTCCGTGCTTGCTCCATTTGAATGTCGATCTTGCCAGATCGACCTTGCTATGCCTGATTAGGTCGAGGGGCTACTGCGCCTGTTTCGCTCGATCGTGGGGTTGTGCCTAATCGACGGACTGCTGCGCCTGCTTCTTTCGTGGGGCTACTGCGCCTGCTTGATCGAAAGTGGGCTTGAATTTCGCATACACGATTTCCATGAATAGGGAAAATCGTGTTATGATGCGTGAGAATGAACGTGGGTCCGCCGTGCATGCTTGATTGACCGTGGGTCTCACCCACACACGCTTGACTCGAAATTTGTACCGAACTTGAAACTCGTCTTGACTTGAAATTTATGCCGACTTGAAAACTCGAGTTATACCGAAGCTTGATCAATACCCCACTTGAATGATGTTTGGACCGCCATTGTGTGCTCCAATGTGAGTTGTATCTTGTCGTGTGTGACTACATTTCTCACGCGCTTTCATACGAGTTCTAACTCCTGTCTTTTGTTTCATTGCGGTAGAAAGAAAAGAACTCCTGTCGATATGTATTCTGGAGATAATGCTGGTACCAGGTCAGGAAGTGTTGGCAGCTTCAAGGATATGCCGAACATTGATGATGAGTTGTTCATCGCGCCATTTCAACTATATGAAAATATCCGGTTCCACAAGATAACCCTTCTCCTATCGACTTCAAGGTTTTTCATGCTCTCGCTGGGTCCTCATGAAGAATGGATGAGACGTATGTTTGAGCAATGAGTACACCAAAGATAATTTGACCAGAGCGCAGATTATTGATGCAGCTTGAGTGTCGAAACGGATCGAGAGGATGTTAAAGTGGTTTCTGGTGTGACCGTTGAGGTGGATCTTGGAGAGGGTGTTGAAGAAGGATTCTGAAGCGAACGTGGGTCCCGGAGAGAGCGTTGCGGCGGCTCCCGAATAGACCATTGAAGCAGCTTCTGCTGGAGGGAGCGTTGAAGTGGATTCCTCTTCAGTTCGATTACCCTTGCGAATCCATGATTCTTGACTGACCATCTTTCTCATGTCGAAGAAGTCCTTGACTGACGGTGAAGGAACTTCATGCTGAGCCTCAGTCCCCAGACGTGGTTTACATGGTTTCTTGGCGCCGATTGTTGTCGAGCCAGGTATGGAATATCTTGCACGTTGTTTCATCATTGCGGGAGTCGTGCATGTGGTACTGGAGTTGGAGTTGACGGAAGCGCAGGATGTTGTATCTTGGTGGTTTTCCTCTTGATGCTTCAGGGAACTGCTTGCAGAAGGCTAAAGGTTGTATCGCTTCACAGTGAGATATATGCCCCTACGAACATTATGAGGCTCTTCGGTATGCCCGGTTCTTTCTATCGGGGCATATGTTGTTGTAGATGAGCGTTCAACGGCTCCAGAGGATGACCAAAACGCGATTCTCCAACATAGCATGATAGACATGTACCACTGTCTGATAAAGTGACTCGCCCGGATCGTTCTCGGTATGACACGTGGGCATCGTTATCTTCTTGAGGCTGCTCCCTCGAGGTATCCGCTCCAGTGGAAGATTGACGTGATAGAGCGTTGATACGTTGCACCGGCATTCTTTAAACCAAATGGCAGTATGGTATAATAAAAATTTCCGAGAGGAGTTCGAAAAGATATCTTACTTGCACCATGCTCGTACATCCTTATCTGGTTGTAACCGCTACATCCATCCATGGAGGAGAACATGCCATGACCGCTGGTTGCATCTACTAACATGTCGATGTTAGGTTGAGAAGGATTGTTTTTGGAGCAGCACCTGTTCAAGTCTCTGAAGTCTATGCAACACCTGGTCTCATGCTGAATTGCCTCGAGATTGTTTGACCGGCTTGGATCGGAGGTTGTATGAATGATTACACAAGGTCGAGCCGATGGAGATAGGCCTAGGATATTCCTTATCGTCGAGCTCATTAGTTGTGGAGTTGGTTCCATCCTCAGTAGTCGTCGCGGGCGTCCAATATCTCCTCTTGTGTTTCGTCGTTCTTGCAAAGATTCAATTAGGCGAGAGACCGGGTGCCGCCTCCCGATAATTGCTAACAACGGCGCGGTATATTTTCTTCCCCTTCGATCACGACTTGCCTCAAAAGAGCGCTCCATTTTGGCGTGAGGATGGGCTGAAGTTTCACCGGATAGAGGTGGACGCTTCGCCAGGAAAGGTGTGTCGCGGTGCTTAGACTCCAGCGATGCAAGTCGGTCTTCTTCCTGGATTGAAGCCCATGTGGGTAGTGGGATGCAACGAAATTGTCTGATTCTTTTCGCGGAGCTTCCCCTGTATGTGCTGGTTTGGTTTCCCTTGAAGTCCGTCATTGCGGTAGGATTCCGTACGACCTTTCCTGGAGAACCTTGGATGTCTTGAGAGTCTTGAGAGTAATGAAGACGCTTCTGTGTAGATAAGGGCCGTCTTGAACTCTGAGTCCTTGATGCGTGCGGTGACATGTAGGTCACGGTCGTGACCTTCCTCTGGTTGATTGCAGCAAAAAGTCTCCGCGCGCTGATTCTTCGAGAGGTGTGAAAGTTTGCATAAACTTTCCACTAGAGAAACCGCTTCCTGATCTACCGGCCTCTGGTTCATAGTGAAACTATTGACTTGAGGAGGATCGTTGTGAGGACCCGATCCCCAGTGTAGGATTCTCCATGACAGGACCGCTCATATCTGATGTCGCTTCTTTGATCAGGTGCATGTAGGTCCGTGCCGTTGAAGTACCTTCTCCGGTGCGTTGAATGCATTCCTTGTTGGCTCCAGGGGCTGTTGCGGTCGTGTGGAAATCGATCAGTTAATGTCTTAAGAAAAGTGAGTACCTCTTTCTGAGTTGCGACCATATCCATTTGAGTCTTGACAAGAACTTCCTGCTTTTCCATCAAGTCTGCAATGGTAATGGGAGATGGTCCTCCTCTCGCCCTCCGGCTCCTCGTCCCGATGAAGGAGTGGAAGTTGTTGCTCTGGGTGACTACCGGAGGTGTTACACTTAATGAGATGCCGGGATTTGCACCGCTTCTGCGGCTCGGTGATGGGAGGTGTTGTAATATCACCGCCGAGTGATCGAATTGAACATTCCGTCCTCTCGTACTCACGTGCTCCTTGACCGATCTCTCCTTCCTCAAGCATTTCTTCGCTTAGTTGAAAGGTCGATGCGGATCGAACAGCTCTTTCGACAAGGGTCTTGAGATATAAATCTTCCAAATAGGGTCCGTAAGATGCATGCTCCATTTCTTTATCCGGTAGACGTTGTGGTACCCCGGACAAGTCTTTTCCTCTGTGGAGTTGCCTCGAATCTTCGTCGTCGGCTGGACCATGTTGTTCGTCTCTCCTGAGTCCCCTGTGATTACGGGCTCTTCCTGCATCTCCACCAGTAAAGGTGTGACTCCTGACTAAGGATCCAGCGTTTCTTGCACTGTTTGAGTAGACGCCTGCCGACCGTCCTTGTAATTGTGATGTTACATCATTCAAAAGGCGGAATGTTTCGCTCTGCCTTCTGGTAATACCGACTTGATTTGCCAAGACATCCTCCAGCATTCTAACTATACTTCCCATGAAATCTGAACCACCTGTGGTCTCCTGATGAGGATACATCGCGAGATGAAAACCGAAAAATTGAGGATTCAATTTTTTGCAACCGATAGATCAACCTCCCACTGTGGTCGCCAATTGTTGATGGGTGAAAATTACTCCCGCTGAATTTGGTAATTTGGGGTGTGATGAGGAATGAATTTAAACCTACAACAAATGCACCGCGCGGTGAGTGCTTGTAGATTCGAGAGATCAATCTGTGCAAGTCCGGCCTAAACCAAGAAATGGCCGTTCCCGGACTTGTTTCGGTCACAAAGTGAAGGAGATGGGGTTGATCTTAGGGAGGGAAGCGAAGAAGGTGTTGAGATTGTGAAGATGTTGGCTTGCTTATGACTTGTAATGAAAGATGAGCAAGCTTACGGTTGATGCAAGCAGGCTCTGGGTGTTTGAATACGGTTTTCGTATTAACACTTGGTTTCTGTCGACTGAACTTGTGTTGTTCTGTTGTCTTGTCTTGTTTGAAATAGGGCGGAGAACCTATTTATACAAGTCATTGAGCCTCATTCACGTTTCTCGTGGGAAGTGGAGGTAGTGGAATGATGGAGTTAGTGGAGTTGTGTGTCGGTGATACACGACCGGCCTTGCCCACTTGTCCCTGTTCATCTCTAACCGTCCATGACCTCCCGACACGTTCTTGTGATGGCGCGTTGCACGCCGCACGCCGTAAACCGCTGCACCAATACCCCATAAGTATCCCCGTTTGTGACATGATTGATGTCTCTGAATGTGGATCGTGGATCCACGAAAGATAGCATGTAATGCTGAATTGAATAACTCGCGTTATTCGTAAAGTCGATACTTGTGAAGTATCGTGTGTATTTTATGCATGTACTGCATTGCGGTGTGGTAAAGTGATGGGTAATGACTCCTCACCGACCAATTAACTCCCGACTGTGGTTGTATAACCAAGCTGGTGAAGCTCGGACGGATGAGATGATGTTTGAGACACTCATCTCGCGACCGTTGATGAAATTAGGGTTTTTAAAGAGGTGCGCAAGCATCACTCTTGAGCTTGGTCGAAAACAAGCATGGGAAAGGTTTTGAAGAGGACCGACCAGGGCATGTGTGTAGACAACACGCCGTGTGCACGTCCATACTTCACTTTCAAGAAGGCGCGATCTAAGCCACTCAATTTGACCGTAAAGTTGAGTGGTTGAGATCGATTTGCGATAGGAGTTTGATGCCGTAAAGAAGCCGCGCGCCATATCTCTTCCGGCGCGTTTTCCAAGACGACCTAGCTTGGTCGGTCTTGGCCGGTTGGCTTGGCGTGAAGATGGTGGGCTGATGTTCACGCCCATGTCTCACCGTCTCATGAAGATGCAATCTAGGCCACTCAATTTGACCGTCAAAGAGGAGTGGTTGAGATCGGCCATGCGAAATCCCTTGCCGCAAAGGAGTTGGAAACCGCATGACATCCCAAGTTTGGACGTGCGTTCCAAGACGACCCATCTTGGTCGGTCTTGGTCGATCATACCAGCGTGTAGGTGGTAGGCTAGTGTTCACACCTATACCCGACTATCCCATGAAAACGTGATCTAAGCCACTCAAATCATCCCAAGAAGTTGAGCGGTCGAGATCGGTTTAGGATTTGGGAGATGTAACCGCGTGAGTTTGGTCTGGCGTTTTGGATTGGCCGTGCATGATATGCCTTGGCCGACCGCAAGAAGAGGTAGATGGGCCCACGGTGGTCATGCTGGTATGACCGCCTTGGTTAATCCAATCTGGGACCCTCCATTCGTGCATGGAGAAGATGGACGCGCGTGATGACTTGAAACCCTAATTTTGGCTTTCAAAGCCGCGCGACCATGCTCTTTTGGGCGGACGAATTTGTTGTAACCAACCATGGTTGGCTTTGACCGATTGGTCAAGTGTGTAAAGCGGTCACACTAGTGATTGTGTCGACATGCTCCGGGCCCTTTGAGTCTACATCTACACCCTCCATCTATACCGCGAAGATGGATGGTTGAGACCGCTTTGCGGCACATGTAATATGCCGCAAACCCTAATTTAGGTTTTCCGCCCATAATGCTTGGTATGGACGGTTTCTTGGCAAGCAAAGGCCAATGGTCGACCATGCGGGGTCGGCCGTGTGTATTCCATACCGCTGGGGGTGATGGAATTGATCCGTGGTCATCCAATCATGCTTGTGGAGTTGGATGACTGCGATCGATCATATCATATCCGGCAAGCTAAGGCCGTGTGTATTCCATACCCGCTTGGGGGTGATGGAATTGATCTCGTGGTCATCCAATCATGCTTGTGGAGTTGGATGATCGTGTGTATCGAATCATATCCGGAGACCGATATGATCTGCCAAGTCCGGATGCTCAATCGGGCTAGTATAACACACCGAGAGGGGCTCAATCGGGCTAGTATAACACACCGAGAGGGCTCGGGCTAGTATAACACACCGAGAATCAGCCCGTACGGGTATTTCGTACATGGATTCATTATAGTGCTTGGAGGTTCGTGTTACTCTGTAAGAGTAACACTCGCCCGTCATGCCACACCGATAATGAGTACTGGAAACACAAGGCCGATATGAAATTCACAGAAGGGATTGTTGCTACATGCTCCAACCTGGAGGAATTTTACGTATTCATGAGAATGGGGTTGTTGCTACATGCTCCATTCTTGGTGAATTAAGTGAGGAGTATCCGTCACTTACAAACGGCTTTATCCTTTACAAGATGTCAGCGCATGATTTTTCAGGTTTTTTACAAATTTAACCTTGAACGAAAATCCACCATCAACACTTTCCTCAACACGTCCTGCCATTTCGCTACACATGGTCCTCCATCTTATTGTCAACTGCCTTAAACTCTCGCCAACTCTTTGTTTCAACCCGAATACATCTTCAATACCTGGTCGCGAAGAATTGTTACTTATGTATGCTCCTAGGAACGTGGCTTGTAAATGGTTGAATGATGTGATTGTATTTCTTGGTAGTCCTTCAAACCATTTTAGTGCTTCTCCTATTAGGCTTGACGCAAAATATTTGCACAATATAGCGTCATGATTCTCCCATTGCAACATGCATCTCATATAAGCTTTGATATGTTGTATCGCACAGGTTGTTCCATCAAAGATGTTGGTTAATGCAGGTAGATTACACTTAGGAGGTATCCCTCCCATTTGTACTTCTAGCGTGAAAGGATTCTTCGCAGCTTCTCGCGATGGCTTCGTCCGCTTGTCTCCTTCCTCCTTCCCTTCTATTATTCAAGAATCCTCTCATCTCACCGATTCTCTTAAGATTTGTTCATTTGCCTCGAGTTTGTTTCTCTGGTCTTTTTAGCTCGCTTCTCTCCTTCTTCGCTCGTGTCTATTTTGATCTTCTTGCTCGTTATTTTCTCTCTTCTTTCCCCGCGACGCTCTTCTTCATCTCTTTCACACCCGCACGCCATTATATCGGTTGTTCTCTCTTCTTGGTTGCCTCTCGGCTCTCATCATCTGCACCCTCTCATATTCTTCGTTGATATTTCTATTGGTACGATTTTGTTCCCTTCTTCTTTCGCGGTTGTCATGGTTATTCTCGCCGGATTGCTTCTTCCATCTCTTGATTTTCCATTTCTCGCTCTTATCCTTTCTCTCTCGCGAGCTAGTCGCGCTTGTTCAATGTAGTGTCTCTCAATGTCATCCTCGATCTCTCGGTTTCTTCTCAATTCTTCTCTCCCGTGCAAGATTATTCTTCCCTCAAGAATGGGTCATTCGGCCCTTGGAGTTGCATGTTTCCTTGATTTTCCTATTTCGCTCGTTTTGAAAATTTTCAGTGAGGAATATAACGATCTTCCATTTCTCCCCTTCTCTCGCCATGCTCTATGCTTGGATTTTGTGTTTCTGTTGGTTTTCTTCCTCGGTATTTTCTCGTTGGTAGAACTCTCCCTCTTTCTTCCCTAATCGATCTCGAGCTTGATCTCGCACTACTTCTTGATCTTCTATTTTGCAATCTCATATTTTCCATCCTCAACTCATGATTCTCGTCTTGTCAAGTTTGCTCGTTCTTCTGCCTCTAGCCGTCTCTCTTCGTGTATTGTTTGTCTCAATCTTTCTAATGCTGTGATTTCTTCGTTTCGGATTGGTTTCTCCATTCGTCCCTTGCTCCCCTTGTCCATTGCTCACCACCGCTGCTCCTCTTCTCTCTCATCTTCGAATCGATCTCCAAGTATGTACACTTACTCTATCATAATCCACAGCTAGCATTTGCTACCGGGGAAATCGGTGGTTGATTTTGATCTCCTCAATCATTTCTCATATTCATCCTTGACGATTCTCCTGTTTCATTCCTCCTTTCTCCAAAGAAGTCTCCCACTTCTTCTTACAATCGTTGGTTGCCTTTGTACGTTTCTTCTTCTAGCCATTTTTCTTTTTCACTGAATTCTTGAGTATCACTCCAAATCTTTTCTCTATTAATCCAAATTCCTTTTGATTGTTGCGTCAATTCCTGAACATCCCTGTTTCTAGCGCATATGTAGTAGCAGGTTTTCCCACACTACACCCCTTACTCGATTTTGCTTAATTAGTTCATTGAAAGTTGTATAATTGAGAATGTTTATTGATTAATTTCATGAATTGTCTACACAGGAAAAGTAGAATTACACTTAGTAAGTAAAATACTCTTAAACTTTCTCTCTCCTTATGACTTGCCCAACAATTCTCCCCAAGATCCCCCTTTCACAGACTCACTCAACCCTTTATATAGGGTGATACATAGTGGATGACAGCTAAGCTACCCTTTATTTTCTAGAATGTCCCGCGAAGTGTCGCAGATGCACAAACATTCGCTTCTCGCGACACTTCTTAACCCTCGCCAGATCTCACGTCTTCTTTATGTTTTGCCTGTCGTTATTCATTGCGTCGTTTATTTTAGCTTCCTGCGACTCCCTCGCGACATCGTTGTTTATTAAACCCGCGAGCCCTGTCTGTTGCGATATTATGATCCTACACATAACTCAAACACCTTCTTCGAATTCATCCAAGTCTATGTTGGTTTTCTGAATATTTCCATGATTGATTACGATCTGATCTTCCACCACTGAAAACAGATTTCGAGATGGTACAACTTGAAGTGGTTGAAGTTCTGAAATTGTATCTATCTTGTTCACCAAGGAATCACCATGCAAAACCAGTTGAAGGTCGTCAGACAACCCGAGGATAAAAACCTTCTTCCAAAACTGGACTCGCATCGTCTCATTGCGGCAGAGAACCGCACCTTCACATCCACCAACAACAGCAGAAGAGCCGGAGAGGACCAAGTGCAATTGGTTAAAAGAATGTATGGGCTCATCACCTCCACCACAACCATTCTTTAATCCCTACCGACTCGGCCGCTAGAATACCGTCGATCAAGTCCACCTCGATGAGTTTGGAACTACATCCCCTCTTCCAACATCATGTAATTATAACTCTATTAAGAGAGGTGGGAACAACACCCGCACATCCACTCTCCTCAACAAAATTAAAATCCTTCTCGAGCCCGAACATGAAAACCATCTTCTCTAATATTCAAACCACGAGAATCGAGCGTGAAGTGCCAACCACGTGGACACCACCATCCGACGGGGCTTCATCTTGAAAGTTTTTTGCAGGCGTATTTATCGGTTTGAAAACCCAATTATCCATGTCTCCAACTCTCTTTGCCGATGACTTGACTCTCCCGAATGCAAACTAGAGACCCTGGATCGATTTGTCTCCCGATGTTGCGGGAAGAGATATTCGCAAGTTTGAAGGATTCTTTTGCTTTGTCAAACTCAAAAAACCAGTCGACTATACTCCTCCAAAGAAGCCTTACCATTAGGGTTAAAATTGAAATCTCATTCAATCGTAACAACCCAAGATCTATCTTCGTCTTCAACCAATAACACCGCCGGAATTAGTGCAAAATCTCCTTTTGATCACGATTCTAAAAAAAAAAAAAGCTTTGAAGAGTTGCGAGTGTTAGTTGCAATCTCGATTAGACCTCCCAACGAATCTCCTATTGATCGAAAGAGATTTGAATTGTGGAATCCTCTAATCTTGAGCCATTTTTTAAGTTTTGACATAACCCGTATCGAATAGTGACGTCTTTGACTACTCCGGGTTTAACAGATCCTTCGCTAACAACCTGCAATTGCTTATCCTTTGCGTGGTCCTCACGCCACTCCGATAAATGAACCTCTGCATCATCTACAGTTAAACATCTTGGCTTCCAAAGATCTAACCAATAATCATGAATAAGTTCAATCTTAGCTGTTTGCTCGTCCACAATCTCCATATCCACAAAAGATTCCCATTGCATCCGATCGCGAATCTCCCTTGCCACCCTTTGCCATCCGACAAAACCATCAACTCGACTAACCCCATAAAATTTTTAGCTCCAATATTTTTCCCGGGCAAAGTTATTGCAAAATCCGACTCTGCAGAACCAATTGCCTTAACTTCCCGTGCAAATTATGAAATCTACAGAACCTTACGGATCTCCTTGCACGTAGTAGCCCAATAATAACAACTATCTCCACACTGGAATACACATTGCATATGATCTGTCTGCATCACCTCTTCTAACCCTGGACACCCTTAAGTATCTTCCTCCTTCATTCTCCTTATCTTCACATAGGAATGAAGCCTCTCCTTCTCTCCTTGGCCATTTCTTCCTATCATAGTTTTCTCCCTAACTGCATCCAACATATCACTCAACCATAAAGCCATATCTACCGAGAAGTGAATCCAATAACTGAATCCTCTCCTTTTCCTTTCTTCTAATCTAATTCCGGTAACATTACCTAGAGTTTCCATTGATAGATAGAAGATTTTTCTATCAAGGTAGAGAATTTCCGAGTTTCTGACGTTCTCTCTCCATCAGGACCATTGGGTGTTATCCTTAACACAAGTGGGACTTGTTTATTCAAAAAGAGGGAGGATCCACTCACACTTCTATTTTCACACTATCTCACGCTTTGGACATCATTTTGCTAATAAATCCTAAACGGTGGCGGATTTGAAGCTAATATATTGGCGATATGTTCCTCCTGTATAGATCTATGTTCATACAAGAAATGAGCACATTCCGAAACATATAACACCAACATTTGCAACTTTGAAACTTAGTAGTCGAAAATTAATGAATTTTCAACCGTTACAATTAAGATCGGCAGATTGCAAGGTTTGGTATTTCAGAATGTACTCAAGGTTTGTAGAACTTTGCAAGAGTAACATATTCCCAGAATTTTATCTTCAAATCCGCTACCGTGTTGGTTTTTTTAGAAAAAAATGCGTCTTAAGTGTGAGATAGTGTGAAAATAGAAGTGTGAGTGGATCCCCCCTCCTTGAAAAGTATATATAACTTTACTTTTTTTTTTTTATTTGGTCTTAGTAATAGTGTCGACCGGCTCAACTTGCGATGGTCGTCCCAGATTGATGTGCTCGGCCCTGGTTGAGTCGATCGTCTCAAACTGAGACTCGATGGGCAAACCTTCGAATTTGAGGGTTTTTCATCCATTTTATTTTACAAAACTAGTCATAAAAACCTATGAAGCACCGATACTGATACGGGGATTCGTCCATTTTCAAAAAATGGGGATACAGGATACGTGTATTAATTAAAAAATATTTAATTTATTAATAGTGAAAAGAATCGCATAAAGTAAGAAAATTCTAAATTACTATCTGGAATATCAAAAAAAAATAGATAAAAAAAAAAAGATAACCCATCACTCATCAATATTGAATAAGAATGTTAGGGTTAGACATTTATATACTTTATTCTATAGAATAATTTTTGATAAATATGAATATATTACATATCTAAAAATATTTAACATATTCTATATATAAATATTTGGCAATATTATATATATATATATATATATATATATATATTATACTATAAGAAGTGTCCCCTCTAGAATATCCGAGAAGTATCCCAAAAGTATCCCCTACCCTTTTCGTAATTAATAAAAATGGACACTTTAAATGGGGTGTCTGATACGTATCCCCAAGTGTCCGACACTGATACAGCGTCCGACACGGATACGTCACCGGTTTTGAGGTGTCCGTGCTTCATAGATAAAAACCCAAGGTGACCAAACTTGTGGTACAAAAACCCCACTCAAATGTTGGGATTCATTAAAACTCCGTCTTAAACTAAATTGATACGAAAACCCCAAATTTTAAAAAATTGATACAAAAACCCCAAATTTTAAAATTGGTTTCATCAAATTTTATGATGAAACCAAAAATTGGTTTCCTCAAATTCTATGAGGTTTCATCAATTTTTATGATGAAACCAAATTTTGGTTTCATCAAAATCTTTTGGGTTTTTGTGTTACTTTTGTTTTTTGGGGTTTTTGTGTTACTTTTGTTTCGACGGGTTTTTTTGTGGATGGATAGTGACACATTGGGGTTATAACTCGCGGACCATTTTATTTATTTGTTCGTCCCACAGTAGGAAACAAATGATGATATATAGTTACTCTAACAAACTTTGTTTTAATTTAGAAACAAATGATGATATGGACTTAATGCCCATAGAGGAAGTCTAATCTAGACTTTCTTCGTTTGAACCTACTTAGCCATGTCATCCTTTTTTGTGACCTTCACCTTTGCATTGGAGATGAGAATTTGGTGTAAAGGGTCTTAAATCGTAGGTGTCATATAATTTAGGACATTGTCCAATTGCATTTGCGATGCTCTAATAGTCGATGACTTGGTGGAGGAGCACACTGCAACTAAAGAACAGATTCCTTCAAATGATGTTATAATATTGCAACTGTCCAGGCCAAGAATTCAAAGACTTTTAGAAAGACGGACCACGACATGTATGATCAGCAACTCTTGATCAAGCGAAAGAAGCACAGATAGATCAAGAGATAGAGAAAAACTTTGTAGTAGAAGAGACTATCAAAAACTGAGTATAATGGTGCGCGGAGCTTTTGTGCTGAGTTTACATAGCCTAACAACAATTTTAGTTGCTATCTTTGTTGTCATTG
>JAJJWW010016897.1:0-139118 GCA_023531295.1 Papaver armeniacum | reverse complement strand
AACACTAGTTGTCATGTCATATCAATATTAAGGGTTCGGTAGGGAACATAACACGAAAGTGTTCAATGAGCCTTATATTAATGAATAATACGAGGCGGTGTCGAAATTCACAGAATATATGGGATTGTTTCTACATGCACCATTCTGGATAAATTTCATGTAAAATATTGAATTGCTCAATAAATGTGCATGTGACGAGGTTGGGTACTCATCACTTTTACATGGCTATGTCTCTTTGCAGAATGACAGCATATTATACGTAGGGTTTTACAATTTTGACCCTGAACTGAAAACCACCATCAACATTAAGTCTCCTGCTTAGCATGTAATAGCTATGCTATTGCGGGTAAGTATTAGATGGTGACAGTCAAAGAAATTCACGAGAGAAGCTTGGCGTACATTACCATGATAATGGTGGCTTGGCTCTTGATCGGGATATGTTTAATAAAATGTCGAGGCAAGTAGCAATCACCCTTACAGTGCGTTGATGCTGAGAACACTAAAATAATGTATTTAAGTAGTAGAGCCTCGACTAATGAGTGTTAAGGAAGTTGATCCTTGAATACAAAGATGAGTGTTGAGGTGGTGGAGCCGCCAACACTATGATGTGTTGAGGCGGTGACGCCTGACAACATGAGTGAGTGATGAGAGATTGCGCGCCTTAACACTAAGATAAAGATGTGTTGAGGCAGTGACGCCTGAAAAACACAGTAGTGAGTGTTGAATAATTGCTTCGTTTCAACACAAAGGTGATGATATGTTCAACATTCCTGGCAACACAGTAGTAAGTGTTGACGAATTTGCATGTCTCAACAGTAAGAGGAAGTATGTGTTGAAGCAGTATGCCTGGCAACACAATAGTGAGTGTTGAGGAATTTGCACGTCTCAACACTAAGAGGAAAACGTGTTGAGGCATTACGCCTGACAACACAATAATGAGTGTTGAGGAATTTTCACGTCTCAACACTAAAAGGAAGGATGTGTTGAAGCAGCATGCCTGGCAACACAGTAGTGAGTGTTGAGGAATTTGTACATCTTAACACTAAGAGGAAGGATGTGTTGAAGCAGCATGCCTGGCAACACGATACGAGTGTTGAGGAATTTGCGTCTCAACACTAAGAGGAAGGATGTGTTGAAGCGGCATGCACTGCAACATAGTAGTGAGTTTTAGGAATTTGCACGTCTTAACACTAAGAGGAAAGATGTGTTGAAGCAATGTGCCCGGCAACACAAAAAGTAGTGAGTGTTGAGGAATTTGCACGTCTCAACAATAAGAGGAAAACGTGTTGAGGCATTATGCCCGACAACACAATAGTGAGTGTTGAGGAATTTGCGTCTCAACACTAAGAGGAAGGATGTGTTGAAGCGGCATGCCGGAAACACGATGGTGAGTGTTGAGGAATTTGCACGTCTCAACACTAAGAGGAAAGATGTGTTGAAGCGGTGTTCACGGCAACACGGTAGTGAGTGTTGAGGAATTTACACGCTCAACACTAAGAGGAAAACGTGTTGAGGCATTACGCCTGACAACACAATAGTGAGTGTTGAGGAATTTGCACGTCTCAACACTAAGAGGAAGGATGTGTTGAAGCGGCATGCACAGCAACACAATGCGAGTGTTGAGGAATTTGCGTCTCAACACTAAGAGGAAGGATGTGTTGAAGCAACATGCAGCAACACAATCTGAGTGTTGAGGAATTTGCACTTCTCAACACTAAGAGGAAGGATGTGTTGAAGCAGCATGCCTGGCAACACAGTACTGAGTGTTGAGGAATTTGCACATCTCAACACTAAGAGGAAAGATGTGTTGAAACAGTGTGCCTGGCAACACAGTAGTGAGTGTTGAGGAATTTGCACGTCTCAACACTAAGAGGAAAACGTGTTGAGGCATTACTCCTGACAACACAATAGTGAGTGTTGAGTATTTCACACGTCTCAACACTAAGAGGAATGATGTGTTGAAGCAGCATGCCTGGCAACACAGTACTGAGTGTTGAGGAATTTGCACGTCTCAACACTAAGAGGAAAACGTGTTGAGGCATTACGCCTTACAACACAATAGTGAGTGTTGAGGAATTTGCACGTCTCAACACTAAGAGGAAGGATGTGTTGAAACAGCATGCCTGGAAACACAGTACTGAGTGTTGAGGAATTTGCACGTCTCAACACTAAGAGGAAGGATGTGTTGAAGAAGCATGTCTGGCAACACAGTAATGAGTGTTGAGGAATTCGCACGTCTCAACACTAAGAGGAAAGATGTGTTGAAGCAGTGTGCCTAGCAACACAGTAGTGAGTGTTGAGGAATTTTCACGTGTCAACACTAAGAGGAAAACGTGTTGAGGCATTACGCCTGACAACAAAATAGTGAGTGTTGAGGAATTTGCACGTCTCAACACTAAGAGGAAGGATGTGTTGAAGCAGCATGCCTGGAAACACAGTACTGAGTGTTGAGGAATTTGCACGTCTCAACACTAAGAGGAAAACGTGTTGAGGCATTATGCCTTACAACACAATAGTGAGTGTTGAGGAATTTGCACGTCTCAACACTAAGAGGAAGGATGTGTTGAAGCAGCATGCCTGGCAACACAATACGAGTGTTGAGGAATTTGCACGTCTCAACACTAAGAGGAAGGATGTGTTGAAGCAAAGCATGCACGGAAACACGATGCGAGTGTAGAGGAATTTGCACGTCTCAACACTAAGAGGAAGGATGTGTTGAAGCAGCATGCCTGGCAACAAAGTAGTGAGTGTTGAGGAATTTGCACGTCTCGGAAAGATGTATTGAAGCGGTGTGCACAGCAACACATTAATGAGTGTTGAGGAATTTGCACGTCTCAACACTAAGAGGAAAAACATGTTGAGGCATTACGCCCGACAACACAATAGTGGGTGTTGAGGAATTTGCACGTCTCAACGCTAAGATATTTAAAATTTATTTGATATGCCTAATAAATATAAAATATTTATTTGAAGGATAGTTACTTAGCTTTGTATCCGCTAGGCACGTCCTTCGCGCATGATTGGGATTTGGGTATATCAGGCTCTCCCGTGAGTAAGCAGCATCAGGCGTTAGTGGTGACATCAGGAAGTCGACGGATTGATAGACGGACAAAAGTCCCCAGGTCTTGATGGGACGAAAAATAGCTTGTTGTAAAGAGAGTTGTTCAACAAGACTTACTCGTGGAACCTGCGAAGCTACACTCTCCAGGCAATTGCGTCACATTTGCGAGTTGTCCATGCGATAACAGATAATCTTCAGAATTGGATGGCTTGTTGGAGACCCTCTCAGGTATAGACACTGGCAACGGACATACTCCTAGCTTTGTCTTGATTTCGAGGTTGATGTACCAAAGAAGCATCTCTGGATTCTCCCTCTGAGTTTTTGATTATGGTTGGGTAATGAACAACTTCCTGCTTTGAAATATTTGCAGCTCTCAGAGTCTTGACGGTGACAATGTTAAAATCAGAGGTCGCGTCTGTGAACCTCAACATCCTTCAAGTGAGCGGCGTTTAGGAGTCCCCAGTTGCATCTATCGGTCGCTTTCCAGGGAAAGATTGAGATTTGGGAGCGGCTTCCCTGACTGGAAACAGACGCCTGTGGTTTTGTGAACGGAGTCCCCAGAAAGCATTAATGCACAACTCCACCAATTGATGTTCACTCACATTTGGATCATGATGTTTCAATCCTTCTGAGTTGTGGCCATGTCCGTCTGAATTTTGGCAAGAACTTCCTGTCTCTCCATTAAATCGATAATGGTAATGGGAGGTTGGCTGCCTATGGCTCCTCCAGTCTCTCGTCCTGACGAAGAAGTGGTAGCACCCCTGGATATGATTGGAGGCGTCGTGCTCGAAGAAATATTAGGAGTATTGGCGGCTCTGGCTCTGGTAGTAGGAGGTGTCACACTAAAGGGGATGCTTCCAGTGCTTCTGGTGTTGGTACTAGAGGATGTAACGCCATGGGATGTGTTGACTGCGCTTGCGGACAGTATATTGGTGTTGGCCATTCCCTTTTTCCGATACAGCCACATACTCTGTCTGCATCGTCGCTGGCGGAGGCACATTCCTCAGACAAGGATTCAATATTTTTGGTGTCATCTCTGAAATTGGTGGATGCTTGCTGGCTCTTGCTACAGTCGGTTTTCCATTCCTTCAATGGTGATTGGATTTCGAGCATTAACGGCTTTGGAAGTGTTTGGGATTGGTGATTGAAATGAATTCTGGTTAATGAATGAATTTAAACTTAAGATCCACTATCTTGAGCTTGAGAAGATTGGAATGAAAATTAAGAAATTGGTTTCGCAATCGAGAGATTAATCTCCCACTGTGGTCGCCTGTTGTTTTGGGGTAAAAACTATTTCTGCTGGTTTTGGTAAATTTGGGTGTGTTGATGAGAAACGAATCTAAACCTTAAACAAATGCACTGCACAGGAGTACTTTACATTCGAGAGATCAATCTGTACAATCTTGGCCTAAAGCAAGAAATGGTCGTTCCATTCTTGCTTCGGTCACAAAGTGAATGAGAAAGGTTGGTCTTAGGGAGGGAAGCAAAGAAGGTGTTGAGACCAGAATGGTTAATTCTGAAGGTGTGGATGTTTTATGACTTGTATCAGAATGTAGAACTGGCTTGCGGAATGTAAGCTATCAGTTCTTTGGTATTTTTCTGGATACTTGTGTTGTTGTTAACCAGAAACTGCCTTTTGGTTGAAATAGGTGAAAACCTATTTATACAAGTCATAATTGAACGCACCCTGATCTCGTAGGAAGTGGGAGTAGTTGAGTGATGGAGAAGTGGGGTAATGTGTAAATGTTAGAAACCACGTCCCCACTATGAAGGAAACGAGTTAGTTTACACCCACTACTTCTTGTCGCCACTAACTGCCCGCTTTCCTGACACTTTCTTATAATGGGCGTGTTGCACGCTGTAAACCGCTTGAGACCAATACCACGATGAGGATCCCCGGTTTGTGACATGTTTTATGTCTCGAGTATTTTCGTGGAAAATGTGCAGCAGATTCTTGAGTGGGTTTTGTACGCAAGACCTAATTATTCTGATCAATTGTGCACCCGCTAGGTGGCGGATGATCACGTTGTGGCAAGTCAAGCCATGGGACTTGCTTTGCGGAAAAATGGCGTGTGGGCTTAAGACTTATTATGGGCCTAAGTTAATTCCGTGGCGAGATAGGGCGGCCGTGATCAGCTTTATGAGAAAAAGGCGTCCGTTGATTATGACCACATCTCGTTTGCACCTGGTGATGGCGTAGTGGCGCGTTTGGCACATGCCAGTGGCATAGTGGCGCGAATAGCGCCTGGCGTAGCCGCTGTCGTTATATCTTTGGCATATTGGTGTTGAATCCAAATATGGGTCTGCAACGTTGGCTCTAGTTGTCGTATTAAACTTAATGCCCTAGGTAGCATTATTTGGCATGGTTGGATTAGCAACATTACCTAAATTAGGGTTTGGCATGCCAAAACTGTAATTAGCGCGTGTGGCATGTGGCTGCGGCACGATGACATTCTTTGTGCATGGCTGCGCCAAAGGAATTATAATAGGGCCATAATGTGGGAATGACCACAGGCGCAAGGATAGCCATGGGTGGCCAAGGCATGGCGCCATTTTTAGGGTTTCCTGGGCACATCATGGCTCGTGGCACGTTGTGGGGCCAAAGTGGCGTAATTTGGGCCACAACCAGAAATTAAGGTTTCGACTAATGGCACTGAAGCAAAAGTCATGTTTTGATCATAAAACCCTGATTGGAGTTTGTTATGGCGTTGGCCACGATCAAAAAGTGGGTTATCACGTAGCCGCACTTGTTGTGGCACGTCGGCATGCCAATTATCATGTTGGCGCGGAATGGCGCGTTTGGCATGCCAATTAGCATGTTTGGCGCGGAATGGCATGTTGGCGCGGTTTGCAAAGCTAATTGGCATCGCGGCCATTCGGTGTAATTTGCCCCTTTTAATACTGTGGCGGGTTTAGAGCAACCTGATTGGTCAATAGGAAATGGGGCCCGCGATCATGAGGTGTGGCCACATCTCTAGTTCGCGTGGCATATTTAGAGCGATGTGATTGGCCATTGGGAAAGAGGAGGGCCGGCAAGCAGCATGGGACATGGCCATCTGCACGTGGCGCCTGGACTGGCTGGCCTATGGCACGTCCACGCCTCTTTTTTGTTGATGTTCCTTCTTTATTTCTTGTTTTATGATTTTGGGTAGGAATTTGCACCTATTAATCCATGGCGGATCATTTGCCTAGCTTGCCTAGGTTTAATCTCGACCAATAGGTCTCGATATCTTTACACGAGGCGCAAAAACCTAATGTGCAAAATAATTAGGTTGATATTTGAATCCCGTGAATTATCACGAAATTGATTGAACCTTGCGTGTTGACAGAGAGTTCTTTAATTTATTGTCAGGGAGCATCATGCTTTCCAAATGAGTACTTTTATGCGGACCTTAACCTTGATACTTGGGAAATTCGTGCTACTCAAATGCGAGTGAACACTAGTTGTCATGTCATGTCAATATTAAGGGTTCAGTAGGGAACATAGCGAGAAAAAGTGTTCAATGAGCCTTATATTAATGAATAATACATGCAGGGTGTCGAAATTCACAGAATATCTGGGATTGTTGCTACATGCACCATTCTGGATAAATTTCATGTAAATATATTGAATTGCTCAATAAATGCGCAAGTGACGAGGTTGGGTACTCATCACTTTTACATGGCTCTGTCTCTTTGCAGAATGACAACATATTATACGCAGGGTTTTACAATTTTGACCACGAATCGAAAACAACCATCAATGCAAGCATGTATGCAAGCATGTATGTATGTATGTATGTATGTATGTATGTATGTATGTATGTATGTATGTATGTATGTATGTATGTATGTATGTATGTGTGTATATATGTATGCATATATTTATGTTTGTATGCATGTATGTATGTATGTATGTATGTATGTATGTATGTATGTATGTATGTATGTATGTATGTATGTATGTATGTATGTATGTATGTATGTATGTATGTATGTATGTATGTATGTATGTATTTGTTTACGAAGTCCACGCCTTCGTTAATGAAAGCTGAGACTGGGATAATGGTTTTCACCCCTTTTAAAAGCGGAGCCTTCGCTCGCTGCCTAGGTATTTTTGCTATCATTTTGAACCAGTCAACACCCGAGCAAGATATAACGTGGCCAGAAGGTATCCCCTCATAGCATGTAACTGAATTTAAGCCAAGTTTGAACTTATTGCTCAGGTGTATATTATTTACCTTTTAGTTTTTCTTTTGGCTAATGTGTCTCTAAGATGTCTCTTTACTTGCATGGTATGGAGTTGTCTCCTGGTGTACCTTCATTGTTGTAACTTCACTACTTTGCAATGGAAGTATACTTTTTGGAACCTTTATCGTTGGTTAAGCTTTTCGCCGTATTGTTGTACCTGCGTAAATAAAATACGTACATACTCCATTTGGTATTTTTCACCTTTTGGTAATGCGTGCTATAGCATTTTGCTTGCTTTGTTGCACAATATTTATGACATAGTATATCAAGTTTGTTGCACAATCAAGCCATCGCTCGGTGCTAAGGTATGATTAACCTTGGTGGAACATTCAATATCCTACCAAGATACACGTTGGCCAGACGGTACCTTGGTGGCAAGGGTCCCTACGTGGGAAAAATATTTCCTGTAACCCTCCGCATTCGGCGCAAAGGATGCTTTACTTCGACAAGGTATCTCTATTTGTGGGATATATTGCTTATTATTTTCCTCTTAGTGGGATTCATTTTCCCCGAGGATCCGTGATTGACATATGCTTGTGATTATGTTGTGCCTTGCCTCATTGTCAATTATGACAAAGGTGTCATTTCTAACCCTTCGTTTTTGTCGTCAATTCTGACGGTGGGTGTCAGTTCCAACCCTTTGTTTTTGCATGTTTGTTTCATTTCACACGCATTAAAAGCTATATTCCAAATCCAAGCTTTATATTGATTGCTACGTATATAAGTATACCTTAAAATTGTATTACCTTCAACATATATTTGTTGTTTTTAATTGATGTTGAAGAGGCGCCATGATTGATGTATGTTTGCCCCCTTTTGCTTTTGAAAGCTGGTTCTTGCAGATTTTGAAAGGAAAAGTATTTGCATCTATGAAGCCTTCGTCCGTGTAATTTGAGGTTTCCTCCTCGTCTTTGTCAGCTACATGTTCGTCTTGGGTGCCACATGGTACTTTGCTTGTAGTGAGATGCCCCTTGTAGGCTTCGTTATGGTTACAGTGAGTTGCTCTTGCAGGCTTTGTTCCTGCATAGAAATACAAATTCCTTTGGCACCCTGTGTATTCGAAGGGTACCCTATACGATTGAATTCTTGCTTCTTCTTAGCCTTGAAAGGTTTCTTCTTTCTACGAACTTCCCTTTGCGTTAGTCTTTGGCACTTCATAGGTTCCTCAGATAGGAGATTCGTGTGTTGTTGAGGCTCAGGGTATACATATGTATACAGACTTCGTTCGTCATTGTGTTTGAGTTGTGCACTTGTGGGTATACAAAATGTATACAGGCTTCATGCATTGCTAGACTAGGAGCATCGCGGTAGTGGTGGTTGAGAGATTGTGTTTGCTACTCCTCGTAGCTGAGTATGAGTTGTGGCCTCGTTAAGTATGCATACACATACCAATATGAGCATTACCGACTCGTGTCTTCGTAGCTTTGGATTGAATGACCCCTTCTTCGCAATTGTGAGTCTGCGTTTAACAGGCTTCGCTCCCATGTATACCCGTCGGTGGTGAGTGTGCCTTTAATAGGCTTCGCTCCCATGTATGGTTGACAGAGGTGAGTCTGCCTTTAACGGGCTTCGCTCACAGGTATGCCTGACGGTGGTGAGTCTGCCTTTAACAGGCTTCGCTCCCATGTAAACCTTCGGATTCCGGATTAAGTTATAAAATACAACCATTGCTGATGTCTTTGGCTCCAATTAGCATGACCTCCACCTTCGTATGTAGGTACGATTTGTGAGCATTGACCTTCATTGATGTTGTTGATGATACACACTTATAGTAGCTCACAAAGTCATTTTGATGAATTCCGTTCCGTCGAGAGTATACAAAGCTATAAACTTTGAGCAGGTAATGTCTTTCGATGACATTCCTTTGCCCCTAGAAATTCCCAAAGCGAT
The DNA here is from genome assembly GCA_023531295.1 of Papaver armeniacum. NCBI lineage: Eukaryota > Viridiplantae > Streptophyta > Magnoliopsida > Ranunculales > Papaveraceae > Papaver > Papaver armeniacum. Next base: position 129,937 of record JAJJWW010016897.1, on the reverse strand, counting down.
AAGTGTTAGAGCATTTCTCGGTGAAACTCGCATGCGTTGCTATCTCAAGCATGTTTGTCAATGTTAGTGATCAAAACTATAAGTCATGATTTCTAGCCTATTTATATATGTCTCAGACTAGGACATAGATAGTGTAGTTGAACTTAAATCTCTCAACGTTCATCTCTTGAAGACGAAGAACTACTAAGGGGAGCTTGTGGAACTTCTTCGACAAAATGTATGTGGAGACTTGAACTTATCTATCACTTGGAAAATATATTTCTACTATCTCCTATATTGAGACATAAGTCGTGTTACGATATAGTTTTCTTTATACACATTTGAGATTTCGAGATGAGTATATCTCGCTTACATATTTCTCGAAATATGTGTTGGTAAGCTTTCGCTTCGACCAAGTTCATCTTATATCATGAGAAAATTGCCGAGCAACATCTTACATGGTTTGTGTGATATAATCATTTGATGGAGGCTTGGAATGTTTCGATAATAATTATTTCAATATCTTGAAAATTGCTTTGATGCTAATAGTGTGTGAAAACGGCTATTGACATTATAGAAGAATGTTTCAATGATTGAAATAAAGAGTTGATGATGTAACCATCTTTGGATATAAGCATATATAATGTGTTCGCACATTAGTGTATAAGTCCATAAACCGGAAGCCAAGAGTATGCATATGTGTGTATACGGAATTAGTGAAGGAGACATGTTAAGTATGCGTACAAGTACGCATACCGGTGGAAGTTCTCAAACCGAGAATTTCTGTTGAGTTTGGTTTTGACAAAACTCTTAACTAGTCACCTTAAGTATGCGTACATATACGCATACTGGCGGAAGTTTTTGAACCGAAAATTTCTGCTGAGTTTGGAAACTTTACAAACACAAAACCGATTGCGTAAGTACGCATACTTGAGCTGGTTACTTTGTCAAATCGGTCAAGTCCATGAACTTAAACATTTAAATCATAAGGAATGCAATCTTTGCAAACCATGGCTATAATATTCATGATTGATTCAAGTGAATCAAACCGATTTTATTTCAATTATGTTTTTTAAACAATTGAACAACTTCTAATTAGTTTCATTTGAGTCATTTGAACTAGTTATGGTTAAGATGAATAAGGTTGATATGAGAGTAATCATATGGCTAACCTCGGTTAACTATTTGTGAACCAACCTGGTGTACACGTTTAGGTACGACTACATAAACCTAAATGAGGGTACATTTCATTTGTGTGTAACAAGCTAAGTTCGATCTAACGGGTTGAAAGATATTAGCTTGGTTGAATCAGGTTTTTCATCTAACGGTGAATATTGAATGCTTTGTTACCAAGGTAACTTGGATTGCAAACCCTGATTTGAAAAACTATATAAAGGAGAACTCTAGCAACTGGGAAACCTAATCCCCACACCTCCTATGTGTTACTAGTTGCATAACTAGAGTCGATTCTCCTTTAACCTTAGGTTTCTTCTCGAGACCCTAGAGGTTAACGACTTGAAGACTTCATTGGGATTGTGAAGCCAGGCCCAACTATTATCTTTGTAGTTGCGTGATCTGATCTTGTTGTTTCTATCGTGTTGAGTGCAATTGAAATAATTGGCTCGAGATTTTATATCTCCGATAAGCAAGATAGAAAAGTAATCACAAAAAAACTTTGTCTCATCGTTTGTGATTCCACAATAACTTGTTTCGCTAGTCGATTAAGTTTATTGTGAGGTGATTGATAATACTAGGCTGTTCTTCGGGAATATAAGTCTGGTTTATCAATTGGTTCCTGTTCACTTTGATTTATCAAAAGAAGGAACAAAAACTCTTGGGTATTTCTGTGGGAGACATATTTATTCAATCTATAGACTTTTCTGTGTGAGGCAGATTTTTCTATCAAGTCTTCGACTTTGGGTCGTAGCAACTCTTAGTTGTGGGTGAGATCAGCTAAGGAAATCAAGTGCGTAGTATCCTGCTGGGATCAGAGACGTAAGGAGCGCAACTGTACCTTGAATCAATGTGATATTAATTAGGGTTCAACTACAGTCCAGTCCGAAGTTAATTGGTAGTAGGATAGTGTCTGTAACGGCTTAATACAGTATGGTGTTCAATCTAGACTAGGTCCCGGGGTTTTTCTGCATTTGCGGTTTCCTCGTTAACAAAATTCTTGTGTCTGTGTTATTCTTTTCCGCATTATATTTTGTTATATAATTGAAATATCATGGGTTGTGCGTTAATATCAATCAATTGGAATATCCAACCTTTGGTTGTTGATTTACATTGATTGACACTTGCACATTGGTCTTTGGTACCGTTCAAGTAACTCCTCATATATTCAATCGGGCTAACAGATTTCGATTTGCTGATTGCGGATTGAATTAAGAGTTAGAGATGTTAAACTCTTTGATATACTTTAATCTAGATTGAGTCTGACTGTCTAGTTGATTCTCTAGAAAGTGTATTGGAGTAAGTCCTCTCAGATTGCCAAACGAATTGTTGGGTGTGGTTATTAGACCCCCGCATTTTCAATTGGTATCAGAGCAGGCAAACACGCTAAGACCTCATAAGTCTGTGTTTGTAGCGATCTGAATATGGACGAGTCTATCTCTAATAACGTACCAGGTTAGAAATTACCAGATGTTTTTCAAAGATTGGATTCACTTGAGAGAACTGTCACATATATGTCAATATCTAAACATTCTCTTAATATGAAAACTGTTGATAACTGGGAAACACTCGTAAAATAACAGTTGGATGAACTTTCTAATGAAGGTGATTCGGATATTGATAGAGAGGTTGATGAGTAAGTCTCAGAGTATGTTAAGGTTTTGAATTCGTTGGAAAAGAAGAAGATGACAACTTCTCATGTCACACCTCTTCTGACTCCTCTCTGTCGAAAAAACAAGCAATTGAGAAGATGTTACGCAGGTGTTTATATTTCGAATCGTTCTAACGAATCGATCCTCAAGGATTCTGAGGAAAACCTACGTATAAAGTCACTTGAATGTGATAATCGTTATCAAAAGTTTCTTTCGTTGGAAGATAAACTTGCAGAATCTGAAGCAAGGTTTAACTCTCAACAAATTAGTTTTGATGACAGAGAAAGCGCTTATCTCGGTCGAGAAAAACGCCTGGAGGATGATTTAGCTGATGCTCTTGATAAAATCAAGATGTTGGAAGATGACTTGAAAAAGTTCAATATTAGTTCAAGCAAATTAACCACTATGCTAGGAGCAAGTAAAAATCATGGTGATACACGGGGATTGGGCTATAAGGGAATATATGCTCCAAGTATTAGCAAAGAGGTAAAATTTGTCAAGGCTAGTGATTCTTCTCAACAAAGGTTTCTACTGATGGCAAAAGTGAAATACCTTCATCGGAAGTTAAGGTTTGAAAGAGAAAAGTATATCAACCTCCAAAGTCAGCACACATGGATCGAGGTAAGAACATTCCTTATGTTTGCCACTATTGCGGAAATAAAGCTCACCTGGAAAAGAGATGTCGTTTTCGTATAAGGAATGAGAAACCTCATGATGTTCTTGTTTGGGCATCACAAGAATTTGTGAAACCAAGATCATATGTTAAGACTAATACCCTTAACGCTACAGGTTGTAACTGTCCAACCTTTAGGAAAATGAATCAGTGCTGCGATAAATCTAGATTTGCCTATAAACGTCATACGAATCCTTTTCACAATCGTAATGGTTATCAAAGGGATAACTTTGTAAAGACGAAGACAAGATCCGATGTTCCCAATTGGAGAAAGACTAACTTGAAAAAGAATAGCCAATCCAATTCTTTTCCAAGAAATCTTGAAGAGAGTAATTGGAAAAAGGTTCCGGTTGTTCCTAAACGCACTCAGAATTGGGTACCAAAGAAAGCCAATGATGCTTTGAGTGTGAAAAGGAATGATCTTCCAGAAAATTCCATGACTATGGAAAAGGAAGTATCCATGATGTTGGAACTTAACAAGTTTTTTGGAAAAATGGAATTGGATGTGAAAGGTTCTAAAAGCGATCTCTTTCATGATAATCCAAAGGTAACTTGTGGTGAGCAAGACATTGTTCACCCCAACACAACTTGATTGTGTTGTAAGTGCACCCTTACCAAGGAATGCCCTGTTATGTATACGGTGAGGGAAGCACGAGAATTGGGGCACACAGATTATGTCCGGTAAGGCTGTAGAATTCGACTGGATTCTTCTAAAAAGGTATGTCTATAAACCTGAGCAAGATTTGTGTTGATCTATGTACCTTGCTTATTGTTCATTTCTACCTAACTTTATTTGTGTTTAAGGTTCTTAAACGTTTAGGTTTGAAAATAGTAGTTCGGGATGTTTGAACTTCATGGTACACCTACCTAGTATGAATAACATCATTTAAAATCAAAATCCAGAGGTTTAAGTACGCATACCCGTTTGTATACTCCCCAGGTCAAGAAAATTCGTTTGCAAACCGGTATGCATACTTAGCGTCGATATTCGGTAAACTTGTTTTGGCCGTAACTTCTTCGTACGAACTCGGAATGACCTCATTATTTTTGCATTATCTTTCTCTTTGAATTCTATTCAAAATGAAGATGAGAATTCCTAAATTTGGATGAGTTAAGAATGGTATTTGTCTTGTATCTTGTTTTTGAGTGTTTTGCACCGTTTCGTCGCACTTGTTCCACTTCTCTTGGACTTGGGCACTTGGATTCTTGGATTAATACTCTTCTAAGCTCATTTGTAGCTTTTACAAGAATGTTGTTGGTGAATCACAAAGAAGGAAGTTCAAGAATCGACAATAGTACGCATTACTATGGGATTCTTGAATGATCACAATCATCTTATGTGAACTATGGTGCATGGTGTTTAATGACTTTGTATGTTCTTCTTTGTTAAGAAAATCTTTTTATACGCCTTTGGTATCTATTCTTGGTGTAAATCCTGGCGAAAAAGATTGATTCTACCCTCAAGGACAAATCATCTTATATGTGCATTACAAGTTTGTCTTGATGCCTAGGAAACTTCTCATGAGAATTTATTCTTGTTTTTGAGAAGGATTACTAGAGTTTGAAATAGCCATTATTATGATTACATCTAGCTATGTCCAACGTTTTTCATCTTCATGTTTTTTAGGTTTATTGGTTTAAATTCTAAAATTGTTTGGAAGATGATTTTTGCAGTATTAATCTTTATGGTTTCATATATTGCAATTTGTTATGGGATATGTGTGTTTGCATCCGTGAACTATGATTATCCCATACTTTATCAAAAGTTAAGTCTTTCATATGTCGATATGCATGTATTGATAAAAGAATGAATGAACTTTTGACATTACCAAAGTTAAATCCTTGTATGTCATATTTTGATGAAAGAAAGGATAAAACTTTTGTTTACGAGGATTATGTCTATTGTGCAAGTAGTGATGGAAAATAGAATGAATCCTTGTTTATTCCGCAATATTGATCTTCCCTGATCCATATTTTATGTATATACTGTGCGGCTCCGTAAGTTCTCTTATGTTGAGCATGACCAATTAAATTGATCACTTTTTGTGGTTAATTTGGTTGTGTATTCCAATTGAATTAATCATGGGTTTTCTTGTGATTAATTTGGTTGTTATTTTTCGATTGAACTAACTATGGGTTCTCTTGTGGTTATTTCAATTGAATTTTGTGGATAAAAATTCATGTTTTCATGTGATTTGGTTGTCTAAAGAAATCCTTCATTTCTTGTGAAAGTAAGGTCGCCTTTGTTGTTCCTTCGGGGGTGACATTTTATGGGGGAGAGTTCTTTTGAACTTGTGCTTAATTGCCATATCTTTGTGGGGAGTGCGACTGTGGAATTTTTAGGGGTTATCTTGTATCTTCATAACTCCTTGATGAATGCATTTAGCTTCGGCTTTATGATTGCATCTAAATTTGTTGGTATGTTAATACACCTTTTGGTCATGATGTATCTCCGTGGAAATTTCATTAGGATCCCACTAATTTTCGTACCTTTGCCAATTTTTTTGACAAAAGGGGGGGAGAATTAATGTGTAGTTCACACTACAAATACATATGATTTACGGATTATTATGTAAGGGGGAGTGGTTTTCATGTTGAGATATGTATTGACTAAGGGGGAGTGATGCATATCACCATAGTGTTATTGTCAAAGTTGTGATATAATTGAACTTTGATGTTGTGTAATAATACTATGACACTGTATAACAATGATTGCGAGCATTTTGTTTTCTCATTGTTATAGCAGCGGATCTTCAACAACTATGATGCTGAACTTACAACCTTTAGGATCATGAAGTACTTGGAAGTGACGAAGATTTCGAGTCGCGTTGAAGATGCCAAGGAAATCAAGCATGTGGATAAGAAGCTTATTTTTTATCTTTTTTGTAATCCATATGTATTGATAGTTTTGTCACTAAAATTGACAAAGGGGGAGATTGTTAGAGCATTGCTCAGTCAAACTCGCATGCGTTGCTATCTCAAGCATGTTTGTCAATGTTAGTGATCAAAACTATAAGTTTTGATTTCTAGCCTATTTATAGATGTCTCGGACTAGGACATAGATAGTGTAGTTGAGCTTAAATCTCTCGACGTTCATCTCTTGAAGACGAAGAACTACTAAGGGGAGCTTGTGGAACTTCTTCGACAAAAGGTATGTGGAGACTTGAACTTATCTATCACTTGGAAAGTCTATTTCTACTATCTCCTATATTGAGACATAAGTCGTGTTACGATATAGTTTTCTTTATACACATTTGAGATCGAGCTGGGTATATCTCGCTTACATATTTCTCGAAATATGTGTTGGTAAGCTTTCGCTTCAACCAAGTTCATCTTATATCATGAGAAAATTTCCGAGTAACATCTTACATGGTTTGTGTGATACAATCATTTGATGTAAGCTTGGAATGTTTCAATAATAATTATTTCAATATCTTGAAAATTGCTTTGATGCTAATAGTGTGTGCAAACGGCTATTGACATTATAGAAGAATGTTTCAATGATTGAAATAAAGAGTTGATGATGTAACCATGTTTGGATATAAGCATATATATTGTGTTCGCACATTAGTGTATAAGTCCATAAATCGGAAGCCAAGAGTATGCATATGTGTGTATACGAAATTGGTGAAGGAGACAGGTTAAGTATGCGTACAATAACGCATACTGGCGGAAGTTCTCAAACCGAGAATTTCTGCTGAGTTTGGTTTTGGCAAAACTCTTAAATAGTCACCTTAAGTATGCGTAACCATACGCATACTTACGGAAGTTTTTGAACCGAAAATTTCTGCTGAGTTTGGAAATTTTACAAACTCAAGAACCGGTTGCTTAAGTACGTATACTTGTACGCATACTTGAGCTGGTTACTTTGTCAAATCGGTCAAGTCCATGAACTTAAACATTTAAATCATAAGGAATGCAATCTTTGCAAACCATGGCTATAATGTTCATGATTGATTCAAGTGAATCAAACCGATTTGATTTCAATTATGTTTTCTAAACAATTGAACAACTCTTAACTAGTTTCATTTGAGTCATTTGAACTAGTTATGGTTAAGATGAATAAGGTTGATATGAGAGTAATCATATGGCTAACCTCGGTTAACTATTTGTGAACCAACCTGGTGTACACGTTTAGGTATGGCTATATAAACCTAAATGAGGGTACATTTCATTTGTGTGTAAAAAGCTAAGTTCGATCTAACGGTTGAAAGATATTAGCTTGGTTGAATCAGGTTTTTCATCTAACGGTGAATATTGAATGCTTTGTTACCAAGGTAACTTGAATTGCAAACCCTGATTTGAAAACTATATAAAGGAGAACTCTAGCAACTTGGAAACCTAATCCCCACACCTCTTGTGTGTTACTAGCTGCATAACTAGAGTCGATTCTCCTTTAACCTTAGGCTTCTTCTCGAGACCCTCGAGGTTAACGACTTGAAGACTTCATTGGGATTGTGAAGCCAGACCCAACTATTATCTTTGTAGTTGCGTGATATGATCTTGCTATTTCTATCGTGTTGAGTGCAATTGAAATAATTGGCTCGAGATTTTATATCTCCGATAGGCAAGATAGAAAATTAATCACAAATAAACTTCATCTCATTGTTTGTGATTCCACAATAACTTGTTTCGCTAGTCGATTAAGTTTATTATGAGGTGATTAATAATACTAGGTTGTTCTTCGGGAATATAAGCCCGGTTCATCAATTGGTTCATGTTCACCTTGATTTGAAAAATACGGAACAAAAACTCTTGGGTATTTCCGTGGGAGACAGATTTATTCAATCCTATAGACTTTTCTGTGTGAGACATATTTTTCTATCAAGTCTTCAACTTTGGGTCGTAGCAACTCTTAGTTGTGGGTGAGATCAGCTAAGGGAATCAAGTGCGTAGTATCCTGTTGGGATCAGAGACGTAAGGAGCGCAACTGTACCTTGAATCAGTGTGAGATTGATTAGGGGTCAACTACAGTCCAGTCCGAAGTTAATTGGTAGTAGGCTAGTGTATGTAGCGGCTTAATACAATGTGGTGTTCAATATGGACTAGGTCCCGGGGTTTTTCTGCATTTGCGGTTTCCTCGTTAACAAAATTCTGGTGTCTATGTTATTTCTTTTCTGCATTATATTTTGTTATATAATTGAAATATCATAGGTTGTGCGTTAAGATCAATCAATTAGAATATCCAAACTTTGGTTGTTGATTTACATTGATTTGACACTTGAACATTGGTCTTTGGTACCATTCAAGTAACTCCTCTTATATTCAATAGGGCTCGCAAATTTCTATTTGCTGATTGTGGATTAAATTAAGAGTTAAAGATATTAAACTCTTTGATATACTTTAATCTATATTGAGTCTGACTGTCTAGTTGTTTCTCTAGAAAGTGTATTGGAGTAAGTCCTCTCAGATTGCCAAATGAATTGTTGGGTGTGGTTGTTAGTCCCCCGCATTTTCAATAAGCTTAAGAATTTTAGAGGAACAAAGCTTTCTCCTTCCATGCGAGTTATATTTTGAACCTTTGTCCCTACGCTTCATCTTCGTCCCTAATTGCTCATACTCAGATACGCACGAGCCAAGGACAGTCTTCGTAATTGTCTTTGGTTATTGAGAATGTATATAATACATTCGAGCCAGAGATAAGCTTCATATTTTTCCCTCTATGCTCGTACTTAGATACGTACGAGCCAATGGCAGCCTTCGTAACTGTCTTTGGATGTTGAGATTGAGTATAAATACACTCGAGCCAAATATAAGCTATGAAAAGACGAGGGTACCCGAATACACCACAATCTTTAATTTATCCACCTATAATTCCTCTTACCGAAAGTGATTGTCTATGGACAGAGTCGAGACAATACTACGAATCGGTATTCACACTTTGTGTGATCGTCTATGGATACGAGATCGAGACAATACAACAATCAAAGTGTGATTACTTGATAATAGGTTCGGACTTAACCAAACTCTATAGGATCACTATCAAGTAATACGGAGTTAAAGTTTGTGTATTTTACTTTTAATTATAATAAACAATTATAATTGCGGAAATAGAAAAGTAAAAGACAACAAGATTTTGTTAACAAGGAAACCACAAATGAAGAAAAACCCCGGGACCTAGTCCAGAATTGAATACTCTCAGAATTAAGCCGCTATACAAATTCTAAACCAACTTCGCATAGTTGAGACCAAGCAACTAAACCTATAGTTCACTTAATTTCTTCAGTATCCCTACGCTTCTGACATTCAATAAGTGTACGCACTGGAACAATTCCTTTGGATCGTATTCCAAACAGTAAAGGAACAAAAAATCTGTTTGGTAACAACTCTCTTGATTCTTTCAGATGAAGATATCTCAAGTCATATGCAAAGGAATCTTCCATTTAACAAATAAACTCCTTTGCCTGGTCAGATCAATCTGTCCAACAACTACCGAAGTAGCAGAATTTAGATTTGCAATCAATGAATATATAATCAAACAAGAAACTATAAGGTGATGTCGATCTTACACAACTAAACAATCGAATAAATCCGATTCTAGTTGGATCCCAGCCGGTCAAGGTTTGTGCACACCCAAAGATATAGAAACCAAATCAGAAATCTTCTTTGTCTTCAAATCTTCTTTAATATTCAATAAACACATGCACAATACCACTTGAATCTGTTGTGATCAATCACGCACAGAACGGAGTCTGTTAACAATTGATTATCACAAGATGTCTTTAAATCTACAAGCAGTTCTAAATATCCCGTCGATACATAAATCTAGTTTGAGTGAATCTTATATCAGAAGAGAAGATTCTCAAGAATAAAAACTAGGTGCAATCAAAGTTCAACAACCGTTAGTCAATCAAATCAATCGAAAACTAAAATAAACTGCAATTATCTAGTTTCCCACCAATGGTACTCGTAGAGCTTTTTGATCCCACAGAAGTCTTTAAACGAGCGGTCGTAAGAGATTTCGCCTAATTAGGGTACTTTCCTCTCCGGAGACGGCTCCACCAGAAACAACAAAAAGATGTAGTTTGCTTGGCTCTTAGGATAGTTTGTGTGAAATGCAAACTTGGGTATTTATAGACCAAGGATGTTTTGACACCAAGGAATTTCCAGAACCGAATTATTCTTAAGATATGCAATAAATGCCCAAAATCGGTTTTCATAATTCTTGGAAATGCTTTGTCCAATATTTCCGAAATCTCTCATAGAAAATCTCCAATTAGTAAATGCACATTACCAATTTTTATTTTCTAGAGATATGCATTTAATTGCTGGTAATTAAAGCATATAAAACTAACAACCTTAATTAAAAGATTCTTAGTTTATTTCGGACCAGGATCTCCTTGAGTTATTAAGGAATATCTTTGAACAATAAAAGATAAGAGTTACTGATCATGTTCAAAGTATGTCGACATCTTTTCTTTGTAAATCCTCTTTCATATTTACAATCTTGGAATCGATTATACCACATTTCCAAACAAGTTAAGAATTGGTTCATTTGTATTCCAAGACAACTATGTGATTGATCAAATATCAATTCACTAAGCATGGGTTTACTGTTTTACCAAACACAAGGATCGGTTCTACCTTAATATGGTTATTGGGACCGATTACATCAGTTACCAGGATCTGTTCCATCAGTTACCAGGACCGGTTACCATATTCTCATGGTATTACTTGTGACCGGTTACACAAGTCACTAGGATCGGTTACACCAATTACCAAGATTGGTTACACAAATTACTAGGACCGGTTATGCCAATTACAAGGATCGATTACACAACTCTTTTGTGATCGGTCACACCAATTAGTAGGATTGGTCACACCAATTACAAATATCGATCATACCATCTTAGGTGATTACTTAGGATCAGTTACAAAGTCATACCAATTCATAAGTCAGGCACCGTGATTAGTTATACCAAGATACATAACAAGTTATGATCGGTTCTACTAACTCACACATATTGGTAATCCAAAGATATGCAGTGAATAACAATACCAATAAGCCTAGCGATTTCCCTTTCGATTTATAAAGCAAGTTCATGAATGTACTTCCTTCAAACAAATGTAAACATTGTTTCCTAGGACGAAATCTTCACCTTTATCCATACACATAATCACAATAGCATTCATATGATTATGTCGATGTCATATATACGAAGTTCAAAAGATAAGCGTTATACTTCGTATCCTAATTCCTTAACACTATGATCATGTGATCATGTCTTACTATTAGAGTATAATCATTCACAGCTTCGCAGTTATGTATTCAATATAACACGACTTGAAAGATATTTTAGTAATGAAACAGTTCAAGTCAAATATTACTAACCTTAAGAGGAAGGATAATGTCGTCGTTGTAGCTTGTTACTTCTTCACATTCTTCAAGTATTCGAGTAATACTTGTATGTCTCATAATCCTAGACTTTATAGTCTAACCTATACGAAGTTGACTCAAGTACATAATCAAGCGACTCTTAAAATGAGTTTTGGCTCACTAAAATATGACAACCAAACTTGACATACCAACGCTTGGTGGGTTCAACCGAGCTATGCTCTAATAGTCAATGCTTTACTCTTTTCGTTAGATATAACGTTTAAGCACAATTGTCCTTTCCTCAGTGATTACAAATCACTTGTTTACTCCATATATTTCTCCCCCTTTTTGTCACAAAATGACAAAGTGTCGAGCAAATAAAGGTCAAACCGAAAGGATCTTACAAATTTAAAAGACTTGTACAACCTATAAAAGTTAAGCATGAAGGTTTCACATACCATTTTATTTAACCAATATCAAAACCGAAACTACAAGTAATTTGGTTTTAATATGCTATCAAGGAAACAATTGCCTGATGCAATTTCCCTAATAGTTTAACAAATGGACTAAGAAACTTAGTTCCCTTGCTAAACCGATTGTATAAATACAATCGCTTATTTCAATAAGACCAAAATAAAGATCATAATTAACTTTATTTTTATCATCAGGTTCTAATTATTCAGACAATAACTTAAACGTTTCACTTTAGACAAGACAAGTACTAGGTTAGTTAACTAGTATTTCTCGTCAAGGCATTCGATTAGACTTGAATAACCGAATCCTTCAATTTGATAAGTCTAACTAAGATCAGAATTAACTTAGTTTCTCTTATCCGGAATCGAATTAGACTAAACAAATGATCCCATATTTTGTTAAGCCATAAATAATACAAAAAAACCAAATAAATTGACTTGAACAATTATTTCTCTTAACCGGAAGCAATTGAAACAAACATAGACATTATAGCACCGCAATTGCACCGAAATTTCGTTAAGCCAAAAACACTTGATACCAAACAATAAAGAAGATATCAAACAATAGTTTTTCTTAACCGGAAACAATTGAATCACACACACACACATCCATACACACATAATGGAATAAACATCAATTGTACCGAAATTTTGTTGAGCAAAAGCAAAATATATGCAATAAAATCAGGCTTTTCTTAAACAAGAAAACGATTAACTAACAAATTCGTTACCTCAGATTCCACATCCTCTTCTCCCCAGAAAGATATATCATTAAGCACAAGTTCATGTTAGAACTCTCCCCCATTATGTTGTCATCCTCTCGCAAGAACAAAAGAACAACAACAAAGGGCAACCTTTACCAGAGAAAGGTTGAATCGGTTTTTAACTAATGCGTGCCAATAGAAAAAGTTGAAAACCGGAATCATAAGGTACTAATGTACCTTAACAATGCCAATGGACTTCCTTAGATTTTCAAAGGTTGCCCTATCTAATGGCTTAGTGAGAATATCATCTAGTTGACGTTCAGAGGGAACATATTCTAGTTTGATAACTCCATTCTCATACAATTCTCTAATAAAATGATATTTAATATCCATATGTTTAGTACGAGAATGTTCAACAGGATTTTATGTTAGACGAGTAGCACTTGAGTTATCACAAAAAATGCTCATAGTTGGAATATTTATGCCATAGTCAATAAGCATTTGCTTCATCCACAAAAGTTGGGTATAACATGTACCAGCATCAATATATTCTGCTTCACAGGTTGATAAAGACTGTGAGTTTTGTTTCTTGCTATGCCAGGCTACAAGGTTTTGACTTACATAGAAACAACCACCAGAGGTGCTTTTCCAATCTTCTACACATCCTGCCCAATCAGCATCCGAATAGGCAACAAAACTGTTATTCGTATCCATAGAATATGACAAACCATAATCTAGAGTACCATTAACATATCTTATGATTCGTTTTATAACTTTTAGATGTGATTCTTTAGGATTTGCTTGAAACCTGGCACAACATCCCACAATGAAGGCAATGTCCGGTCTTGTTGCAGTCAAGTACAACAAGCTTCCTATCATAGATCGGTATAATTTTGTATCAACCGATTTTTTTCCTGGACTGGACTGAAGTTTTCCAGTAGTTGGCATCGGTGTTGCCATAGGTGTTGCACCTCTTAGTTCAAAATTTTCAACCAAAATCCTTGCATATTTTTCTTGGGAAAGAAAAATATCGTCCTTTTGTTGTTGTATTTGCAAGCCAAGAAAATATGATAATTCTCCAACATTACTCATTTCGAATTCTCCACTCATAAAATTTAGGAATTCATCTGTTAGAGATTTTGAGATGGATCCATAGATGATATCATCCACATAAATTTGTGCTACAAGAATATTCTTACCATTCAATTTGGTGAAAAGTGTCTTATCAGCACCACCTCTAGCAAATCCTTTTTGAAGTAAAAAGGATGTCAACTTATCATACCAAGATCTTGGAGATTGTTTTAGGCCATATAAAGCCTTTTTGAGTTTAAGGACATGATCTGGAAATAATGGATCTTCAAATACTTTGAGTTGAGCAACACAAACTTCTTCTTTTAAATCCCCATTGAGAAATGCAGATTTAATATCCATTTGAAAAAGTTTTATCTTAAGATTACAAGCATAAGCAAGTAAAAGTCTAATTGATTCTAAACGAGCAACAAGAGAAAAAGTTTCATCAAAGTCAATACCTTCAATTTGTGAGTATCCTTGTCCAACAAGTCTGGCTTTGTTTCGCACAATTGTTCCAAATTCGTCTGATTTGTTCTTGAAAATCTACTTTGTTCCAACAATGTTTACACCTTCCGGTTTAGGAACTCGCTCCCATACTCCTTGTCTTTCGAATTGGTTAAGTTCCTCATGCATTGAGCTTACCCAAGCAGGATCACTGAGGGCTTCCTCAACATTTTTTGGTTCTATTGAGGAAAGAAAGCAAGTGTAGTGACATACATTTTGGAGTTCCCTTCGAGTCATAACTCTAGCATTGGCATCTCCTATGATATCTTCAGTGGAATGTCTTTGATGAACCCACTTAGCAGGTTGTGAACATTATTTTCATTATTATTGGGTTTTTCAACAATACTATCATTGTCATCTTTATCATCAATGTCACTAATAAGAGGAACAATTGCTGGTTCTTCTTCAACCTGTTTTTCTTTACTAACAGTTTATGAAGGAGGAAATTCCGCGGCAATATGATTATCTTGATGAAAATCACTAATGTCATCAATCACAACATTAATAGATTCCATCATGACTTTGGTCCTGAGATTATATACCCGGAAGGCACGACTATCAGAAGCATAGCCAAGAAAAATTCCTTCATCACTTTTGGAGACAAATTTTCCTCTATGTTCTCTATCTTTAAGTGTATAGCATTTGCTTCCGAAAACCCTTAAATGGCTCAGATTGGGCTTCCTTCCATATCATAATTCATAAGGAGTATTTAGAGTTTTTGACCTTAGATAAATCCTATAAATAATATAGCAAGCTATGAACACAGCTTCCCTCCAAAAGGTTAATGGTAAGTTTTTATTGTGAAGCATTACTCTTGCCATTTCTTGAATATTTCTATTCTTTCTTTCAGCCACACCATTTTCCCGAGGTGTAATGGGAGCAGAAAATTGATGAGAAATTCCAAGTTGATTACAATATTCATATACTTTCTCATCCTTGAATTTTGTACCACGATCGCTCCTTACTTTCTTTAGTTTGCGACCTTGTTCATTTTGGATTCTATTTACAATAATCTTAAATTCCTCAAGTGTGTCATATTTGTGCTTTAGGAAAGCAACCCATGTGAACCCTGTGTAATCATCTACCATTACTAAAGCATATTTCTTTCCTCCAACAGTTGCTTGTTGGATAGGACCAAAAAGATCCATATGAATGAGATCGAGAGGAGCACGAGTGGCTATGTCTCGAGAAAGTCTGTGTGGAATTTTTCCTTGCTTACCCTTTTGACAAGCACCACGTACACCTTATACTTTAGTATTTATTTTAGGAACGCCTCTGACAAGTTCACGATTAATGAGCTTACCTAGCATTTGGTAGTTGATATGACCAAATCATTCATGCCATAAATGAGTTGACTCTACCTTGGTCAGATTACAATATAAATTTAACTGTATATCAGGAAGATAACAGTTATTCATACTTCTTCGTCCACGAAAAATTATTTTTCCAAACTTATCTTCAATATCACAACCTCCCATATTGAAGATAACTTTATGACCCTTACGATGTGATTTTAAATTGTTGTAGAAATGGTAGTAAAAGTTCTTTCAACTCGGGTTTGTAAAGGTTTGATTTAAGAAAACTCTAAAAACAAAGAAAATATATACACAAGTTTGTCACAAAAATCGAGAGATACTGAGACTCGGGATTCCACCATAAACTCATTCATGCGATTCATATATTTATTCCAAACAATTATAGCTCAAATAAAATATTGACTCTGTTTCTTTGCCAAGGTAGATTTTTGAAAAGCAACGACTGTATATATCTAAAGCATGGGATATCAAAAGACTTAACCTAAGTATAACCCATCAATTGAAATCACAACCATTCAATAAAAACCATAAAACAATTAATAATCCATGCAAAAAGTCATGAAAGAATTAAATATAATTACCACACGCATGAAATATGGCTTCCTCTGTCATCCCAGTGTTGGGGTTTAGCTCCTCATGGTAAAAACACGCTCAAAATAATAAATCATGGCTCAAAAGGTGTTTTTTTTATTGAAGAGGAGTAATAATGCAGAGAATCCGCAACACTTAATGGTCGTTACAATAGCTGCTGTTACAATTTTATAAGACTGTTGAGAACAATATATTTCTGGTGTATCATATTTGCGATAGTCAGTGTTGGTCCAATGTTCTTCGGATTAGGGTTCTTGAGAACGACACTTCTGTAGTGTCGTCTGCAACCCTTCTCCTTCTTCTTCACCTGCTGCTGCTCCCGTACCTCTGTAAGCTTTGTTTTCTTCACAACAACCACCCCAAACTCCACAGAATCTCGATAACCCTTTGATACTCGAAAACACCTTTTTATATACCCACAATCCGAATAAAACTCTACAAAATCTTCGATTCTTTTCTTGCTCTTCACGGCCAAGTCACGGAGATGTTTCCTTTCTTCTCTCTGTACGCGTCTCTGGGTTACTCAAATCTTCCCAAACTCTCCCAAAATAGTTACGATTTCAACAGAAGCATATATTCTCTCCTATTATTCACAAACTTTCCAAAAATAAACCCGAGATATCCCGGTTTCCTGTTTTCTCGAGAGTGGAAAGAAATCTTCTTTTCTTCGACAATAAGGAAGTTACCAAGCCTGTTTTGATCCAACCAACCAATCCGAATCCAAATACTTGAACAAATCCGAGATAAAATCTCCCAAAACCAATTCAGATAATTCCGTGAATGTCTTCTCCCTATTTAATAGGATTTACGTAGAAATCGTCTTTGTCTCCTGTTTTAACTGAATCCCGAACCTTGTTTAGTCCTTACAGCCCAACACGAACCCAATCCAACAAGAAAACCCGATTAAATTCAGTCCGGAAAGTTTCTTTTAACCGAATTTCAAATCATTATTTTCCCGCCTGAACTTATTTGAACGTGGAAGAAGAAGGGTGGCCCCTATCCTTTGCTGAGGTGTAAATAGCAGCGGTCTAGTTGGTGCCATGGGGTTACCCCTTATCGACTGGGTGCCCCTTATCCATTTGAGGGGTGTGAATAGTAATTTTCTCCCACGAGCGCAAAAACCACTTTTCGAGCCAATTTCGCCGCAAAAGCTTATTTCTCCAAAAATACCTATAAAACCATAAAATACCAAAATAAGTACAAAATGAGCACTAACAAAATAGATAAATGAGATCAAAATAGACACATAAATGCGTCTATCAAATACCCCCAAACTTATTATTTGCTCGTCCTCGAGAAAATCAAATTAGAAAATAAAATCCTAACTCACTGTCGCAGGCATCGTCGATTGCATTTAGCGTATGCAACAAGCCTTTAAACCCCTAGGTGGCCCTAGTGGCCGAGTTATAGTCTCGGGAGGGCTTACAAGAGATATACCCACAAAACCTTTACTCCAGACCTTAGCTATTTACGCAGAACCTTGGAAGGCACTAAAGAATCTCCTTGGTTGGCATACTTATTGACTATAGGAGGAAGTACCCTGACGCGAAATTCCAATTGATGTACACGAGTTTGCATTCAAGCATACTAAAATTCATATATAAGTCACAGAGCTCTACTCATATAGTTTCTGGACATCATAACCGGAGTCAACCAATCACATGGATAGATTAAGAAATGGATATAAAAAAACATAGATGGTTTTGATGTTGACTAAGGTGAACGGTGTTTCTCATATCTGTCTGAAGGCCACTGCCAAAATGAACCTATCCTAATGGACTGAGATATTGGTCTGGACTAATATCAACATACTGGCATATACAAGGGAACCA
Source organism: Papaver armeniacum (assembly GCA_023531295.1). Lineage (NCBI taxonomy): Eukaryota > Viridiplantae > Streptophyta > Magnoliopsida > Ranunculales > Papaveraceae > Papaver > Papaver armeniacum. The sequence goes on along the minus strand of JAJJWW010016897.1, from coordinate 111,652 downwards.
GTAGTCGATAACCCTAATTCTAGATCAACACAACTGGCATATACAAGGGTTCCAGTGGTCGACTTTATTGAATTTATTCCGGTTGGTCTGATGGTCTGGTCTCAATTTTTTTTTTCTATCTCAATCACTCTATTTCACCCTAGCAGTGGTAACAACTTTAATCGTGATCCCCACCTAATCACTTAGAAAACATATTTTAAAGAAAACAAAATAAAAATAGAAGTGAAAAGGATTCAACGAGATATAGCGAAACTACCATGTTCTTTCTTTAATTCTAACACCTGAGCTCTGTGCTTTTATGAATAGACTCTTTAGATGTTTCCATCTAATCAGATTGGTTCCTCAACTCGTACAACCAAGATGCTTCCATCCACTTAGATTGGTTAGTGCCATCCTTAATAAGCATAAATTTCTAGGCTCTGGAGTTTAATAATGCAACTAAAAGTTTCTCCCATACCCCCAAACTTAAATCTAACATTGTCCTCAATGTTCTAAAGATAAAATTAAAAGCATGAACAAGGAGAAACTGTTACCATTTGAAGTAAAAGAAATACGGAAAGATATTACCGTGTCGCATGAATATTTGGGTTACCTCCCAAGAAGTGCTAAGTTTAAAGTCTTCAGCCAGACTAAGAAAGGATTAGTCACCTCATAGAATCATAAAGTAATAGCCGAAATATCTGTGGGTCATCAAAACCAAATAGAGCTATCACAAGTAAAAGGAATCTGCAACATGCCAAGAAAATTAATAAATAAAGCACACCCTTGTCTAGTTTCCTGTTTAAGACAACTACATCTAGCTGTGGTTCAGGTTCGGGCTCTATAACTAGGTCCAAATAAAATATTTTCATGGGTTGGATTTCCTCGTAGCTAAGATTCGGTTCAGGTTGTAAAGTCTGTAAAAACTCAAATAAGAACTTAGAAGCACATAATAATAACCTGAATAATTGCGGATCCTTAAAGTCAATCAGTTTTGACTCACACAATTGACCACGATGAAACTGGCGGTCAATCATAATAAAATGTGTCGATACTAATTTCCTAAAGTACTTAGGTTTAGTCTCAAAACTAAATATTGACACATCTGAAACTTATACGTTCCCACTGGTTGAAAAATATTTGGTGGGAAAACAAGGTCAATCTGGGTATCATAGCCTGAATAAACCACATCAACCGAGAGGATGGGTTTCTAACAACTGAACTTCCATATGGACATCACTAGGTTCAGGAAAACGTGTATGAAGATAATCTTGTAAAATGGTTGAGGCACATATGTCAAGTCCGAAGTGAGGGACCTTTCTAAGAGTTACGGCACATGGAGAATGATAATCACCCCCAAACTTAGAGTTTTCAGTGTCTCTAGGAAGACTAGTCACAACTTCCCTAATTTCAAGGTCATCTGATTCCTGAAAATGGTCAATTGATTCTTCTAAGTCAGGTTCATCCTCACTCATCTCTACGAGTTCATTTTCTTTGTCTAAGACTAATGTTTCTAAATCGCTAGACTCTAAAACAATATTCTCAGAATAGACTCGTTCCTCTAAACCATTATTAGCTTCATAATCAAAAGGAAATAATACATCGTCTAAAACGGGGGTATCCCTAGTCAAATCCTCGTCCTTTTGAATAGGTGAATAATTATTAAAATTATTTGAATTTGAACTAGAAATATTATCATTGTAAATCTCAATTGGAGTAACAAATTCCTGATCACTATGCCTACTTATTTCAAATTCTTCATCAACACTATCCTCATCATAGTCATCATTATAATACCATGAAAATGGTTGAACCTCATCTAAACAAGTAGTGACACCAATTTTATCCTCGTCATCTTGATTATGCAAATAACTATCCTCATTTTCAAGGGTATTATTGGAAACACTGTATTGGAAATCAAGATTATTTCGAGCAAATTTTTCTACAATCCTATTTGTACTCTCAGTATATTGCTTAAGAGTTTCTTCTAAAGACATCTTTGTTGACTGCTCGTCTGAAAGAATGTTACAGGTTTTCTTCACAAATAAGGTATAACTCTTGAGAGCCTCTTCTAGAGAAATAGAGGGATTGTTTTGCTCGTATGACTGGTGAGTGTGTGAATAGTAATTGGGCTCACTCTGGTATGAACCATAACCTCTAAAAGTTTGATGTTCCCAACCACTATTCACACTATGGTCAAAGTAATGTCCATTTTGAAAATCAGACGGATATTCGTTGTATTGGCTATTGTAATACCAGTTCGACATTCTACTGCAGGGGTGTGAGTTGTCACACAAAATAAAACCCACTGACAGGGGATTCGTGGGTGGATAGAGTCTTACCTCCCGTACCAGACGGGCGATGAACCGTTGAAGTCGACTCCGGCCACCGACTCCTATGTTAGTGTACGAACCCGAGGGGCCGAGACAGTATCGTAACTGTCGTCCTTCCCTGCAAACAGTTTTATTTAATTTTTAACCCTTCCGTAGGGTTTAAAATAATAAAGTCCAAGTCCAAAAAGTGTCCGAAAATAAAAAGAAAAATTACAAAAATACAACCCTATTTACAGTTTCTAAAAATAAAACAAAATAACTATATACAAAATCTTCTTCTTCACTCCTTTTGAATTCCTCTTTTCTTTCATTCTTTGGAAGATGCTTTCCTTTTATGGCACTTTTTCTTTCCTTGTAGCTTCGCTCCAAATCTGAAAAGAATTGAAAAATACCAAAGATGTAAAAGAGAACAAAAAAAAAAAAAGAAAAAAAATCTAAAACCTAAAACCTAAATACAAGTCCGCGTCGGCGGCGCCAAAAATTAGAAGCACATAATAATAACCTGAATAATTGCGGATCCTTAAAGTCAATCAGTTTTGACTCACACAATTGACCACGATGAAACTGGCGGTCAATCATAATAAAATGTGTCGATACTAATTTCCCCGGCAGCGGCGCCAAAAATTGATGTGATTTTAAATTATTGTAGAAATGGTAGTAAAAGTTCGTTCAACTCGGGATTGTAAAGGTTTTAAGAAAACTCTAAAAACAAAGAAAATATATACACAAGTTTTTCACAAAAATCGAGAGATACTGAGACTCGGGATTCCACCATAAACTCATTCATGCGATTCATATATTTATTCCAAACAATTATAGCTCAAATAAAATATTGACTCTGTTTCTTTGCCAAGGTAGATTTTTGAAAAGCAACGACTGTATATCTAAAGCATGGGATATCAAAATACTTAACCTAAGTATAACCCATCAATTGAAATCACAACCATTCGATAAAAACCATAAAACAATTAATAATCCATGCAAAAAGTCATGAAAGAATTAAATATAATTACCACACGCATGAAATATGGCTTCCTCCGTCATCCCAGTGTTGGGGTTTAGCTCCTCATGGTAAAAACACGCTCAAAATAATAAATCATGGCTCAAAAGGTGTTTTTTTTATTGAAGAGGAGTAATAATGCAGAGAATCTGCAACACTTAATGGTCGTTACAATAGCTGCTGTTACAATTTTATAAGACTGTTGGGAACGATAGATTTCTGGTGTAGCAGATTTGCGATAGTCAGTGTTGGTCCAATGTTCTTCGGATTAGGGTTTTTGAGAACGACACTTCTGTAGTGTCGTTTGCAACCCTTCTCCTTCTTCTTTACTTGCTGCTGCTCCCGTACCTCTGTAAGCTTTGTTTTCTTCACAACAACCACCCCAAACTCCCCAGAATCTCGATAACCCTATGATACTCGAAAACACCTTTTTATATACCCACAATCCGAATAAAACTCTACAAAATCTTCGATTCTTTTCTTGCTCTTCACGGCCAAGTCACGGAGATGTTTCCTTTCTTCTCTCTGTACGCGTCTCTGGGTTACTCAAATCTTCCCAAACTCTCCCAAAATAGTTACGATTTCAACAGAAGCATATATTCTCTCCTATTATTCACAAACTTTCCAAAAATAAACCCGAGATATCCCGGTTTCCTGTTTTCTCGAGAGTGGAAAGAAATCTTCTTTTCTTCGACAATAAGGAAGTTACCAAGCCTGTTTTGATCCAACCAACCAATCCGAATCCAAATACTTGAACAAATCCGAGATAAAATCTCCCAAAACCAATTTAGATAATTCCGTGAACGTCTTCTCCCTGTTTAATATGATTTACGTAGAAATCGTCTTTGTCTCCTGTTTTAACTGAATCCCGAACCTTGTTTAGTCCTTACAGCCCAACACGAACCCAATCCAACAAGAAAACCCGATTAAATTCAGTCCAGTAAAGTTTGCTGCAACCGGAATTTCAAATCATTATTTTCCCGCCTGAACTTATTTGAACGTGGAAGAAGAAGGGTGGCCCCTATCCTTTGCTGAGGTGTAAATAGCAGCTGTCTAGTTGGTGCCATGGGGTTACCCCTTATCGACTGGGTGCCCCTTATCCATTTGAGGGGTGCGAATAGTAATTTTCTCCCACGAGCGCAAAAACCACTTTTCGAGCGAATTTCGCCGCAAAAGCTTATTTCTCCAAAAACACCTATAAAACCATAAAATACCAAAATAATTACAAAATAAGCACTAACAAAATAGATAAGTGAGATCAAAATAGACACATAAATGCGTCTATCACCTTATCACAAATTTGACTGATAAAAAGCAGATTGGCTTTCATTCCTTTGACATAAACTACATCATGAATTTTAGGAATACCTGGAAGTTTGATAGTCCCCTGTTTGCTAATAAGACATCTACTCCCATCTCCAAATGTTACAGATCCTCCCTTGTAGTCTTCAATCTTTGTGAACCAAGAGAGATCACCTGTCATATGTATACTACAGCCACTATCTAGAAACCATTGGAATGGAGAAGTAGTTTTAAGTGCAAATGCTCCTAGGAATTTTTAAGAAGTTTTTCCAGATAATCTCCTTGATTCTGAGTTAGGATGACATGTTAAGTTTTTATATAATCTCTTAACACGTTTAATCAAATTTTTTGCACAAAAAATTTTCTGAGTTAAACCATACCATCCTTTTTGAAGACACCCTTTGGATTGTTTCTTCTTATTTGGTTTCAAATGTCTGGATGTTAGTTTTGAAGTTTTTTGAGCCTTCCTTATATGAAGTTCTTCTGTATTCTTGACCAGTCCTCTATCAATCATGATATTACTGATATTTTCAGTAAGTGACCAGTTCTCTTTAATCTTTTCTTCTAACACATTGACAAGTACCGAGTAATGCTCTTGAGTCTCTTACGGAAGAGTGTTTAAAATCTTTGAAACGTTAACCGAATCAGACATAGATTCAATTCTTATAGGTTGGATCGCACCAATCACAGATCGTTAGATCTTTTTCGTGTTTTCCTGCTCTGATACCAATTGAAAAGACGAGGGTATCCGAATACACCACAATCTTTAATTTATCCACTTATAAGTCCTCTTACCGAAAGTGATTTTCTATGGACAAAGTCGAGACAATACTACAAATCGGTATCCACACTTTGTATGATCGTCTATGGATACGAGATTGAGACAATACAACAATCAAAGTGTGATTACTTGATAATAGGTTCGGACTTAACCAAACTCCATAGGATCACTATCAAGTAATACAGAGTTAACGTTTGTGTATTTTACTTTTAGTTATAATAAACAATTATAATTGCGGAAATATAAAAGTAAAAGACACGACAAGATTTTGTTAACTAGGAAACCGCAATGCAGAAAAACCCCGGGACCTAGTCCCGACTTAAATACTCTCATAATTAAGCCGCTATACAAAATCTAAACTAACTTCGTATAGTTGAAACCAAGCAACTAAACCTATAGTTCACTTAGTTTCTTTAGTATCCCTGCGCTTCCGACATTCAATAAGTGCACGCACTGGAACAATTCCTTTGGATCGTATTCCAAACAGTAAAGGAACAACAAATCTGTTTGGTAACAACTCTCTTGATTCTTTCAGATGAAGATATCTCAAGTCATATGCAAAGGCTCTTCCGTTTAACAAATAAACTCCTTTGCATGGTCAGATCAATTTACCAAACAACTACCGAAGTAGCAGAGTTTAGATTTGCAATCAATCAATATAGAATCAAAAGAAACTATAAGGTGATACTGATCTTACACAACTAAACAATCGAATAAATTCGATTCTAGTTGGATCCCAGACGATAAAGGTTTGTGCACACCCAAAGATATAGAAACCAAATCAGAAATCTTCTTTGTCTTCAAATCTTCTTTAATCTTCAATAAACACCTGCACAACACCACTTGAATCTCTTGTGATCAATCACGCACAAAACGGAGTCTGTTAACAATTTATTATCACAAGACATCTTTAGATCTACAAACAGTTCAAAAGATCTCGTCGATACTTCGATCTAGTTTGAGTGAATCTTATATCAGAAGAGAAGATTCTCAAGAATAAACAAACTAGGTGCAATCAAAGTTTAACAACCGTTAATCAATCAAATCAATCGAAAACTGAAATAAACTGCAATTATCTAGTTTCCCACCAACGGTACTCGTAGAGCTTCTTGATCCCATATAAGTCTTTAAACGAGCGGTCGAAAGAGATTTCGCCTAATTAGGGTACTTTCCTCTCCGGATAGACGGCTCTACCAGAAACAACAAAAAGATGAAGTTTGCCTGGCTCTTAGGATAGTTTGCTTGAAATGCAAACTTGGGTATATATAGACCAAGGATGTTTTGACACCAAGGAATTTCCAAAATCGGTTTTCATAAATCCTGGAAATGCTTTGTCCAATATTTTTGAAATCTCTCATACAAAATCTCCAATTAGTAAATGCACATTACCAATTTTTATTTTCTAGAGATATGCATTTAATTGCTGGTAATTAAAGCATATAAAACTAACAACCTTAATTAAAAGATTCTTAATTTATTTCGGACCGGGATTTCCTTAAGTTATTAAGGAATATCTTTGAACAATAAAAGATAAGAGTTACTGATCATGTTCAAAGTATGTCGACATCTTTTCGTTGTAAATCCTCTTTCATATTTACAATCTTGGAATCGATTATACCACACTTCCAAACAAGTTTAGAATTGGTTCATCTGTATTCCAAGACAACTATGTGATTGATCAAATATCAATTCACTAATCATGTTTACGGTTTTTACCAAACACAAGGATCGGTTCTACCTTAATATGGTTACTGGGACCGGTTACATCAGTTACCAGGATCGGTTACATCAATTACCAGGACCATTTACCATATTCTCATGGTATTTCTTTTGATCGGTTACACAAGTCACTAGGATCGGTTACACCAATTACCAGGATCGGTTACATCAATTACTAGGATCGGTCACACCAATTACAAATATCGATCATACCATCTTAGGTGATTACTTAGGATCGGTTACACTAATAAAAGTCATACCAATTCCTAAGTCAGGCACTGTGATTAGTTATACCAAGATACATAACAAGTTATGATCGGTTCTACTAACTCACACATATTGGTAATCCAAAGATATGCAATGAATAACAATTCCAATAAGCCTAGCGATTTCCCTTTCGATTCATAAAACAAGTTCATGAATGTACTTCCTTTAAACAAATGTAAACATTGTTTCCTAGGACGAAATCTTCACCTTTACCCATACACATAATCATAATAGCATTCATACGATTATGTCGATGTCATATATATGAAGTTCAAAAGATAAGCGTTATACTTCGTATCCTAATTACTTAATACTATGATCATGTGATCATGTCTTACTACAAGAGTATAATCATTCACAGCTTCGCAGTTATGTTTTCAATATAACATGGCTTGAAAGATATGTTAGGAATGAAACAGTTCAAGTCAAATATTACTAACCTCAAGAGGAAGGATGATGTCGTCGTTGTAGCTTGTTACTTCTTCACATTCTCCAAGTCTTCAAGTAATACTTTTATGTCTCATAATCCTAGACTTTCTAGTCTAACCTATACGAAGTTGTCTCTATTACATAATCAAGCGACTCTTAGATGGGTTTTGATTCACTAAAATATGACAACCAAACTTGACATACCAACGCTTGGTGGGTTCAACCGAGCTATGCTCTAACAAGCTCCGTCTTTGCTAATGGATACTCGTACTTAGATATGTATGAGCCAAGGGCAGCCTTCGTAATAGTCTTTGGCTGTTGAGAATGTGTATAAATACATTCGACCCAAAGATAAGCTCCATCTTTGCCCCTGTATACTCGTACATAGATACGTACGAGCCAAAGGAAGTCTTCGTAAATGTCTTTGGCTGTTGAGAATGTATATGAATACACTCGAGCCAAAGATAACCTTCGTATTTATCTTTCTCCCTGACCGTTGAGAAAGAATATGGATAAGTTCAAGTCAAGGACATCCTTCACATTTTTCTTTGGCTGTTGAGAACGTATATGGACACGTTCGAGCTAAAGATAACCTTCGTGTTTGCCCCTAGCAGTTCGTACTTAGGTACGTACGAACCAAGGAAAATGTTCTTTTTTTTCTTTGGCTGTTGAGAATGTATATGAATACATTCGAGCCAAAGATAATCTTCATCTTTGCCCCTGTATACTCGTACTTAGATACGTATGAGCCAAGGGCAGTCTTCGTAAATGTCTTAGTAGTCATACTTAGATACGTACGAACCAATGAAAATCTTCGTTTTAATCTTTGGCTGTTAAGAAGAGCCAAAGATAAGCTCCGTCTTTGCCCCTGGCTGCTTGTACTTAGATACGTATGAGCCAAGGGCAACCTTCGTAATTGTCTTTGGTTGTTGAGAATGTGTATAAATACATTCGATCCAAAGATAAGCTCCATTTTTATCCCTGAATACTCGTACTTAGGTACACACGATCAAAGAACAATCTTCATAATTGTCTTTGGTTGGTGAGAATGTATATAAATACATTCGAGCCAAAGATAAGCTTCGTTTTTTCCCCTGACTGCTCGTACTCAGATACGTATGAGCCAAAGGCAGTCTTCATAATTGTCTTTGGATGTTGAGAATGTATATGAATACATTCAAGCCAAAGATAAGCTCCCTTTCTGTTCCTAGTTGCTCGTACTTGGATACGTACGATCCAAGAATAGTCTTCGTAATTGTCTTTGGCTGTCGAGAATGTATATAAATACATTCGAGCCAAAGATAAGCTCCGTTTTTGCCCATGGCTGCTCGTACTTAGATACGTATTAGCCAAAGGAAATCTTCGTAATTTTCTTTGGCTGTTGAGAATGTGTATAAATAAATTAGAGCCAAAGATAAGCTCTGTCTTTGCCCCTGGCTGCTCATACTTAGATACGTACGAGCCAAGGGCAGCCTTCGTAATTGTCTCTGGCTGTTGAAAATGTATATGAATAGACTCGAGCCAAAGATAAGCTCCATCCTTGCACCTGGATGCTCGTACTTAGATACGTGCGATCCAAGGACAACCTTCGTTTTTGTCTTTGGCTGTTGAGAATGTATATGAATACACACGAGCCAAAGGTAAGATCCATCCTTGCCCCTGGATGCTCATACTTAGATACGTGCGATCCAAGGACATCCTTCGTTTTTGTCTATGGCTATTGAGAATGTATATGAATACACTCGAGCCAAAGGTAAGCTCCATCTTTGCCCCTAGCTTCTCGTACTTAGATACGTATGAGCCATGAGCAGTCTTTGTTATTGTGCGTACATAGATAGGTTCGAGAAGACAAACTTAGTCTTTATTCTTTGGCTGCTGATAACGTAAATGTACACGTTCGAGCCAAAAATAACCTTCGTGTTTGACTTTAGCTGCTGAGAACATATGTGGATACGTTCGAGCCAAAGATAACCTTCGTCTTTGTCCCTAGCAGTTCGTACTTAGAGACGTACGAACCAAGGATAATCTTATTTTTTGTCTTTGGCTGTTGAAAATGTATATAAATACATTAGAGCCAAAGGTAAGCTTTACTTTCGCTCTAAGGCTTCGTATTTTTGACCTTCGTATTTCCGTTTCCTGAGAGTAGAGAGAAAAAAGGGGTAGGCTACGTTCTTGGTATCCCTGTCAGGAAAAAGATTATAAGTGTAGAACTTAATAAAGATATATTTGCTGAGTTGTATTTAATAGAACTGTCCAATGTTTGGGACTTAGTTCCTAAATAAACCTCAGATTCGAAAACGACAAAGAGTATTGCAAGCTGAGGTAAAGGAGGTTCCTCAGATACTCAAAACCGACAGAGAATACTGCAAGCTGAGTAAAAGAAGGCGTCTGTTAAAGAAAACGAACCTCAATTCATAAATAACCTTAGGGATTTTTGAAAAAGCGGGGGGTCTAACAACCTCACCCAATATTTCGCTTAGCAATCTGTATGGACTAACTTCAATATAATTCCAAGAGAATCAACTAGACAGTCAGACTCAATCAATGAAAATATATCCAAGAGTTTTATCTCAATTTCTCAATTCAATATGCAATCAAACAAATAGGAATTTGCGAGCCCGGTTGAATATAAGAAGTAACTTGAACGGTACCAAAGATCAATGTTCAAGTGTCAATCAATTTATATAAATAACCAAAGGTTGGATTATCTAATTGATTGAACTTACGCACATATATATTGCGGAAAAGAAATAACACAGACACCAGAAATTTTGTTAATTAGGAAACCGTAAATGCAGAAAAACCCCGGGACCTAGTCCAAATTTGACCACCACACTGTATTAAGCCGTTACAGACACTAGCCTACTACCAGTTAACTTCGGACTGGAATGTAGTTGACCCTTAATCAATCTCACACTGATCAAGGTACAGTTGCGTTCCTTATGCCTCTTGAACCACGCCGGATTTTGCGCACTTGATTCCCTTAGCTGATCTCTACCACAACTAAGAGTTGCTACGACCCAAAGTCGAAGACTTGATAAACAAATCTGTCTCACACAGAAAAGTCTATTGAATATATAAATCTATCTCCCACAGATATACCTACGAGTTTTGTTCCGTATTTTGATAAATCAAGGTGAACATGAATCAATTGATAAACCGGACTTATATTCCCGAAGAATGGCCTAGTGTTATCAATCACCTTACAATAATCTTAATCGATTAACGAAACAAGATATTGTGGAATCACAAACGATGAGACGAAGATATTTGTGACTACTTTTCACTTCTGCCTATAGGAGAATAAATCTCGAGCAAATCTTAAAGAAGATAGTACTCAATCACAATAGAAAATAACAAGATCAGAACACGCAACTACAGAGAAATAGTTGGGTCTGACTTCACAATCCCAATGAACTCTTCAAGTCGTTAACCTACTGGGTTTTAGAAAAACCTAAGGTTAAAGGAGAATCGACTCTAGTCGCAACTAGTATCACATAGGAGGTGTGGGGATTAGGTTTCCCGGTTGCTAGAGTTCTCCTTTATATAGTCTTCAAATCAGGGTTTGCAATCAATGTTACCGTTTGGGCAAGAAATATCTTACCTCAACAATTTAGTTGAACTTGATGATTTCCGCAACTATCTTCACCAAGCACACAGAGGGGATACCTGCAAAACAAATACTCCGAAGCTCAAGTTAGTCTTGAGTATTTTGCAGATGAGTTTTCTAGGGTTTGATCACATACCTTCTTTGGATTTCTGTGTTCCTTTTATAGGTCAACTGGATATCTAGATAAGTCTCTTTTGAGACATTTCCGCTCATGTTACTTATCCAACCTATGAGAAGATTGACTCTGTTACCTTCTCGAATCTTCCATAGGGTTTACGAGATAAATCCGTACATGAATTAACAGTCGTGACTGGGAGACCGCAATTGCAGCTAGGGTTACGGCCGGCAGTCTAGGCTGGCAGCTTGGGCCGGCGACTTGAACCAGCAGTCTGACCCATACCCGCTGTAGTTTGTATAAGGTACACACAGTTACCTTGGTAACAAAGCATTCAATATTCACCGTTAGATGAAAACCTGATTAGATTCAAGCTAATATATTTCAACAGTTAGATCGAACTTAGCTTGTTATACACAAATGAAATGTACCATCATTTAGATAAAGGTAACCGTACCTAAACGTGCACACTTAGTTGGTTCAACAATAGTTAACCAATGGTTAGCCATATGAGCAATTTCATATGAACCTTATTCATCTTTATCATAACTAGTTCAAATGACTCAAATGAAACTAGTTAGAGAGTTGTTCAATTGTTTATATTCTCATAGAAGTATACAAGACGCAACTGACACAAAATCAATTTTGATTCAATCAAATTATTTCATGAACATTATATCCACGGTTTTCAAAAGATTGCATTTCTTATTATATAAATGTATTAGTTCATGAAAAAACCGATTTTAGAACATAACCTACTTAAGTATGCAAATGTGTACGCATACCTAAGTAGCCGAACTGAGTTTGGTTATGCCAGTACGCGTACGTGTATGCATACCAATTTACACTTCCAAATTCCATCAGAAATTCACGGAACTTGAACTTCCGCCAGTACGCGTACGAGTACGCATGCTTAGTTCGGGGACTTCCAACAACCAATCAGTACGTGTACGTGTACGCATACCATGGTTTACACAAATGTGAATACACACTATGTTTATATCCAATCATGGTTACATGTTCTAAACCCTCATTTCAATCATTGAAACATTCTTGGAAGACGAAAATAGATGTCTCACACAAACTATTAGCTTCAAAGAAATTTTCAAGTGATCGAATGATCAATACGAAACATTCCGAGTCTACATCAAATGACTGTCTCACACAAATCATGTAAGATGTTACAAGGCAATTTTCACATGACCATCTTTGACTTTTGTCAAGAATAAAAGATGAACTTGGTTAAAGCGAAATCTTACCAACACATATTTCGATAAATAGATAAGCGAGATAAACTCGGCTCGAAATACAAATGTGTATAATTGAAGTCTATATAGCAATACCACTTTTTGTCTCAAATAGAAGATAGAGTAGATAGACTTTTGAGTGATAGATGAGTTCAAGTCTCCACATACCTTTTGTTGATGAAGTTCCACAAGTTCCCTTGAGTAGTTCTTCGTCTTCATTCGATGAACATCGTGGAGTCTAAAGCTCAACTACACTTACTATCCTAATCCGAGACTTAGCTATAAGTAGACCAGAAATCAAGACTTATAGTTTTGGCAACTAAACTTGACAAACAAGCTTGAGATAGCAACGCTTGCGAGTTCGACCGAGAAGTGCTCCAACAATTTTAAAACTTTTTACTGAGGTTCCCTCAAAAACAGAGGTATTCAGATCCAAAGAAGGTTTTCTCATGAGCAAGCAAATAACAATAAAATAATAGCTTTTTAAAGCTTTGAAAAGCGTTTTTTTTAAAGGTATTTCTTAAATTTTTTGTAGATCCGTAAGATTTTAAGTTTTTTTCGAGGTTTAGTTCTCGAAAAACTTGTCAAAGAATGATATATCTTCACTAGAAAGTGAGATCTATCTTTCTTACTATTTGATCCGATCCTCTAACGAAGATCTAAGGAAAAAAGATGATGAAATAGCAAATATAACAAAAATCGAGAGCTTTTCGGTCCAGCTCGTTTACTAATTTTCTGGTAACCTACATAATATGAACAACTCATAGAATCCAACACTAAGTAGTATGGATACCTCAGTTGAACTGATACTGTTGAGTAATAAAAGGTACGATTGAAATGAGATCTGCTCAGAAGATCATATAATAAGTAAGTAAAGATACTTCGATAGAGCAGATGCTAAGAAACAATGGTATCTCTGTAAAACAGAGATAAGTAAGAAAATAAGCTAATCAAAGAGATATCTCAGATGAACAGATAACTCAGGAAGTAGAGATAGCTCAGAAAACAGAGATAACTCAATAAGTAAATATCTAAGTGAGAAGATAATGTAAATGCATCTAAGTTATCAACACAAAAGAGATTACGTGGTTCAGTTAATCCTAACCTACGTCCACGGGTAAAGATGATAGTTTTATTGATGATGTTGGTACAAAAGGGTGGGAGAGCTCTATTAAAGAGAGTATGGAGCTCTCAAAGTAGAGAAAAAAAGAGTAGAGAGAGTTTCCCTAATTCCTAACCAACCCAATTATCCCCGTTCTCTTGAGATAAGGATGGGTATTTATAGCTCCACATGCATCATGGATATCTTTGTTGTCTTATGTTCCATCGAGATACAATGGTCCTTGGTCAATATGGTACCTTCGTTGGCCGCTTCTCATCTCCAATCGGACAATGCCACCTTAGCTTCCTCCACGTGCCATTGTGAACTGTGAAACCTCCGTACAAGTTGTACGTTCGTTGGCCGCGTACCTTCGCCAGTCATAGGATGCTACCCTAGCTTCCTCCACGTGCCATCATGAACTGTAAAACCTCTTGTAGATTTTGAAATTTGGATAAGGGGCAAAAGTGTCATTTCAAACCTATAGACATAATTCAACTCTCACGAGAGAGATTAATCCCTTGGCCCTCAAGGCATTCTTAGCCATGATATCTAGTATACGTCCCGCGAGACACTGCTGGTCATGATGTCGTGATTCCTAGCTCACATCCTCGACGAGAAACTGCTGGTCACGTAGGTTCTGTAGAGCGTAAAACGTCCCCGGCATACTTATGAACCAAAACAGCCACAATTCCAGCATGTCTTCGCGAGACGTAGCTGATTGTGATGCCATGATTCCTAGTATACGTCCTCAACGAGATGCTACTGGTTATGTAGGATCTGTAGATGCGTAAATATGTCCCCAACGGACTTATGACCCAGAGCGGAGATATACATATCTCATGTAAGCACGACTCACCCTGTTTGAGATCAAGGATTGATTCCTAGTACATCATCGCGAGATACACCGGTCATGTCTGCTCTAGACTCTGACACGACTTACTGAGGTTTCCGGATAACTCCTAAGACATCCCCGCGAGGGACGCTGGTTATTCTACCTTTGAGCCATTTCGACAGACTCCTAGAACATCCTTTTGAGATACACTGGTCTTGTTGGCTCATCATATGGACACACAGTTGATTCCTAGCACATCTCTGCAAGATACGCTGGTCAAAGACAAGTGAGCCAAAGTCTCGCAGAGACATTAATCGGGCATACAAAGCCTTTTCTCTCTCTCCAGGTCGAATCCCGGCTGACCTAGGAGAGATACAGATCCGTTAAGAAAATCTTCAGAGAGATTTTGATCCGTCTGCAAAATCTCGGAGAGATTCAAATCCCTCTGCAAAATCACGGAGAGATTTTGAGTTGTCCGCAAAATCTCGGAGAGATTCAAATCTCTCTGCAAAATCACGGGAAGATTTTGAGCCATCCGCAAAATCTCGGAGGGATTCAAATCTCTCTACAAAATCACAGAGAGATTTTGAGCCGTCCGCAAAATCTCGGAGAGACTCAAATCTCTTCACAAAATCTCGAAGAGATTTAAATCTCTCCTCAAAATCTCGGACAGATTCACATAATAGGCACACGCCTTACCTAGTGCTCAAGCCTATTTCTCAGCCTCTCAAATACACTCATGACTAGTAAATTGAGCCAGAACTATACATGTTTGTCCAAAAACGTGGATAAGCTCTCTTGATATCTGCATGCTCAACAAAGGGACCCACAAACAATAATACAATCTTCACATGACATATGTGATCGGCCATGGAGAGAGGGAGATCAGCCTCAGCTCCTCTCACACTCTTCACACGATTCCTGATGAATTTCATGCCTTTTCACATGACTCATCCTAGTCATTTTCACAAATCAGAGAATATCTCTCTATCTTGTCCAACATGGCTAAAGAGAATATTTCTCTCTCAACACATCATCACAAAGGCTGACCCAGCTTCACACAAATGGGGGGATATCAATTAGGGTTTTGGTCCGGCGGTCTACGACACGTGTGAGAAATACCCGGCTTATTTCTCACCGTAGAAGAGAGTAAAGGCGGTTGAATAATGAGATAAGCTCAACCTAGTTTATCCCTATTCCTGAAAAGACGGGAGAATTGCTCCGCACGGCACGGAAAGCAATCCTTATCTTCACCGACTTGAGATTAGAGAATTAAGCTATAAATAGGTCCTCTATTTTTCCAAGCTACGATCATCTTTCTCATAACCTCTCAGAGCAATTCTTCTTCAAACCCTAGAATTCTATGGTCTATCTCTTCATTTGTTTCCCTCCCTAAGACCAGCCCTAAACCTCCATCCCTGTGGCAGAAGAAGCCTTTGAACGGCCACTGTGTGTGGTTTAGGCCAAAATTGTTCGTGCTCAACCTCCCGAAACTCACTTTCAAAACCCTAGAATGCCATCTCTAGCCTCTCATCGATTTTAGGTTACCACAGCTCTGTAAAAGCTATACCTTCGTTGGCCGCGTACCTTCGCCAGTCATAGGATGTGACGTACTCTGAGCTCACTTGGTTGAAGACCACGCCTTCGCATTAAATGCTGTACAGACTACTCATTTACCTCTGACAGACAGACACACCCATGTGCCTATACTACATCATATTGCTTAACAACTAAGCAATCTTGGTAGTGTTTTGGTGTACTCGGTTGTAGCATACTTTGCTACTCCCACCGTTAATATTGCTCCACACGTTGATGGAGATAACTTCATAACTAAGGAGCCTAAGAAGCGATGTAGTGTGTGTCGTTGCAACATAATAAGTTGCTCCACATTTAATGTTGTGCCACGTGGCACAACATATTTTTGGTACTCACATGAATAAAGGGAAGGAGTGTATATTTATTGGGTATACAAAGGGTGTGAAAGGATACATATTATGGTTTCTTGGAGATAGATCAAACAAGTTTCTCATTAGTAGAGATGTGATATTTGACGAACAGTCAATATTGAAGTTGAAGAGTGAAGAACTAGATGAAAGAGTTGAAGAGAGTGCCAATGACAATACAGAGAGAAATCAGACACCTCAGAGATATGGCCATGTTGATTTGGTTGTGTATGGATTTGCAGTGGGTGAAAGCATAGATAGGAGTGAGTCATGTACATATCAAGAAGCAATCAGTAAAAAAGAATCAAAAGAATTGGGAGCTTCTATTATCGAGGAAGTTGAGTCTCTTGACAAAAATAAGACTTGGCAGATAGTTGTTAGACCTATAAGACAGAAGATTATAGGAACCAAATGGGTCTTCAAGAAGAAAAAAGGTACTTCAGATTGTGAAAGAAAAACGTTTAAGGCAAGGCTTGTGGCAAATGAGTTTTGAAAAAAGAGAAGATATTGAATAAAATGAGGTATTTTCTTCTGTTATTAAACACATTTCTATCAGAACATTGCTTGCTCTTGTTTATTTGAATAATCTAGAACTGGAACAACTAGATGTTAAGACAGCTTTCATTCATGGTGATTTGGAATAATGTATTTATATGCAACAACCAAAAGGGTTTGAAGTTTATGGCAAAGAAGATCATGTATGTTTATTGAAGAAATATTTGTATGGTCGAAAGAAATCTCCAAGGTAGTGGTATAAACATTTTGATACGTTGATCTTGGAAAATGGGTATGACATGAGTAAGTATGATAGTTATTTATATCACAAGAATATGATTCATTTGTGTATTTGCTCTTGTATGTTGATGACATGTTGATAGCTTGCAAAGACATGTCAAAAATACAGAAGTTGAAAGTACAGTTGAGCAGTGAGTTTGAATGAAAGATTTGGGTGCACCAAAGAAGATATTGAGCATGTAGATTCATATATGCCAATCTGAATGCAAGTTTTATTGTCTTAGATGGCATACATCAAGAATGTGTTGGAAAAGTTTGGTATGAAAGATGCAAAACTAGTAAGTACTCCTTTGGCAGCCCATTTTGGACTCTCTGGAAGACTATCACCTCAAACTGCAGAACAAGCAGATTATATTTCTCTAGTTCCATAGACAAGTGCAGGTGGTAGCATCATGTATGTTATCATCTGTATAAGGCTTGATATCGCATATGTTGTGAGTAAGGTAAGTAGATACATGGGAAGTACTAGGTAGGCTCATTGGTAAGATGTAAAGTGGATTTTGAGGTATCTACAAGGTAGTACATATGTCAGTTTTGTGTTTCATAAGCACTGTGGTGATTCAACGAATGTTGTGGGTTATGTTGATTCTGATTGTAAAGGTGATCTTGATAGGAGAAGGTCACTGACAGGTTATACCTTTACATTATGTGGTAGTATTATCAGTTGTAGTTTGTAGGTCAGTTCTGC
This sequence comes from Papaver armeniacum, assembly GCA_023531295.1. Taxonomy (NCBI): domain Eukaryota; kingdom Viridiplantae; phylum Streptophyta; class Magnoliopsida; order Ranunculales; family Papaveraceae; genus Papaver; species Papaver armeniacum. The sequence goes on along the minus strand of JAJJWW010016897.1, from coordinate 93,510 downwards.
AGAGTATAGTTTCATTATCTATAGATGAAATAGAGTACATGATGCATGTGGTGAATGCACTCAAATTACTTATTATTTTTCCACCATTTACTAGTAATATAGTAAAATTCAAGTTCGTTCCCACGAGGAGCAAGAGGTTTAGTTGTAATATTGTCACAAGGGGGTGGTGGTAGGGGTGGTGGGGGGGTTGTGGGGGTGGGGGGTGGTGGTGGTGGTGGTGGTGGTGGTTTGTTTTTAGTTTTGAAAAGCAATTGAAAGTTTCATATGAAAATCAATGAGAAAAATATGACAAAAAACTTCTGCTTCGTTAACAAACAATGATCAAGTTACTTGTTATTAATCAAAAATTATCACCAACCGCGGGAAAGCAGGTTCCCTTATATAACCCTCAAAGTTTCTTGCATCACTGGGTAACAGTTTCACTTAGTTACTAAATTATATTCTACTGAACCATCTTGAGGTTCGCTTACAAGAGGTAATTCAATTGAATGCATTATGGTTTATGAATTTAGGTTTGATCCTAGCAGTTAAACTCGCTTCACTTACTAATGTTATTTTTCACATAATTGTTCCACATAATCCCTCTGCAAGAATTCATTTTTTCTACTTGTGTAAAGAGTCAAGAAACTATTACTTATCCCCTAACTTATATTAGCTTCACATTCAGTTATCAAATTAATTTAGTTTTTGTTTGCATGTGGAGGACCTAGTCTAACGTTAGCTTTTCTTTATCATGGTTTGATCTTTGGATTTGATGTTGAGGCTTTGTTATGACTATGAATAACTTGATTGTGTATTCTGGTGATGCAGTTTCATTTTGAAATTTTTTAAAGCAACATGCTTTCCATATAAACAAACAAACAATTGCACATAGATATTTCCATTGCACATTTTGTACAAGACTGGTATTGTTACCAGTGAACCACGATACAATCCACTATTTTAGGTTCATGCTTATGCTTCTCTTCAAATTGTAGTTCAATCCAAACCAAACTGACTACTGACGAGCTGTTGAGAAGTAAATGCAATTTAGTTTTAAAGTTTCCTCACTTTTCGGACATATATAGGTTGAACAAGGGGAATATGGATGGTATTCTAATGCTTATAATGTGACTAACAAGTAAAATTTCATGATAACATTTATCTCAACAGTGAACACAACACCGACATCCTATACATCCACCAGCCACTCATATCCAATGTAAATTCAAGCACCTTGGGAATAAACTCAAGTTTCTCATGATCAACATTCAACACATCATCTCAGGTATGTGATCCCAGAAGAGCAATTACCTCAAGGAGATTCCACTCAAACAAACCATCATAATCTCCTCCCTTAACTGTTAGTTCACCACAGCCAACATTTCATTTCCTATATGAGGTTGTGTGGGCCTTTTCCCACCTTCCATGAGGCAGTTGTAAACAAATTTTACAGTCATATTTTCTGACGTCGTCAGAGGCCAGCTGAATTTATTTGTCTGGGTGTTACTTCGTGTTTGGGTGTTACTACGCGAGATGTCTATTGTAAAAATGTTTTTGACAACTCTAGGAGGCATGGATTGTTTTATAAAGTTTATATTCCCATTTTCTTGGGTAATTTTTTATCAACTACCTTATGCGGGGTGTTCAGGATGATTGGGACAATTTCCTTTCTTTATATGATATAGGTCGGTCTAGGAGAGTCTAATTGTGCTTCCAAATCCGAATATCTTTATCACTGCTTGTTTTTCGAATCCCCACCTTCACTCCCTTAATACCTTCAAACAGATATTTCCATAATTAAGAGTGGTTGTCACTGGTTTGGAAATACAAAGAAAAAGTACTTTATTGAATATCTAGGTAACGACAACCTTAACATCTGTGAATGCACATCTATACGGTTCCTACACAGTAAGACCACCTTAACATCATTAAATATATAAATTGTCGAACCTTCATAGACATCACGAGTTATCGAAAGTTTTACTTCCACCCTGCACATGCTATATATATTGTAGTTGAATCTACTAAAAAATATTGCGTACCTTGGATAAGACAAAAATTGGAAAAAAAATACAAATGTTCACTCCACATATGCCTTTGTACAATCTTACTCCGCAATTCATCCTCCAACTATAGAAGTTTCTACTCAAACTCTCGAAAAATCGAAAAGCTGATATACATATCTCAAGAGTGAATGGTGATAAGATAAGAAATAAGGTGGTTGATGCATTCATTGATTATGAAACATTTTCGTTTTAATATAGTCATGCTTCCCCCATATCCATACTTCAACTTGATCTACATGTAACAAGAGTAAGCTGTATTACGGTTGATAGGTACTAAAACCCATAAACGTCCTATTTATCATTAACTCAAATTCACAACAAACAAGCAAAAGTTTTTATGTTTAAACATTAACAAGAACAAGCTTCAAGTAGATATCATCAATTTTAGTGTTGTCCTTGTAGGGTTCCTTTCCTTTTCGACTTGCTATGAAATTGAAACCTTACGGAGGAAATTTCACTCATGTAAACATTTATTCATAGAATTAGACCAAATATTATGAATATGAGATATAAATTTGAGACACGCACTCCCAAGAACCACCAAACACGGATGTGTTTCCGTTTTTTTGAATAACCTCCTCGATCTCTCTACACCTAATTGTTCACCAATAGGTACCCAATCATTTTTGAATCGCACGATTCACACCACGTCATCTACCTGAATACCTCAACAAAGAAAACGAAAGAGGGATATTTACTAGATTGATTCTATTAGATGAAAGCTTTTTATTTGTAAAAACGTGGTGATAACTTAAGTTTGTTGATGATCGGACACACGATTGTCATATATAGTACAAGGCAAAAAATCTTAGATATGGAGCTAACTATTGGTGGGTTATTCCGGTTGAAGTTTGTAACAATGTCTATTTTTCCATTCATGAACAACTCCCACATATTTGTATTTTGGAACAATCAATTAGAAAAGTAAGGGGGAAAAAAAACTCTAGTTTCATTTCAAAACATATAATGTCAATGTCCATAGTTTGAGAGATTCATCCCCCACTGTACTTAATCTGCATAGAGGTATGCATTATACTGATTCACTGCTCATGTGTCCAAAGAGGCGTTGTAACTTACAAAGAAAAAACAACAAAAAACAGTTGTATGGCATTCCCAATCACTAGAAAATAGTAAAAAAAAATATATGTTTTTTTGAAGCATCAAGTAGCAATGTTAATAGTAGGATGATATTTTCGTCGTCTGATAGGATCCTAATACTAAATCAACACAAGACCCTAATACTAAAATAAATCATAGTAACTAGTTGATCCGTTGATTGGAGATCAACCTCCTCAATTAGGCAAACACTTAATAAACCTGATTTATATTTCTTGGATGATTAAAACCCTAAAACAAACTACGTATTTATAGAAATATAAGATAAGAGTCCCAAGTAAACAAAACTCCTAAGATGACTATAATTCTATTTGGTGTTGGTGTGCCAACATCATTAGTTTCTTCCAAATATATATTCATCCATTTTGAAAAATTCCCATCAAATGCAACGAGTTAGATCAAACTTAAAAAACCTATAAAAAGTCCATGTGACTTAAAAAAAAACCATAGACGACCTTTTCGTTCTGCATTATCAAATCAAAACATATTAATACCTCTCAATCGTTCTTTAATTCGAAATAGAAGATAAATCACCAGATTCACAATATACCCAAAAACCTTCTTCTAAAATAAAATCAGTTAAATTCGAAATAACAATTTCAAGGATGAATCAGTACATGCATGGATGGAAAAATTAACAAACATCAACCCATTTTCAACCTCAAGCTCAATTACCCAAATGCACAAAATACCCAAAAACATTCATCTAAAATCATCATTAAGAATTATAAAACCCCAATGAAATTACACCACTGGATATTTTAATAGAACCTCCAAAAAAAATCAAAATCAAGAAATGAACATGCACCTAGAAGGCTAGAATGCTATTTTTCTTAAAAAGTTGAATAGTAGCTTCATTTGGCATCTAGCCATTTTAAGTATAGATAGGTGTCTAGGTGTGGCCACTACCTACCTAAAACATTAGGTCATGACGCATGGATAAGTCAGAACACACTCTCTCTTTTTTCTGGATGGCGCTAGCGGCTAGCCCCAGTCAGCCATTCTAGCTAGACGTTTGCGAATTTTGCGAATGTGGTCTAAAATTCTAAATGTCCACTGTCTGGTCTGTCTGGTCAATGATCAAAGGCCAAATCTTGACCAGGAACGTCCGGATGATGGAAATCCGATCCGGCTCTGTGCTGAAACAACCATGAAGATTGCCTTCTTTTGACATCCAAAGAGGCCGTGATGCTTGCTCTTATGCCTGAACCAGATCACAAAAATGTTGAAAGCCAAAGTGACTAATTTCCTCATTCAATTTCACTAAATCAACCAAGTGGCCAACTTCACTATTCTTAGCAGCTAAATTACATTTTATAGTACCTAAATTTTATCCAGCACAGCAAAAGCCTTGCTGGTAAACAGTGGTATACATTTGTACACCATGTTTTGCACATATATATATCTTACTACTTGCAAACTATAACCTAGCTATTACATTGCCACACCCCTTTCAAAGCCTAACTCATATCAAACTTGTTGTTTCTCAGTTGGTTGCTTTGTAATGGCCTTGCCCATCTCAATTGCATCATTCTCATCATCATCACTAGACTTAGCTGCATCCTTGTATTTATACCATCTAGCCACAACCAAGAAGTACCCAAAGTTCAGTACTCCTAATCCAGCAATCATATAATAAAAGTAGTCCAGTTTCCCTTTGTTCAAATCTTCAGCCAACCAATTCCCCGAAGACGCATTATTCGTAGTTCGATGAACTACTGAAACCATAAAACCACTAAGATAATTAGCCATAGAAATGGTTAGAAAAAACATTGAACCAGCAATACTTCTCATGTTCTCAGGAAATTGTTTGTAGTAGAATTCAACTTGTCCAATTGAGTTAAAAGCTTCAGCTAGACCAGCAAGAGTAAGTTGAAGAATTAACCAAAGAGCCGACATTGAAGAAATGCCTCCACCATTTGGTGAAGTTCCAAGACTAGGTTTTGAATATGCGAAGCTTCTCCGTCGTTCTTCAACCAAACCAGAAACCAACATTGTTAATATCGAGAGTACTATTCCGATACCCATTCTCTGAAGTAACGTGATTCCGCCTTCTGTTTTAGTCCTTTTTCTAATGGCAGGGACTAAAAGTCTGTCGTAAATTGGTATCCAAAGTGTCAGACTTAAGAATTGGAAAACTATGTAAGTTGCTGCTGGTACTTCAAATTTGGTGTTACCAAAGTGTCGATCTGATTGGAGAGCTTGGAAAACTGCATATGTATGCATTTGAGTAAGGGCCACATAGTACATAATTCCTGACGCCCATATTGGAAGTATTCTAATTACGCATTTCACTTCTTCTATTTGTTGCATTCTACAAAGTCTCCAGGGATTTTCTGCTGAACCATCCGGTTTTATCTTGTCGTCATCTGTCAGAATTGCTGCCTTGTCGAGAAACCTATAAGAATTTAATCATTTATCAGCTGGTTTGACATGTACCTGCCTGCCTTATAATATAACACGTAGCAAAATTGTGAAACATCATAAATCGTGCGATATAGGAAAGCAAATTTACCTGAATTGGCCCGTCAGAGGAAGTCTGGAGTTGATGGTCTTAGCAGGAATGAAATTGAAGAGTGCGAATTCTGGATTTTCTGGCAGAGTCAAGTGCCGTTTCTTTGTCGCAGCCACAATGACTTGTGCTATGCTCGTTAATGGGCTTCCTTCAGGTTTCACAATAACATAAATTCTTGTACCAATGAAGAAGAAGACACAAGACAAGAACATGAGAAATGTGGGAATAGCTAGTCCAAGAGCCCAATTGATATCCGATTGTACATACACAATGAAGGTCAAGGAAACCATCATTGCGAAAGTGAAGGTGAAGTAATACCAATTGAAAAAACTATTAATTCCTCTTTTTCCTGACTCAGTTTTGGGATTAAACTGATCGGCTCCGAATGCCAAGTTACACGGTCGGATCCCTCCCGCACCAATTATCAAGAACCCGAAACCAGTTAGCAGGAACGTGAGTTGCCAAGGTGTTGGACTATCACATAGCATTCTGTCTTTGCTTTCGCAATGGTGTGGATGCAATTTGGAGATTGCTGCTGTGAACATTATCACAAGCATACCCTGAAATGAAAAAAATCACATGTAATTAGTAAAGTAAACCCGTTGTACTCTTACACTTCATTTACACTTGCTTTTGGGGTTTGCAGTAATCACTTGAGGATAAACCTTGCATCACTTCATGCAAACTCCCACATGCAATTATTCGTTGCAAACAGAATAACAAAGAAGTGGGTAGAGACAGTAGGGTGGTTTCATAATAATGTTAATGGTTAGGTATCCTCCTTTGGGGGGGGGGCTCCCTAAATCCATGAGGCTTCACATGTCTAGGAATGAATGATGATTCATGAATATGATGTTCTACTTACTTGTAAATGATCATCCTTACCAAAAATTAGTTTGTTCTGAAATTTCTAATTATTCTGGTTAGTTTTGCCATAATTACTAATTTGATGTCGAATCGGACTTTCAAGCATTCTTGTCCATAGGAAGTTTCAGATGACTCAGTATTTTAACATTTTTTTTTGAAGGGATCAACATTTCATTATATCTTTTAAAGAAATTATTAGCCTCCCATTTAAGTTGATGATAAAAAACGAAATACAAAAGAATTTGATGGATATATGAGACTAAGAGCGTTACCATAAAGGATGAAATGGAAGCGAAGCCTAAGGTTTTGTAACGACCAAAATAGGCATCAGAGAGAAAAGCTCCGACCAGCGGTGTCAAATTAGTAGTACCAGTAAAGACATTCATAAGCGTTGCAGCTGAAACGTTCTTCATGTTAAAGACTGTTGTTAGATACACAGTTAAGTTTGAAGATGTTCCAATTGTTCCCAACTTCTCAAACGTCTCATTCCCTGCAGACGCATCAGCATTTTCAAACAAGATCAACCAAAACAAACCTTATCACATCTTAATTTCCTAAATTCAAGATCATAATCTGACTTACCGATGATGTAAGGCATAGCTTTGATACCCCTGTAGTTCACCTTCTCCGGCTCATCTTTCACTACCTCCATTTCTTCAAGTTTTGAGTTCTTCTGGTTATGACTACCCTTCTCCATTATTTCTATGGAGTTCCTCCTCCCACACAAGCTCTCCCTATCTTTCTAGCTATCTTGTTATCCCAGTCTGCTTATGTATATTTATATTTGGGCACTGGTGAGTAGTGATATGTCTAGTAAAAACTGTTTCATTAACTGAGAGAAAGAGACAGGGATAATGGGATATCAGAAAATTACTACATCAACAATAATTGATTTGTGGGTTAGCTAGTCAGTTATGACTACTTCTGTTGTTGGCTTTCAATGCATCCACTTGATTGGTACATTTTGTTTTTACCACGAGCATGAGGAGGTATCCCGGTGATCTTTTAGAACCCACTAGTTTCTTGAGTACTATACCGTCACGTCATTGATTAAGTTTGTGGGAGTCGACTCAAAGTTGATTGTCAATAATTATGATAATTATAGACTAGATTAGTTACATATTCTAATTGTGATTTTTTGAATGCTCTTTTAAGGATAGCATTGAAGATTCATTACACCGACGACAAAATAAGTTTATCAAACTGCCAATAAATATTTATTATAAATCTTGTTTATCTTGAAAAATACTCCAAATGTATTATGGACCAAATGTATCTGACTTGACAACAAGTTGATTATCTCACGCTTGCTCAAGGACAACAAACAAGTTAAAGTTAATCGAAGTAAAGATGGGATCTTCATCTAAGTGATATATAGTGGGGTTGGTAGGCTAGAATGGCAGAAGGGACGCTCAGTTTGGTTGGATCTGCCAGTCCGAGGAGTACAATGCCAGCTTGGTCGTGTACTCTCTGTATCAAACAACAATTTGGTGTGTACTTTGGATCCAATCGTCAGGCCAGACTTTATTGATAAGAAGCCTTTTTAGAGAGCCCAAAGAATAATATCAAATTCTTATTATTTTAGAATCATTTTTTGGGACCATGGTTTTTTTTTTTGGGACCATGGTTTTATTTTCCTAGCGACGTGTTCGGTCGGGAAATATTTTTTGCGACGTAACCGAACTAAGGTTCGGTTGGGAAATATTTTTTTGCGACGTAACCGAACTAAGGTTCGGTTGGGAAATGTTTTTTGCGACGTAACCGAACTATTGTTCGGTTGGGAAATGTTTTTTGCAACTAACCGGAAATGTTTTATGCAACTAACCGAACTGACCAGTTCGGTTGGGAAATGTTTTTTGCAACTAACAGAACTTATGTTCGGTTGGGAAATGCTTTTTGCAACTAACCGAACTTATTGTTCGGTTGGGAAATGTTATTGTGACGTAACCGAGCTGGGAACTAAAAAACCATGGTCCCCAAAAAAAAAACCATGGTCCCCAAAAAACGATTCTTATTTTACGTGGCTAAATTGGGCCCCACCCCATTTAATTGGGCCTATCAAATTTCCCTTCCCACTCCACCAAATTGCTATGGACTACCACATTTCTCAAAAAACCTAATTTACCCTCACATTAATTCCCAAAACAATCTCATATAAATACTAATCTTTCCATTTTCTGTAAATCCAAAAACATTAAAAACCTAAACCTAAAAAACTTTCTATTTTCATCATAATCTTTCCAAATTCTCAAAACCCTAATCAATTTTTTTTTGATCCTCTTCTCCAAGATCTTCGATCCAACCAAGAAAAAGGTAAATCTCCATCAACCCATTCTATGTTTCGCATTCTTCATTGATTTACATGTTTAAATCTTCGATTTTCGTCCTTTAAAATCTCTGGTTACACCCAGAATCGGAATATGTTGACATATCGAATAAACCGATTCTGGGTTTTGTTCTTCGACCATGAAGAGCATGCAGAGTAATCGGTTTATGTGATGATTAACATCAACCGATTCTAGGTTTAGAAACGAAATATGAAAATACATCACCAGAATCGGTTTATAAGTGCTTTATAATAATCCGATTCTGGATACAATTTTTTTTTAAACTATGCGATCCCATAATCGGGTTTTATGTGCTTGTTAATTTACCGATTAAGATTGTCTCTTCAGATTCCATTCCACGACAGGTGTTTATATATGTATCACATAAACCGATTGTTGGTGTTTGACGTTCCCGTGTGTTTTGTTGTTGAGAATCGAATTACATATGTTTGGTTATGTACCAATTGTTAACTTGATTTCTGTTTATTTTTTTAATGTAGATATGGACTTCGGACACCTAGCGTTTTACACTCGAGAGCTCACCTTGGAGGATATTCTTAGGGAACCACAACTAGTGCCAAAAAGAAGCCTCTATAAGTTTGCTTATAGGCGTGAGACCCGTCTTGAACAAGCCCTCGCATTGATTGACAAGCTTGCACTGGAGGAGCTTCATGAGGTTCACTAGGATGAGGAGAAACATGATTTCAGCTGAGAAGGATCGCCATGGATTTATGGAAGGTTTGTGGGAAGAAATGGCTCAATTTCAAGCCATGGCTGAAGCAGAAGATGCTGCTCTTGATGGTGGTGTTGCCGTTGATGCTGGTGATCCTGCTGATGGTGGTGCTACAAATGCTCCCGGTGGTGTTGGGGCTGCTGATGCTCCTTCTCTTTAAGTTTTTAAGTTTAAGTTTTAGATATAAAAGTTTAAATTTATAAGACTTGTGGTTGTTTTAAGTTTTTAACACTCTTTTGGGATGTTTAAGGTTTTTGTTTTGGATGATCATGGTGTTGAACTTAATATGCATTTAAAGTTTTAATTATAATTATGTGTTGCAAAATAATTCTAGCCTGACATGCCAACAATCGGGCTACTCGATATGTCAACATAAACCGATTGTGTAGGTTCCATAAAGGAATCGGTTTATTGTGGGTTATGTATAATCCGATTCTTCATGCCTTAAAAATGCTATTTTTCCTGTATGTTTTTCAAGCTACAATCAGATCACATATGCATATATATATAAACCGATTAGTGTCGGTGAAATTCAATTCTTTTACATGTCTTTAATCGATTTATATTGGTCACAAGAAAGTCTGATTCGTGCTGGCATAAAAACAAAATCGGATTTTACAAACTTCGAGAAGACCGATTATTTCAAATTATTTCACATTTTTCAAAAAAAAAATAGCCGTTAGGGACTTCTTTATATATAGAGACCTCATCCTTGGACCCCATTTGGCCCAAAATTGCTCATTCTATTCCCTCTCACTCCATATACTCCACAACTACTCATTTCATACCTCCACAATGGCTTCATTTGATTCAAATGAAGATCTATCCATCACCAAAGCATGGTACGCCGAAACTCGAATCAAAAATAAGTCCTCCGTAAGGGTAGATGCTGAAACCTTTTGGACAAAGGTGCATAACAAATATAGGCAAGAGTTTTGGAATCCTAATGGAAGAAGTGTTCAACAAGTGCATGATAGGCACCTAGTCATCGAAAATGCGATACTTGCTTTTTTAGCTATCCAAAAACGGATTTTGAACGCTACCCACTTTAGCTACTCCATTGAACAATTTGTAAGCATTTTTGTGGTTTGTTTTACGTGATCCATGTTGTTTGATCTTCCTACTAAACACCATTAGCAAAGTAAGTTTGTGTTTGTGTTTTTGTAGCATGAAGTCGTCAAAGCGCGCTACTTGGAGGAAAAGGGGGAAGCATTCGCATTCGATGCAAGCTATCAATTCATGGTATCCAAAATCCCGGAGTATGCCCCGGACTTCATGTCGAGTGAATGGGACTCGGATTCCTCCAACGAAGATTGATGATTTTAGATGTTTTGGTGTAGGTTTTTTGGGTAGATCTCTATGTAAACCCTCGCGAGACTATAACTCGTCCACTAGGGTCACCTAGGGGTTTAAAGGCTTGATGCATGCGCTAAATGCATCCTACAATAATGAAATGAATGAAAAAAAAATTCTTATGAAAGACAACAATCGGTTTATATATGTCACATAAAACCCCGATTTTCGCAATCGGATTTTACATATGCCAAAGTCAATCGATTTTGAAAGTCCTCTGTTAATTCTGAAAACACTAACCCAAAATCGATTTATGAGTGCATGAACGTAAACCGATTCTGGGTACTGTTCACGAAAAAAAATAAAAAAATTTAAGTTGTTTGATGTTTTGAAGAACTCTTTAACATTGGTTGATCTCACATCTAAAACATAATTAACACATAATACGATTAATTAGTGATAATTAAACAGGGATAAATTAGGTACTTAAGTAATTGTTGGATAAGGGGTGGTGTGAAAGTTATTTCTAATGACATTTTTTTTCATCTAGTAGTAGGCCCAAATTAAATGGGGTAGGTCCAAATTTAGCCAGGTTATTTTAGCACATTTGATTTCTCTCCAAAATGCATCATTGTACCCTACTCCACAAAATTAACCAAACTGTTAAGTGTAAATTGAAATTGTATTTCAGTTAAAAAGCTCATTTCTCTTTTCAGTATGGGAATTACTATTGATTTTAGAATGTAGCAATAAATGGTAGATCTATTGATGCCTTCGAATCCCTGCATGAGAGAAAGCTAGAACCCACTTTGGCCAATTACTATCTATCAATTTCAATTCTATTATATAAAAAGAACTCTCCCTGCTACAGTAAATGAAGCTGCACAATTTGAGTTTCCGATTTTGCCCTTGATTTTTTTTATTGAAAGCAATGTTATAAAATAAAAGTGGGTCAGTTTTGTAATATTTATTGCCTTTCACTTAAAACATACAAAACTAATTTAATCTTTAGCTGTAGCCTGTACACGTGAGGTACGAGAGTAAAGAACGGGACGTGTTTGTCTCTGATTGGCTACCATGAAATGGAGGTACAGTGGATGATTGTACACAGGTATGCGCGACTCTATTAAGATACTCCCACCTTCTAGATTGTATATTTTAGCCATGGATCTAAGCACGTGAAACGCACGTGCCCAACACTAATCCCAATAATAACATCATTTCAAACCACCATTACCGGTTGCTTTTCCCAAGAAAAATTCATGTGAGAGAAAGCTAGAACCCACTTTAGCTTTTCCCTCCATCCCATTTTAGATGCTTAAATTGGATTTCGTACACGTATTTAGGAAGGTTAAAAATATATGTCCTCAATTAGTTAATCCTAACAAATTCGATACACCTAGTTTTTAGTTTCATATAAAGAAAAAAGATAAAGGGACTAGTAGAGAATTTGTGTAGGAGTAAATATATAATTGTAGAGTTCGTTAGTAATAAAATCTATACAATTTTTAAAGTTAGTGGTTGAGTTTAAGGTAAAGACATATGTCAGGAAATTTTAGGAAAAATATGAAAATCATAAAATTTTAGGAAAAAGTATAAAAATTAACAAGTAAATTCAGCCTAAAAGGAAATCCCATTTAAGCAATTAAAATTGGAAGGAGGGTTCAACAATGCATTGGTTTTTGAAACCCTGAACATCAAACCATACAAAACAAAGGAAAGAGTACCAAAGAAGGATAAACTAAGATGGTATCTAACTAGAAATGGAGAATTCTCGATGACTTTACGCAAAACTTCAGACCCATCTTTCATGGTCTCTGACTCTCTGCCAAAAAAATAAAATAAAATTGGAAGACATTATGTAACATGGATTTTTCTCAAATAATTAAACTCTTTATCTGGAAATGTTTGAAATGCATTAACCACTAGACAGAGGCTGGGGTCTATCTTGAATGTCGACTCAAAATGTGTCTTTTGTCGGACTTTTGTTGAATCAACATAACACCTATTTATTTATATTTAATTGTGATTATGTAAAATAAGTATGGAATTTTCCTCCTAGATATGGCTTTCCAGAGAATATCTTTAAACTCAAGCTCTGTAAATGATAGTTCTTTTCTAGCCCATTACACTGAATGGAGGGAGGGAAATAATAACTCAGTTTCCATGGTTTTGACATCAACCAAATGTTGGTTCATATAGAAATGGAGATGTCTCAGAGTATTTGAGGACAAACAGACATCTCCTTCTCAACTAACAATGGCTACTGCAAACCACTATGCTTATTGGCACCCAAACTTGACCAACCAGTCATATATAGAAAACCTCACAGAGACACAATATGGAAACTACCTAATCTTAAAACTTACAAAATAAACTGTGATGCTTCATAGATTTCTACAGTTACTAATGTAAGTTTCGGAATTATTTTGCGCAATCGGACAGGAATATTTGGATGAGCAGAAATGGGAAGCTTCAGATGCACATTATCAGAAAAAGTAGAAGCTATAACTCGGTTACAACCAATCACATGGGACAAAACAAAAAGAATTATTTTATAAATATGGTCATTGAGGAGGATAACATATCTATAATCCTATGTTATAAGGCAAAAAGAACCCAATCCACTGGCGAAGCAAGGCAATATTAGATGAAGCTAGAAGTTTAGCAGACAATTTCGTATCTTTTTTGGGTTTTCAGTTTGCTGACAAGAAGGCAAACATGATATCAGATTTATTAGCAAAGAAAGGAAAAATTTCTGCTAGCTCAGTTTTTGGAATCAACATCAGCATATCTAATTCTTATAATTGCTTTTGACACTGTCAAAGCGTATAATGTAACTAGTTTACATAACAGTGTTGTTTCAAATTCAGAAGCGAGACATCTCATCCAGAGTTGAGCCTGAATCAAAAGATTGGTCTATTTTTTATTTTGATGGTTTGGAACAGTGGTCTTAGAACTACATCCTTAACTTCTTCATGGAGTTATTTTCTAACAATTACGGGGTTCGAACCCTTACTTTCGCAGTGGGAGAGAGCATGCCAACCATTTGACCAGACCACTAGATGGTTGGCAAAAAAGATAAGGTAATCTGTTTTATATACACAAAATTGGTTAAAAAGACCAAAATCAACAATTTCCGGGTGAAAAAGACATGTAAAATTTGATACTGTTTAAATGGACGAGAATGTAAAAATAGCCAGGATGTAAACAGTTTCATCCTACCCATTTTCAAATACCTTTTTTTATTTTTAATTTACATCAGGATGCATCCAGTTTCATCCTCGCTCTTTTTTAAGTTTAAGCCAGGATGAATCCAGTTTCATTCTTGCTATTTTTTTGGTGTCCATTTCACCCATACTAATTTTTACTCACCCATTAGAACCATGTTTTAAAAATATTTGGACAAATGACCCATTTTATTTCCAAAGAAAAAATATGTGGGGGAGGGAGTATTGGCCTATCCAGATTCCAGACAATAACCATAATATGGCTTTTCCAACTACCATTAACTGGATCCATTCACGGAATTTTGCTCGTAATCCTGCTCTGTCAATCTAGAATCACTGATAACAAATACTCCCTCCGTCTCTAAAAGATAACAAATACTCCCTCCGTCTCTAAAAGATAGGCAGGTTTACACACAAACCTACCTATCTTTTAGGGATGGATTCTATTACAATTAGTGGACGGCTAAAAACGTACAATCGAAGTGCTACCTAAAAACATGTCGTGACATATAGGTTTTCAGCGTTCATACTGCTGGACAGGTATCAGATCAAACAACTCAATCACTTCTTTTCTTCCTGTTTGTCTCCGTCTCAAATTTGGATGTTTTTTATTAGTTTATCATCCACATTGTCTAACTCAAGATTAAACAAATTTCAAGTGTAATTTAAAAGTATTGCAATTGCAATATTGATTTTGGACTTCGCCTAGATGTTTTGTCAAAGTATTTTAACATGTGACCCCAACGGAATTAATTTTCGTATAAACTTACAGCGTACGTGCTACCAAGAAAAACATGTCGTGACGTACAGATTTCAGCGCGTTCACACTGCTCGACAGATATCAGATATCAAACAAACTCATTATCATCTTTTCTTCTTGCTCGTCTTCCTTTCAAATTTGTTGATGTTTTATCAGCTTACTATCAACACTGTCTGACTCAAGAAATGCAAGCCCCAAACTGATTTTTTTTTTCCGAAATGGTCCCATCCATGTCTTGTCGTCGACACTGATCACTCCCCACTAAGTGCATGCCCACAAGTCATTTTGTACTTGCCTATCATGATGCCTGAGTCAGTGCATTACACACGTTTAGTAGGAGATTTTTCTTCATTCAAATATTTGACCAAGTGATCCAGATATTTGTCGCATATCAATCAAAATTGGTAGAAACAGCTTTTTCCATAGTTTCCGTGGCCATTTGTGCTTAATTTAGGTTTAGGTTACAAGCCTTATTTGGTAATTAAACATACACAAGTTGTGCCTCGGCCAAGTTGCTAATTAAGGTCGGACTGGCCACTCAACGTGGTTAGGTTCATATTTAGGCTTGGATTAATTAATGGCATATTAAGTTTAGCATCAAGTCTAAGCCATTCCACAGAAACTAACACATTTTCTACGTGAATTATTTTGCAAAAGGAAAAGTTCGCTAGGTCATACATTTTTGGCCATCGCCATCCACATGCTATATGCGTATCTGAAGATTCTGAATTGACGCGGTAGCTCATCTAATGCATCATATCCTTTTTGCATGAAGAACAAAACTAGTAGTAGTAATTAGCCTTATTAATTGTCAAGGGAAAGATGCAACTACTTTTTTTTTTTTTTTATAGAAAAAAGAGAAACGACGCTTAGACAAGCTGCCCTCTCAAGTAAACGGTGCTTAGACAAAAGATGCAACTACTTTGACAACCGGATCAAAAGATATGGTAATGGGGTATGAGTCTGTATGACCTATTGACACATAAGTTTAGTAAAGGATGGAACTAAAATGAAGTAAACAAAAGGAAGTGGTAATGAAAGGCAAGCTAACATCAATATCGTCGAAGCAAAGCAACAGTACCTCTCCTCCACTCATGTTGTAGCTGCTTGAAAGAATGGTCATAATAATAAAGTAAAGTTGAATGGGTTTCTTGATTGAGTAATAATGTTCATTCTTGATTTTTTTTTTTTTTCTTTTCGTATGTGGATAAGTTGTTTGGTTCTAATATGTGCCGATTTGTATAGGCTGTTCGTTCTTTTTTTCTTTTTGTATATGGATAAGTTGTTTGGTTCCTATATGTGCCGATTACAATATGGAACATGGGTTGTTCTGACATGTGGAAATTTGCGTTAGTAATGTCACTGTGGGCATAATCATCCTAGATTCCTAGAACCTCTCTGGAGCCTAGTTAGTAAGTTCGCGAATGATTCGCGAATCATTCGCGAATTTTTCCGTATCACGAATTTTACCGTTTTAATCGCGTACGTTTGCAACTCCGAACCCAAGTCGCGTATTATGTGGCATTCCCAGATTATTCGCGAATCGTTCACGAATTTTACGTATCCCGAATCCCGAATGATACGCCCGCTTAATTCGCCATAAATTCTTTAGCTTTTACGTTTTTAAAGGCCCCACTTTTTGGGCTTTACTGCCTCCCGGGCATACACGACCCAATATTAGACGTTGTTGTAATTTTTATGAAATAAAAATGACTGAAAAAATTTGAAGGTGAAGGTGAGAGAGATCTCAAACTCACTGACCAAGCATCTAAACCACTATACCACGTCCTCTTGGATGACTAATGTTGTATATATTATTAATATCATCATATTAATTTTATTTTTTCTTAAATAACTCACACATATGCATAAAAATTGGTCTATGACCTTATAAATATAAATTATTTAGTATATACGATACCGAATTTTCAGAGCCGAACTCACATTTATAAATCGAATTATACACGTACGTATGTCGTTCCGATTACGACGAATCACGTCCCGTTGACCGAATCTTGGACCGAATCTGAATTTTACAAAACCGTATAATACTCGTACGTTTCCATTCCGTACGTTTTCCGAATTCCGAATTGCTAACTAGGCTCTGGAGTCTGGACAATGGTCTATGACAAAGTTAGGCTGTGGTGTCCGATAATTTTTAGAATGTGGGGTACCTATAGATAAAATATCTGCCATCCATATGCTTTCTTCTTAGAAGGCTAAGGTTGGAAAGTAAGATGGAACCGCAAAGCACTGGAACACTCCAACCTCAACATTTACTCCATCGTAATTTAGTTATAAATGGACCCCGGTAACCAGGGGTGGGAGGTAGGACTGTGCATAAGGAAAATAAAAAGAAGAAGAAAATTTCCTAGGAGACAACCAAAGGGTAAAAAAGCCTCGCACTTTTAGGGGCGACCCCGAAAGAATTAGGGGCGACACTAAAAGACAAAAAAGGTCACCCAAACGTAAATCTAAGCTACCCCTTATATTTGATTTTTCGAAATGGCCAATATGCCCTTATATAATCGGTAGCCAACACCATAATCGGTAGGTTAAAGGTGAATCGGTAGGTTAAATTGAAACTATACCTACCGATTATTGTGTAGATACTTCGGCCAATAATCCCTTTTATAATCGGTAGCTTATCCAACTTATAAGACTACCGATTATAAGGAGCTCCGTATTCACCTTGGCCAAATTCCATAGGTTTTGAGGGGTGCAGAGCCAACCATAACCACTTGGATAGAGTCAGTGGATCTAGCCATAATCGGAAGCCTAATAGGTTCCACAACCTACCGATTATAGGTTGCCCCAAATTTAGTTTTTTCTAAAATCCTTCACGTAATGAATGTTGAAATATACCATAATCGGTAGGGTATATAATTATATACCCTACCGATTATAACGAGCCCTGGGTCCAACCTTTGCCATATTGCATAGGTTTTGAGTGTACACAGCCAGCCTTAACCACTTGGTTTGCGTTTTGGATGCAGCCATAATCGGGAGTTAAATATATTACCAACCCATCCGATTATGGGTTGCCCCAAAATGAGTTTTTTCTAAAATCATTCATGTGATGAATTTTGAAATCTACCATAATCGGTAGAGTTAACAACTTAAAAACCTACCGATTGTAAGGAGCCCCAAATCGAATCCTTGCCAAATTCCATAGGTTTTGAGTGTACAGAGCCAGGCATAACCATGTGGTTCGTGATTTTATGCAGCCATAATCGGAGTTCAATATATTACTGCACCCTCCGATTATGGTGTTGTTTGGTTACGTAAAACCATAGTTGTTTTTTAGTATAATAATCGGACATTAACGAAACCACAAACCTCCGATTACGAATATTCGGTAGTAAATGCGCTCAATTACTTTCCGATTATGGTGTTGGTTGGTTACTGAGAGAACAAATTTTTTTTACTTATAATAGTCGGAAGGAACATTACAAATAAACCTACCGATTATTGTTATTCTAAGTGAAGGTGCACATTTACCTTCCGATTGTGGTGTTGTTTGGATACGTAAGACAGTTTTCTTTACACATGATAATCGGAGAGAAAAGTATATTAGCAATCCTCCGATTCTCACCAAATATTTTGCACAATCCCCCGAATCGGTAGGTTAATAACGTATAACCCTACCGATTCTCGACTAAAAATTGGAACATCCCCGAGAATCGGTAGGTTAATATATAAACTTATCTTCCGATTGTGTTCCAAAATTCAACACTTTCATGTCTCTTCATGTGATTCGCTTGCGAGTCATCGTTAAATGCATAAAATGTGTAAAATAACTATTCTTAATCCATAAACATAACGAAACAACTAATATTCCGACACAAACTTTGAAAACGACATAATCCGACATAATCCAACATAAACAAAGTTATCCATAAAGTTAACGAAAAACATCGAGAGTTTACAACACCGAGAGTTTACGTGTTCCTCTTTGCTTTGACTTTGCGAGCTTTACCAGCTCTACGACTTGGACCAGCATCATCATGGGTTTCATCAACTTGAGTGCTTGATGAAGCCCGAGTTCTTTTGTTCACCTTGGTTGTAGGTTTCTTTTGCAATTTTTCCCCGAACTGAGATGCATACTCCTCATTGTCAACGTTATCAATCAACTCTTGGTGCTTTTTTATCTTCTCAATTGACACAGGCTCTCCGGACTTTATGCAATCAGTGCACCATTTGGACAAACGCTTGAACCTGTTCAGCTGTTTTAAAACATAGCATACCATCAAACGGTTATTACTCTATTTTGATCACTAATATTAAACTAAATTAACAAAACAATACGTACCAATCTATCAAAACCCGCAGGCTTCTCTTTGAGGATACTCTTGTACGAAGCTGGCTTTGCTTTAAGATCACGGATTACACGAAGATGAGAAACATTTCGGTACCAATCCATATAGTTGGGAGCATTTTCAAAACCTTGGTTGGCTGCCCTTCCTTGGTTGATCAAGTAATGCGCCCTTCTATCCCAATGGAATTTACAGGATGGTGAACCCTTGTGAACCACCGTGATAGAATCTTTATGAGACTCGCATTTCTCCAGATCCAAAGTGAAATTTCCATGGATTTCCTCCTTTGGTATACCTTGTACAAAACCGTGTTGTCGCATCACCCTTGAGGCATTGTACATCACATATCCCGTGGGGTGCCACAACGGTCCAAAATAAAGTGCCAAATCGGACCGACCCGCGATATGTCCAAAAGAGAGCTCGGTCTTCCTTGTATGGATCAAAGCATACGTCTTGGGCATTAAGTGAGTCCAAAATCTCCCTCAAACGAATCAGCTGCTGCTCCTTCGTCCTAGAATGGTTGTCATCGAAGACGTACTTTGTTCCTATAGGGTCACCTTTCGCCCACGCCGCGTTTTCAATGGCCAATCCCAAGATAGGGAAGTGGTCGTAGATCCATGTCTATAATGTCATTTTTGCAAGTATTAGGAAATTGATTCTTCAATGGTAGAAAAATAAAAAAATAACCAAGTATGTGGAGTTAATAAACAATACCTGTAGCAGACTCACGTTCCCGGCACTTGGCTAATTCCAACCCTCGACGCCTTTCTCAACTCTTCCATCAACCACGCATGGCATGCCGTGCCCCAAGAGTACTCATGCACTTTATCGAGAGGATCCGTAAGTTGTAAAAGGTTGGCGTCGACCCGATTGCCACCGGTATTGGGGAAAATGACACATCCCAATACACATAGGAGATATGCGGTGGCCGCGTGGTTGACTTGCTCGTCCGTTAAAGTTCCTTTCTCTTCTTTTTTTTCCTTGGTGCCCTTGAACATATCCATCGTAGTACCCATGTTGAACTGTCTAGTTCTATACTTCATGCATCTTTTGAACTCGCTTGTTGATGTTTCTTCATCCCAACCCAAACACTTCTTAGTCGATCATAAAGATTCCTCCATTCCAACCGCTTAGTGAACTCGGCCCTAACACCCTTGCCATGGACGGAGTTTAAGAATCTGCTCAACATCATCTCGGGGTTATCGTCATCTCCCCAAACGGCATATGGAAGGTGTCGGTCTCGGGATAAAATCTCTCCACAAACGCCGATATAGCCACCCGATCATGTTCCAACATTGAGTTCCCCGCAAAGATCGATCCAACCCTGAATTTGCAATAATGGTCTTGAACCTTTCACATTCACCCTCCAAAGGCCAATCTAGCATTTTTGTTGGTGTGGCGGTCGCTTTGAGTAAACGAACCGCATCGGAATGATACTATTAAACACATGACAAGTTAAAAAATAAAATTAGAATTACCTAAACCTATAACCCTTAAAAGTATTACGAAGAAAAACATAATAGGTTAATAAAACATGGATACGATCATTACCTCGGCTTCATATATTTCTCGGCCCAGATTCTTTGTATCCAAATAACAATTCTCCTCCATCCTCCGGCAGCCCAAGGATTACACCTTCGGAATATCCTTCACCTTCGCCCATCCTCGGACAAGGTGTTTCGCTTTCTTTCGAGGAGGTTTTTTATTTTCGGCTTCTCCTTCTTCTTGAGCGCCACTAGGTTGTCCTACTTCTGGTTGTGATGGTGGAGCACTTGGTTGAACAACTTCTTGAATTGGTTGTGACTGAGAGGCACTTGGTTGAACACCTTCTTGGATTGGTTGTGATTGAGAGGCACTTGGTTGAACACCTTCTTGGATTGGTTGTGATTGAGAGGCACTTGGTTGAACACCTGATTGAACCGGTTCGATTGAGGGGCACTAGGTTGAACAGCTTCTTGGCTTGCTTGTTGAGTTCCAACTTGACCACTTGAAGCGGCGTTAGCGATCCTAGCTCTCCTTGTACTAGCCGTCGTGTTCGACGCCTATCCTTCCTTGCACTAGCCGAGACAATTGCATCTTGGATGTTTTTACCTCGCCTATCCCTAAACAACAAAAAAAAGTACAACAAAGTTATGAAACTAAATATTCGGTTGGTTGATTTAACAAAGTGCCTCCGATTATTCACAATCGTAAGTATCGGGCCACCTAAAGCTACCGAATACGTATAATCTAAACAAAATAAAATTTTTGGTGTTCGAATATGTTTATCTACACACACATAATCGGAATCTAAAGTTCAACATAACCCTCCGAATTCCACACAATCTAAGCCTAACAAAACTAATGTCTACCGAATATGCGTCTCTTTGTATCCGTAAACAAATCAAGTTGTTAGCCTAAACAATCGGAAAGATATTACGAATATTTCACCCGATTATTGCGTCTCTAATACTTGTTCTTCCCTAGTTTATTCGGAAGGATAAATCACAATTAGCTTCCGATTATGATTGAATTAGGCCTCGGTAATGAAAAAACGTTATATAATCGGTAGGATACCAAAATTTTTAACACCCGAATATGACAAATTTTCTCGTGAAATGAAGAGTTCGACCACAATCGGAAGTTTATAACAATACCTAACCTACCGATTCTGGGTAATAACCGAAAACCCTAAAAAAATAAACATGGATTCGTCCAATTGAAGCAATATAAACCAAATTAATGGTAGAATCTTACCTAATCGGCGCCATTTGAAGTTGCCCGAGAGTTTGGCTATCGTACGCATACTTCATCGTCTTCGTGTTCTTCGGGTTCGTGAGTTAAAACCTCTTTATTACGGGCATGCAATCCAATTTCGGATCCTCACCGCGCACTACGTTTTTGGTTCGAGCTTTCTTACGTTCCGTTTCTTTCATCTTTATAGAGAATAATCGACGATGATTCGATTCGACGATGAACGATGTATAGCGAGGAGAGGGGGAGAGTTTTCCTCTCGCAATCGGAAGGAAAGAGGAGAAGAGGAGTTGAAGTTGAAGTTGAAAAGAAAATGAAATGAATTTGAATTTAGGTCGACTTTGGTTTTATCTCACAAACGGTTATTAATCGGTAGGTAATACCACCTCATTAGCTACCGATTGTTGAGTAGCCCAAAATCGGTAGAAATGGTTATTTATAACCTACCGATTATTGGAAGCCCCAAATTGAGCATTGGCCAAATTCCCTAGGTTTTGAGGGGTGCAGAGCCGACCATAACCATGTGGTTCGTGATTTGGATTTAGCCATAATCGTAATCCAAATAGGTTACCCAACCTCCCGATTATAGGTTGCCCCAAAATGAGTTTTTTCTAAAATCCTTTATTGCAGGAAATTTGAAATCTACCATAATCGGTAGTCTACTCAACTTAATAATCTACCGATTGTAAGGAGCCCCAGATCGAACCCTTGCCAGAATCCATAGGTTAAGAGGGTACAAAGCCAGGCCTAACCATGTGGTTCGTGATTTGGATGTAGCCATAATCGTATGGAAGATAGGTTCCAAAACCTACCGATTATAGGTTGCCCCTAAATGAGTTTTTTCTAAAATCCTTATTTCCACACCAAATTAAAATTGAACCAAAGATTTGAAGTCACTCATTTTATTGAATCGAAAAACATACATGTAGTTGAAATAAAATAGAAGTAAAACACATAAAATTGTTCAATACATCGCCCTAGGGATTCTCTACGAGTTTAATTATATTGGGCGAATTGCCATTCAACTTCCTCCAAGAGAGTGTAGCAGTCCTCGTGCAGAAACTCATGACCGTACCTTAATTCGTATTGGCTTCGACCCAAAGTATACTGAGAAAACAATTTTTTAAATAAGTTAGCGTTGTTGAATAATCATAACCAAATAAATAATTTTTGATAAGAGGCCTATTGATTCACAAACTTACTCTACTCATTCGGTCTTCGTTTGGCATAGCGTCCTTACGAGCTTTCAATTCGCTTTCAAAGAAAAGACGCATTCATTGTATAAATATGCGTACCTTTCCCTTATTTGCGGGAGCGTCCTCCTATAACGATTTCCGCTTAGTGCTTTAAAACCTTAAACACCCGTTTCCACCAAGCATTGGTGTTTTGATCATCCCCAAAGTAAGGCCCTCTTGTTGGGTCTTCATCGGTCACCCATTGCGCTTCCTCAACGGAGTGCTTTGTGAGAGTGGTGTGTGCTCTGACAATAGCAACATCTTCTATATTATTGAACGGAGTTGTAGCCATTTTTGGTGATTCAAAGTGATGGGTGACTGATTTAGGAAGATTGAATGTGATGGGTGAATAAGTTTGGTAGAGATAGGTCTCTATTTATAGCAAAAAAGTACCCAACGGCTAGTTTTTTTTTTTAAAAAATCGGTTACTTCAACATAATCGGAGGTTTGTCAATATGTATTATCTACCGATTGTGTTTGGTTTTCGAGGCATGACTAGTTTATTTTGAACGAACTAGCCGTTGGAGTATAATCGGTAGTTAGATCAACAATTAAAACTTCCGATTTTCATAAATATTTTGAAATTCATAACAATATCACCTACATTTTTTGCAGGTAGTTGGAGTATAATCGGTATCTAATAACCTAACGATTATACAGTTGCCCCAAATTTTATTTTTGCAGAAATGTCATTTTTTTCGAATTTGGGAACTAGAATAATCGGTAGTTAATAAGGCTTCCGATTATACAGCTTGCCCAAATTTCTTTCTTGGCGAAATCACCAATTTTGGGAATTTAGGAGCTACTATAATCGGTAGGCTAGTGAGGTTATTTTTCCTTCCGATTGTTATAGAAGCCGATGCGAGTTTGGCACAAAATCGATATTAAACGGTAGTATAATATAGCTACTAAACTTCCGATTAATGTATAATAATCGGGCACTAAATGTCTTCCGATTGTGTAAGGGCATTAACGTATTCTCCGCGTTTTTGGACATCCCTTAACGGTGTATATGGGTTGGGAATAAAAAAGTCGCCCCTAATTCTTTCAGGGTCGCCCCTAAAAGTGCCAGGTAAAAAAGGTTCATTTTTCACAAACAAAAATCTATACAAAAATTAGGAACAGTAGTCTATCAAGCGTCGGACTCTTCTGACACATTAGAGTTTTTTATTTTTTAATACCAAAACGAATTCACTGATGAAAAGGTTTGAACAATAAAGTTTTTATTTGACTGGATTTTTCGTTCAATTTAATCTGGAAATTAACCAGGCTTGATTGGGTATACTCAAACTAATTGGGGTATACCCAATTTTAAAGGGACATTTTTTGTGGATTTTAGGGGGAGTCCTAATGGGTAAGTTACAAAACTACCCTTTTCCTTTAAAAACTTATTACCCTAAATCAGTTTTAATCTTTTCATTTCATCTTCTTCTTCTTCTTCTCCTCCTCCACAACCCTACCAGCTCCATCACCCCCACCACCACCAAAACTCGTCGATCAATTCGTTAAAATCGTCGATTCGAAAACTTCGATTAATCTTCATCAATGGATCCACCACGGAACAAGGCAACTCGTATGAAAGAAACTAATCGAAAGCCCAATGAATATAACCCTGGAATTGCAAGTTTGGTTGCTAAGAAAGTGAAGAAAAAAACGGTTGAAGAAGAAGAAATTGTACCCGCTGAAACACGTGAAATGGTGCGCTTAAGAAAGTAAGGGCTTGTTTAAACTCACTCTAGCACTTCGATTGCATGTCAAATTAGGTCAGAAAATTCGAATTGGTGAATTGGCAGTTGCGACGCCGGCAAGGTTTTTTGTTATCGACCTTTCCGGGTTTTCATAGTTAGGGTTTGGCCGGGAGGGTATAAGGTTGAAGAACTTGCCACCGTATAGTTTCCTGTGAATCGCTACTAGCAGGACGGCGGAGTTATTCATCCGTATACCATTCCTATTAAGGCGTTTTTTTTTTTTTTTTAATGAAGCCGGCATCTTATTATTGTTTACCCTTCCGACTACTTGTTTAGAATGTTTCCTGATGCCTAGAATTTTTGCGTCCTAAGGGTATTTATATAAAACCATTTCGGTTGTTCGTCACCAAGATGTGTGGGAAATGGACCTTTTCCGACTCGACTTTAGTGAAAAATCCTATATTTTTTTGTGAGCCTAAGGCTATTTTGATGATACACTCACGGCTTTGGCTTAGCCAAAGACTCATCTTTTGGTCGACCTTTCGTGCCATTTTTCCGCCGGATATGTTGTATATGTCTACCCTGCGGGCCTTTGATGTTTTTTTTTTTCTGAATTATTCTTGTCAGATTGCAAATGGCAAAGAAGAAAGCAGCTCTGAAAGCATCTCTTAGTCCTCCTTCAAACCCTCCTCGTGTTGGTGATAAACTCTTGTCTTCAAAACATCGAGGGGTATATGTTGTGCCGGGAATGAAAAAGGTCTTAGAACCACTATCTGAACCCAGTGATTCAGATGAGACTCCAGATGAAGACCAATCAATTTCATCTGGTAGAAGAGGTGATGATGATGATGTTAATGAAACCAATCCGACTGCTGGAGGAGGTAACAATGATGATGATGATGGTGATCAAGACATGCCTGAGGCTGGAGGAGGTAATGATGATGGTGATGATGATGATGGTAATGGAGATAAAGGTAAGAATATCATCGAAGATGAAATTGTTGAAGAGGAAGAGGAACAAATTAAAAGAAGAAGAATAAGGAGATGGAGAAGGAGAAGGAGAACAAACTCTAGCTATTGTTCAAACCACCGAAGCTTCGGCTTCAACTTCAACCGGAACGAAGAAGAGGGTGATCACTAAACCGGCTGATTCTCACATGCCTCCCAAACACTTGATGGTTGCACTGAAAGAAGGTGAGCCTCCAAAAGGGACCCCAACAGATGGTGGAGATGTTCTTTTTGGATACAAAGACTCATGGGCATGTACGGTCCATAATACTATCGTAAGTAATCTTAATCCGTATTTGTTATTTATTCAAGTGTGTAACTATCTTAATTAAATTTGCGTCAAGTGTTTGTATTTCTTTTCATTTTGTTTTTTTTTTTGGGTATTTAGGATCACAAGCATGCCATCCGTCTCATGAGGCGCCAAGCTTCGTGTTCAGTGACTCATACTTGGGATCTTGACATGGAATGTGAGGAGGTGAAAGTGATTGTGAGGAACTCCGGGTTGTGGCCTACGGTGGAGAGTTCGAATATTGATCATGATAAAGTTACCGTATCTCGCATTCCGTGAGAGGTTCTACGGAGAGACTCGATACTCATTATTCCCATTCGGTGAGATGGCGATAACTCCCGATGATGCTCAACAAATTCTAGGCCTCGAGGTTGATGGAAAAGCGATCATCGAGGGATTCGCTAATGCCATTTTTTTCGGGAAGATTTACGAATTGATCAAGAAATTGTTCGGTTGGAGTCAGGTTCAGACGGATGATATTCTTGACAAGAAGGATGGTCGACTAACCAAAAAGTTTAATGTGAAGAAGTTGAGGGACAGATTATGGAAGACTCAGGAAATCCTTGATAGGGAAGGAATGGTGCACCCGGTGCGAATCAATGCTACCGCGGCCGTTTATTTGCTATACACCCGGGCATATGTATCTTCCCCGACAGTTCCGGAAACCAAGTCGAGGCCAGTTACTTGCAACTATTGGATCCCTTACATGAGATGCGTAGGTATTCTTGGGGTACTGCGGTGGTCGCCTTCTTGATCAATGAGTTGACAAAATGTTCTAGGGCACTCACTAAGCAAGTTAACGGAAACACATGTCTCTTCCAGGTAATTTTAATGTCTAGAACATTTATATTCTCAAAATTCTCGTAAGATAAGGTTCTTACTAAACTTTTTTTCTTTTTGCATAGGTTTGGATATATGAGCACTTCCCTTCTTTGTTCAAAGACAACTCTTACGTCAAAGTGGATAACAAAGTTCCTGGTTCATTTGCCAAGAGCACAAAGGTACGGTTTTAAGGGTACTCGGGATAAGGAAATGCCGCAAAATCTTATGAAACTCCGAGACGCCATCGACAAATTGAAGAGGTGATATTTGATCCGTATCGAGAGGATAGAAATCAAGGTTTAATCCCAAGGAGAAATGAAGTTGTTGCATTATACTATGGACCCTTGATGACTGTGTTTGAAGGATTTTCAATGTACGATCCACATCGGGTAATGCGACAATTGGGTTACATCCAAGAAGAACCTCATTTCGATGCAGCAAAGCCGGCCTTTACTGTGGATATGAATGATTGCAGCACGTCCCAAAAAGGTATGAACGTCTCTTACCTTCCAGCACCAACTCAAGAACATTGGGATGATAGGCGTCGCGGTCAAATCGATGTGAGTCTTTTGGACGTGGTGACCACCGGTCATGAAGCTACTGAGAAATACATGGCGTGGTACTTGGGTTGGGCTCGTCCTACTGTGATTAGGCCAATGACTACTGAAGAATTGGCTCGTAAGAAGAAGATGGAATCGAAAGACCCAGCAACATTGCTTAAGATATTTGTAAGTATTTTAGAGTTGCTCTTACTATTTTAAGATCGATTGCATTACCGAATCATTCTATTAATTGTTTGTTGTTTAATTGAATATAGAAGGATCAGTTGAAGACCTTTGTGAGGGTGTTGTGTTGCGCGAAAGACAGAGGAGAACCTGTGCAAAGCAAGCATATTGACTATGCTTGCAATGTTGAAAATGAGGATGCCCAGCTATTGTTCAAGCAACTTCGGGCTGAAGTAAAGGCGGAAGAAAAGGCTATGAAGGAAGCATAAGCCAAGATAAAGGCTGATACAAAGAGTACTCATAGTGCTCGTGGTGGTGAAGGTAGCAGCAGTGGTCGTGGTCGTCGTGGTCGTGGCCAATGAATGCATTCCTAGTTTATTTATTTATGTTGTGGTGGACAAATGTTTAAGTTAATGGTGTGGACAAATGTTTTTTTACGGTTTATGGGACATGTTTTCGTATTTTGGACAAAAAATGTTGGATTTCTAGTTGTTGAATGAATGGTTTGTTTAGCTATATAAAGTGTCAATACATTTGCCGGCATGCTTTTTTTAAGCTACCCTGTCGGCTTTCCTGTAATGGCAAGGTTGTGAAATGTCGATCACAAAATTTTGTCAACAAAAAATTGTGTAGATTCCTACTAAGCCGGCGTTTTTGTAGACGGAAGGGTACGAAAATAGAGACCCTTTCGGCCATATCTAGAAAAAAAAACCATTCTTCTGATGCCTAAAATCATGTAAGGTCGGGAGGGAAACGAAATTAGAAAATGCCGGCGGTATTTTGGACGGCATGCTAATGAACCCATACATTTCTGGACGTTTTACGACCCCAGTATTGTAGCAAATTTACGAACCCGCCGGCGGGTTCAAAATTCAAATTTTTGCAAGTACAATTGTATTGATTCACTTGTACTTGGACACTATAACGGCCAAATTTGGGCACCATCCTATAAATACACTACTTATCTCCACAAAACAACACACAACTATTTGCATATACTCTCCAAAGCTCATATCATCACACACTCCATCTAACTCACCAAATAGATCTCTACACACAAGAAATGACTTCATTTGATTCTAATGAAGATTTTGCAATCACCAAAGCTTGGTATGCGGAGACTAGAGTTCGAAGGCAGTCCTCCGAAAGGTTGGATTACACAACCTTTTGGGCTAGGGTACACAACAAATTTAGCCAAGAGTTTGGGAATCCTAACACAAGAAGTGTTCAACAAGTGCACGCTAGGCACCTAGTAATCGAAAATGCGATACTTGCTTTTTTAGCGCTCCAACCTCGGATTTTTAGCACTCGCCCCTTCACCTTGTCCATTGCACAATTTGTAAATAATTTTGTGGTATTTTTTCTCACAACCCATGTTGTTGAAACACCATTAACAAATGTTTTTGTGTTTTTGAAGCATGAAGTCGTGAAAGGGCGCTACTTGGAGGTAAAGGGGGAAGTATTCGCGTTCGATGCAAGCTATCACTTCTTGGCCGAAAGAATCCCGATGGATAACCCGGAATACTTGGATGATGTATCGTCTTCATTGGAGGAAAATTGATGGCTTTAGAAGTTTTAGTGTAGGTTTTGTGGGTATACCTCTATGTAAGCCCTCACGAGACTATAACTCGTCCAATAGGGTCGCCTAGGGGTTCAAAGGCTTGATGGACATGCTAAGTGCATTCGTTTTTCCGTCGACAAGGATTAGGTTTTATGTTTCAATCAATGTAGTAACCAAAATTGCATGAATAAAGTAAATTACATCTTCCATATTATGTCAGCCGGCAATGTTGTATTTTTTTGCATGCCGACTTTAAGATAGCCGGAAGGGTAGGAAATATTTACATGCCGACCGTAAGATTGCTGCCCAAGATAGTCGGCGTGTTCTTCATCCGAGGACCATTCCGACAGATATCTGGTTGGCAACTTATTCAAAGTTGACCCTGCCGGCGGAAGAGCGATCGGCAGCTTATTCAAAGTTGACCATTCCGGCGGATATCTGGTCGGCAGCTTATTCAAACCACGACCTTGCCGACCTTATGCATTTTCAAAACCAAAATTTTTGGATCGAAATCGAACTCATAAGACGGATCAAAAGGTTAATCTACTGAATTCATAATTTCAAAATTTTAATCTAAACTCAATTAATTAACCTAATCAGAATTTTAGTGTTAATTAACCAAGGGCATATTAGTC
This sequence comes from Papaver armeniacum, assembly GCA_023531295.1. Taxonomy (NCBI): domain Eukaryota; kingdom Viridiplantae; phylum Streptophyta; class Magnoliopsida; order Ranunculales; family Papaveraceae; genus Papaver; species Papaver armeniacum. The sequence goes on along the minus strand of JAJJWW010016897.1, from coordinate 63,609 downwards.
ATTTAGAAAAAACAAGGTTAAGGGGTGGCTTGGTTTTACTTCAAAATGACCCGATTTTGTCTTATTGGGTATACCCCAATCAAGCGAGGAAAATTAAGCCTGATCACTGCATTTTTTTTTTTTTTTGAAAAAGAGGATAAACCTCATTACATTGATATAAAGTTTCCATGAATTCCATCACTGGAATTACGGATGATAGTTACATATTCGTTCCATTCCTGAATGTTTAAATAAGTTAAAAGAGCCCATAGGCTATGATCTACCCAATTATGTTTGATTGCATACTTATTACAAAAACCCGAGAGTTTTGCTGCCCAAATGATATCTACTCTCGTAACTAAACTGAAATCCTGGGCTAAGAAGTTTATATCAATTTTTTTGGAGTTTCAAAAATCTTCGCTAATCAAATATCTTTGTCTACGTGCTTCTACATACATTCCTACCAGCAATACGAGAGTTGGTTCTGAATCACTCTTGAAAGAAACTCTATGGCCACTCCAACATGTTGCCCGTTGGAAAGTTGCTTCAGCTCCAGTCCTCTCTAGCTCTTCTATGGTTGTACAGTCGGAAAATAGACCTCTAGCTTCTCTAGCTGTACCTGTATGATCAGTTAGCGTTAGTCTAATTCCAGCTTTAGTTGTAGAAACCATCATAGTCAGAGCAGTGTTAATATTTAGCACCATATGTATTTTACCTCCCTCATTAGGGTATTTAATGATCTGGAGAACAACATCATTTCGAGAATTGTAATACAAATCTTCCATTATATTATGGCTTGAAGTGTATACGGTGTTATAGCTATTAATGAACTGTATTATACTATTTGCAGTCATACCACTGTTTTTCCTTTTCTTTTTGAAAACAACATCACACCTTTGCTTTCCATATGAACCAAATTATTATGCTACATAAGACATGCCAATCTATATCATAATCTCCCCTTTCTGGGTTTGCAAAACAATTAGTTAACCAATCATGGAAGTCAACTGTTCCATTTCTAATGAAATTCATGTCAAAATTAAAATGCATCCATACCTGGGAGGCATAGTTGCAATGCAGGAACAAATGAGTTAACGTTTCTGGACTATCATTACATAGTTTACATGTTGTATCAATGTCGGGGATAACGGCTGCCACTCTCATACTATTGGGAAGTATAGAGTGAGTTGCCTTCCAAATGAAATTCTTAACAGCTGGAGTAGTTTCCATCCTCCATATTTGATTCCATTTAGTATCAACATCTCCATTAGAGTTTAAATGATTGTAAAGAGATTTCACAAAGAACATAGCTTTGTTGTTTAAGCTCCATCTTGGTGTGTCTGTCTTATCTTGTATTGGTATTCTAACTTTCTTTATTTTTTCTATTGTTTGATTATCGAAACAAGTGACCAGTTTATCAAGATACCAAGTTTTATGGTTAGTTATCAGTTCTATTGTCTGATCACTCCATCTAAGGTTACTGATTACTTAGCTAATAAATGGGCCATTGGTGTCTCTGTGTGCATAGGTGGAAACCCAATTATTAAAATCACTACTTAAAATTTCTAAAATATCAGCCACGATGTTATTTGTGGTTTACTTCATAGTATCTCTTTTTACATTAGTGGCTGACGTAATATTTTGGTAGTCCCCTTCGATGTGTAAGTTTCGGATCCACATATTATTTTCCCACTTGATTCCTTCATATGCTGCAAGTGCTTCTGCTTTCTCAGCATCTACAACTTTACCCGTTTACATCTAACTCCATGCTGCTCACCTGCAATATTTCGGAAGAATGGTCAAAACATTATTTTCTTAATTATTAAATCAAAAGCTCCATCATTTTAGAAATTCTGGAGTAGGTGATTTCTGTATTTCCATGTTTGTTACAATGCAAACATTTGTAGTTTGGTTATATCTTGTTGCACATTATATCCAATCATTATAGGCATGAATTCTGCTAGATAAATTAACTACATCAACCTGTTGATGATCAAATAAGATACCACACCTGCTTTTCCAAATATGTCATAAGCGGTACAACTTTCTCATATTTTTTAAGATCAATCACATTCATTCTTTGATTGTTGTGACTAGACTCATTTGATAACCATAATATAACAATTACTTACCATACCAGATATACGAGGATATGTAACCAGACAAACATTTTTAGAGACATAGCAATCTATAAGAAGGTGTTGCATGGTTTCAATAGAGCTATTACATAGATAGGTCAATTCATATTAGCATCTTTGACAAATATGAAAATGTTATGATTTTTAGGTAGAATACCACTAAGACATTTCCGTATGAAATGTTGAACTCTTAGAGGAAGATCAGTCTTCCAGAAAAGTTTTCAGTTCAAACCTCTATTACCTGCTGAGCCAACAAGATAGTCAATTAGAGTTATTTAGTATGTTAATTAATCAATAAATTTGACCTATATGGAAATGGGTCGCATATAGCAAAAATGCTTCCCATCTACCGGTTCCTCATACCAAAAAATACCCCGTATATGTCCCCCATTATTGGTCACGAGAAGGCGCTCCCTGGCCCACCATTTCCATTTATGGCTTACATCTATGAGACATATGGGTGTACAAAGATTGTGTAAGAAACCGGTAGATGGGTAGTAGCTTCCCGAATAAAGAGACGATTCTTTAAAATAAATAAATATTGATAAAATAAATAAATTATTTTTTTTATGTTTTTTTGACCGGCTAAGGAGGATTACCAAACAACATCTTAAGAAAAAGATATGGCTAAATTGATGTACATAATAATAGTCAATTACGACATATATACCATTATCTTGCAGATAATGAACAAGTGTTGAATAATCTTTTGAAAACAATATAAAAAGACCATAATTTTCTGCTCTCTCTATCCCTATTATAAAAGCGAAATATTGGATTTCCTAGTTCCACAAAATAAACAGTACGTATCCTTATTTATGTTGTATGGGAAATTGTATTGAGAATAAGGCAAAGGGTAATAACAGGAAAACATAAAAATTATCAAAACCAAGCGATGTCTTAATCTAAAATATTTCACTTTCTCCTCCTTTATAATAAGGACGGAGGGAGTATTATTTAACTCATCCCGTGAAAGAAAAAAGTCGTCTTGGGCTTCAGAAAATTTATGACAACTATGCCTCAAGGTTTTTACTTTGATTGGCGGCTAGGCTAAGTAACAACAAGCACCGCCAATGAAGCGGTCAAATTTGTTACCCGAAATACATAGAAAGCGTTTCCACCAACATTGATGTCGTGCCTTTGCCTAAGCATCGTATGATATGTGAAAATCCCCATTACATGACTCTCAGATGATTTCCACGGAGGTATTATTTGAAAGAATAGAGATCTGCATGTTGTTGTTTTTCCCCTGAGTCAATTAACTCATGTGAATCTAACTTATTACATATGACTAAAAAATTATTAAATAGTAAAGTTTTTGAATATTTTCGAGTCCGGGAATATATATGCCCAACGAGTCAATTAGAAAATAATACCTGATTTAAATACTTCCGAGTCAGACTTTGAGTGAGATATTAGAAAAATAAAAAGGATAATTATTTGGCATCTATCTCGGACAGAGGCAAAACCTCGAGTCAGATGTAAACAAACAAGATGTTAGCTTTATTGGAAGTCTGTATTTTCAAAAGATGAAGTTGGAAGAATCTAAACAAAATTTGATATAACAATGTAAGATTAAGGAGTATAAGTTGATTCTTGTGAGAAAAGACTTTTCTTCCATCAAATCGAAGAAAGGGGAGGACAAGAGAAGGGTTTGGGGAAGGTCCTTATTGATTATCAAAATAATTAAACTATGTTAACGTAAGCCTTGACATATGGGAAAAGAAAGTGTTGTTGTCAATATGCAATGCTCAATGGCGAATCCATAATGGGTCCAGTGGGATCACTGGTACCCATAAATTTTTGAAATCTCTAAACAACGGTATATATTTTCTACTATTTTAGTTTAAACTAGTCTTACTGCTCCTACGAAATTCTTGCAAATAACTCTTGCAACTAACATATACGGTACATATTGTGTAGTTATGAAACAACTTATTTCAATCCAAATTGAAAAACCTACCTAAAATTAAAATTTTTAATATAGATCAATCTTCATTACACCGAAAAAAGAGAACAATTCCTTTTGTTTATCTTTCAAAGTTAGTTAACTGTCTTGGTTAACAAAACTTGATTATCTTCCCTCTTTTGTCGATTTAATATATAAGTGGTTATTTTTTTTTTTGAGTTTTTTTTCTTCAAAATATAAGTTTTACCGGATATATGTACAATATTTTTCAATATTATTAACGAATCCAAAGGTATGTTAATTTAATTTTATATAAGTCTATGAGATTCATCCCTATTGCGTTCTTATTAATAATCTTCGAAAACAAAACATGCCCTCATAGACTTAATGTTCTGGATACACCATTGATAATGCTTAGGAAGGTCTATCAAAGCTAAAGATATTACCGTTAACCAAGAATTTGGTTTGTGCACTAGTCTATTACGGAGACGGATTTTGGTAAATCAATTTTCTCGAAAATATAGTTGAAGATAACGTACGATGGATTTTGACAAGCAAATAAGATTCCTAAGTCTCCAAATTTTTGTTCTTTGGGAATGTTATAGTTGCCCAGCCAAGGATTAAGGGAAGCTATGTCAATAAAACTAAAAAAGGAGATACCATGATAACTTGGTGCGGTTAATACGGTCAATAAATAAGATGAAGAGAATATGAATAAGTGAAGCAGACAGGACGAAGAAAATTTATAATTGTTGATATGGCATTGTAAAAAGAAAACCATCGATGCACTGTGAAATTGTTCCCTCAATTTAACCAACAAAAGAAAGACAGAACTAACATTACATGGATTGAACGCCCCCTTCAATCGACTCGTTAATCTAATTTATTACATCTGACTAATCCATAAAAATCATCATGTCTACTATTTTCCAAAATGATAAAGAACATATGTCATTCATGGAAAGATTAAATCTACGAGCTGAAGTCATCATAACCGAGAGTTCTTAATCACAATAGGAGAGAAAATACATAAACTAGATAGATTACCGTCACCTAAGCTTTTGAAAATAGAAATATCACAAGCGAATATGTGTTACACTTCCATACATACCATTCACTTACTATGATAAAAAGCATCAACTTGAGTTTATATTTTCTTTGAATTGGTCTGTATGTTGTATTAATCTTAACTGAACGTGATTGATGTAATTGTAACGATCATTTTTTATTGTCGGATTAGTTTGACTGAATTAATAGTATATTATTTTTATCTAATTATAAATATATCAGTTTTGGTGAATGATAACTCCAAAATTAAGATTTAACCCTATAGAAAACATAAGATAAAAAGGTGATCGTCCACTTTATCAAATTATCTGTAAAAAGATATTTATTTGTGTTGTAGTAATACTAGAATATAAAGAAGGAGAAATATGCAAGAGAGGAAGAGCTCTTGTTCATTAGATAAAAATTATCAATATTACAAAGAGTTTAACCCTCTCTATATGTACATTCTACGAAGTAAACTCTCTAGATACATACTCATGGGCCACACATGTGGACCCAAGGTCCTACAACAATTCATGTACAAGCAAAAAATTCATATCATGAGACTTTGTGTAGTTAACACATGAGGCATTTTGATAGTTAAGTAAGTATCAGTATATATAATGTAGATACTGAAAAGGGGAGGGTATCGAGTACACCACCAACTTTTTCGTTCGGAAACCTATATGGAAAAAACCTAACACAATCAAAAGTAGGTCAAAGCAAAGACCCTAGAAGAAGATTGTACATCGAATTTTTCACTTCTCTTCCACGGTGCATTTAATACACTCAACGAGTTTGTTGAACTCCTCGCACAACTAAGAGTAGATGAACCTTCACTTTCACCGCCTACGACGTTTAGTCCCACTCAAAAAAGTTGAATCGTGTTCTTGAATGGTTATTTCTTTTGTGGGCATCATTTGATCCGGTCTATGTTTACAACTCTTCTTACAATGACACATATTGCAGTCCCTGCAAGTTAACACACCGTAACAAACATAGTCTGGTGAGTTAATGTCATTACCATATTCTAACGTTGGTATCAAGAAATATTTGAACTCATATGATAGAAAAACTAAGTAATATAAGAATACCATTTTTTGGCAGTTTTCTGGCCTTAACGCTTGGGTCAATTCTTCTCCATTGTGACTGCTGGTCACATTTTAACCAGTTAAATTCTTCTTTTTCAGTGTAACTTTTTCTCGAATTTTTCCAATTGTGGGATTAACACCATCTCTTATAAACCCATGCACATTATTAAGTTGTTCTTCTGGAGGATCGCTTTGGCATCGAGCCTTTTAAGCTCCATGAGAAATTAGAAAAAGGTAAGAAGCACATACAAGATGAAGTTAATATAAAATCATTCGAAATATAAACCACCAAAAACTATATACTCAAATTCTCCATATGATGAATGCAATTACGATTATCATTCTGGTAATCGAATTAGATGTAGGATTTTCCATTGAAGAAAATTCACGAATTGTATGATATAGTAAAGATTGAAGAAAAAAGGATAGCGAAAGTAAAAGGAAATATCGAAAAATATGAAAAGTTAATCTTTTTCTCAATTTGATACCATGATAGAAGTGAAATATATTAATGGACAGAAAGAAATTAAAATTACATTGAATGATTCAATGTCTTTTAACAACAATGACTACTCAACACCAACTTACATATTAAGATGATGGCGGAACTCTTTGTTGAACTAGGCATCTGCGCAATTTTCATTGATGAGATTTGTGCAATTACTTTTGGATTAGAGTAACACAATCCTAACATACACAAACATGGGGTATATGATTGTTAACGCACACTAACATATGAACCAATCAGTAAACAAAAAAGAGAATCATACAAATGATCAATAGAAACTAAAGAGCACATAAAAGGAGTTTAGCCAGAGTATAACAATCTTTGTGTTACTAAGAGCTTCTCCAATGAAATGTTTGCGAAGAAAAATGTCTTCACCCACGTAAGATGTGCATCCATATTTCCTAAAATCTTTCTCCAATCCTAACCTCTTCAACAAATGTGGAGATGATATGGCATATTTTAGACATCCTCTAACTCAACCTTTTGTGGCAAAGGTTTACCAAAATGATTTGTATCAATCCTAATCAGCTTTTTTAATATTAAAAATAGATTTTGTTTTATTAAAATGATTCTTAATTGAAAAATATATTAATGATTTTTTTTCCTTTCTCCTTCGCTTCCAGAACGAAAACCTTTTTACTTTTTTTTTCTTCTTTTTCTTTCTCCCTCATTTTTCATCCAAAACTATCAGACTATCTCGTGATGTGAATAAATTGGGGTTACTACATGTCATTATTATTATCAATAATTCTTCTCTTGTAAAATGAATCCCCAGCAAATGATATCCTTATTATATTATAGCATGCTGCAATATTTTATTTTTTTGAAAAATAAGGGTTAATGTGACAATATAATAACATTCAATAGTCTACTCGGCATTTGTTGATTCTATCGACTTTGTCTCAAAGTTCAATGAAAGAGTTTATACAGATTTGCGTTATATCTTTCTCTTTAACATTAGAATAATAAGTCAATGATGTCACATATTTTAACGTTGATTTGTAATATGTTTATATTTGATTTCAAGTTATACGGTATTTATAGATCTCCGAGCATATAAAATTTATAGATTTTCGAGTATATACAATATTATGTAGGTTGAAAATCTGTGATGGCATCATCAAAACTTAAATATGACAGTGAGATTTGTCTACCAAATAACCTTTCTTCATTTTTTTATTAACCATATGATCATTTTAAATCATGATATAAGCACCGATATTCGATTTGCATGAAAATTACCAAAATCAACCCAAGAAAACACACTAAAACTAGAGATATTGTGAAAAAATATTTTCAAATGGTTAGGAACAAATATAATTGTGTCACTTTGAATATTTGACAAAACTTTAATGAATATAGGTTGATTACATCTCCTCCAACCGATCTGAACAAACATATATTATAATCAGAAAGAATAAGAGAAAAAGGCAGAAAATCAAAAGAATGAACCTCACAAAATTTTTCTCTATATCTTGAATTTTCTATCAAGTGACTGAATAAGGAAGAAAAGATAAAAGTAGGTGTTGATGGTGGATTTTCATTTAAGGTTAAAATTGTAAAAAATCAGTAAATCATGCGCCGACATCTTGTAAAAGATAAAGCCATTAATAAGTGTTGATACTCCTCACTTAATTCACCTAGAATGGAGCATGTGGCAATAATCCCATTCTCGTGAATACACGAAATTCATCCAGGTTGGAGCATGTAGCAACAATCCCATATACCCCGTGAATTTCTAGCATTATTAATTAATGCGCAATCATCCTTGTATTTCTGTACTCATTATCGGTGCGGCATGACGACCGAGTGTTACTATTACAGAGCAACACGAACCTCCAAGCATTATAATGAAACCATGTACGAAATACCCGTACAGGCTGACTCTCGGTGTGTTATACTAGCCCGATTGAGCCCCTCTCGTTGTGTTATACTAGCCCGATTGAGCATCCGGACTGATACGGTCAGTCCGGATATGATCACAGTCATCCAACTCCACAAGCATGATTGGATGACCCAGATCAATTCCATCACCCCAAGCGTAATGGAATATCCACCGCCGAACCAACGCGACCCCGCATGGCCTGGGCCTCCTCCAATGGCATAGCTTGCCAAAACGTCCAAACCATAGTAGTATGGGCGGAAAACCCTAAATTAGGGTTTGCGGCATATTACATGTGTCGCAAAATGTTCAACCATCCATCTTCGCAGTATAGATGGAGGGTGTAGATGTAGATTCAAAGGGCCTAGAGCATGTCAACACAATCACCGTGGGCCCGCCTACATACCTGGCCAATCGGTCATGACCAAACATGGTTGGTTATCCCAATTCGTACGTCGAATAAAGCATGGTCGCACGTCCTTGTAACCCAAAATTAGGGTTTTGAGCATCACGAGCGTTCATCTTCTCCGGCACGAATGGAGGGTCCAAGATTAGATTAAGCGTCCCATTCATACCAAAGATGACCACCGTGAACCCATCTATCCCTCACCCGATCGGCCAAGGCATACCATGCCTGGGTTATTCCAAGACGCGCGCCCATACTAGCGTGGTCACACCTCCCAAATCGCAACCGATCTCGACCGCTCAACTTCGCCGGACGATTTGGAAGGCTCGAGATCACGTTTTTATGGGATATTCGGGTATAGGCGTGAACACCATCCTACCACCTTCACACTGCACCAATCGGCCAAGACCGACCAAGAATGGTCATCTTGGAACGTGCGCCCGAAGTAGGCATGACGCGCGGCTTTTGCGACACTGGTTTTCTATCACAAATTGATCTCGACCACTCAACTTCACCGGACGAATTGAGTGGCCCAGATCATACTTTCGTGAGGTAATGGGTATAGGCGCCTACACCGTCATGTCACAACACGCATATATGGTCGGCCCGGCCAAAGTCATATCCCAAGCTTGGATTCGACCAGTCAAGGGGATGCTTGCGCACCTCCTCTAGAAACCCTAATTTCATTAAGGGTCGCAGATGAGTGTCTCAAAGATCATCTCATCCGTCCAACTTCACCAGCTTATTTATACAACCCCGGTCGGAGTTAATTGGTCGGTGAGACGTCATGGTGATCACCACCCGTCACTCTACCACACCATGATGCACGATACACGCATAAAATACACATGATATTTCACAAGTATCAACTTCCCGAATAACGCAGCTTATTCAATTTAGCATTACATGCTACCTTTCGTGGATCCACGATCCACATATTCCGAACATCAATCATGTCACAAACTGGGGGATACATACTCGGGGTATTGGTCTCATGTTTACGGGTGCAACGCGCCATCACAAGAACGTGTTAGGAAGTTATGGACGGTTAGCGATGACGAGGAGTAGTGGGCAAGACTGATCGTGTAGCACCGACACACAACTCCACTACTCCATCACTCCACTTCCTCCACTTCCCACGAGAGACGTGAATAAGGCTCAATGACTTGTATAAATAGGTTCTCCTCCCTATTTCCACCAACAAGAGCAAGTCCAGACAAAAACAGAACCAAGTGTTAATACAAAACACACGGAACCGATAGCTTGCATCCTGTAAGCCGGTTCGCCTTTACTCTGTTACAAGTCATAAGCAAGCCAACACCTTCACAATCTCAACACCTTCTTCGCTTCCCTCCCTAAGATCAACCCCATCTCCTTCACTTTGTGACCGAAACAAGTCCTGGAACGGCCATTTCTTGGTTTATCTTTGGACTTGCACGATTGATTTCTCGAATCTACAAGCACTCACCGCAAGAGTGCATTTGTTTAGGGTTTAGATTCATTCCTCATCCACACACCCCAAATTACCAAAACCGGCGGGAATAATTTTCACCCATAAACAATTGGCGACCACAGTGGGAGGTTGATCTCTCGGTTGCACAAAATTGAATTCTCAATTTTTCGGTTTCCATCTCGCAATGTATCCGGAAACCACAGGTGGTTCGAATATCATGGGAAGTGTAGCTAGAATCTTTGGAGGATGTCTTGGCACATCAATCCTGGTATTACTGCAGAATGCGAGCGAGACATTTCGCCTTTTGAATGATATAACAACACAATTACAAGAAGGGTCGGCATGCATCTACTCAAGCAGTGCAAGAAATGCTGAATCCTTAGTCAGGAGTCACACCTTTACCGGTGGAGAGGCACAAAGAGCGCGCAACTGCAGGAGACTCTGGAAAGATGAAAAACATGGTCCGGTCAACAATGAAGAACCGAGGCAACTCCACAGAGGAAAGGACTTGTACGGAGTACTACAACGTCTACCAGATAAAGAAAGGGAGCTCCCTGAGGAAGGAGCCCTGTTAGAAGATTTATATCTCAAAACTCTTGTTGAAGCCCGGAAGACTGTCCAATCCGCATCGGCCTTTCATCCAAGAAATGCTTGAGGAAGGAGAGATCGATCAGGAAATACGTGAATACAGAGGATGGGAGCGTTTAATTCGATCACTCAGCAGTGATATTACGACACCTTCCACATCCCTTTACCCAGGCAAGCGATCCGCGGATATGATGGCACCCGCAAATCTTCCAACTTCATCTCCGGAACGTGCTCCACATCAAAGCCATGTAGATACATCACAACGCCCACTAACGCAGGAAAAGCTGGACTCGAAGTACCTACACTTTCTGTTCCCGATGGAAAGGATTTTGGAGTTGCTGGAGATGTGGGTACGAAATAGAGAGGTGGAACTACCTCCTGTATGGCGTCCACCAACCGATCAAAAAATAATGGACCCGAGGTACTGTCATTTCCACCGGTTCCTTCACCACCCTACCAGTGAGTGCAATGCTTTGAAGCGCATTGTTCAGGAGAAACTTGGTTCAGAGGGATATCTCTCATTCTCTAAAAAATTAACGCGAACGACTTCCTTGGAGAGGCTACTTCGGTTTGATACAAGTGAAACTTCAAAAAAAAAGTAAGTTCTATTCAGCAATTTTACAAGAAAGATAGTTTTGGAATTCACTGGGGACTTAGCATCCCGCTGTTGATGGGTGAAAACTACTCCTGCAGAATTTGGTAATTTGGGGTGTGGATGAGGAATGAATTTAAACCTTTAAACAAATGCACTCACGCGGTGAGTGCTTGTAGATTCGAGAGATCAATCTGTGCAAGTCCGGCCTAAACCAAGAAATGGCCGTTCCATACTTGTTTCGGCCACAAAGTGAAGGAGATGGGGTTGATCTTAAGGAGGGAAGCGAAGAAGGTGTTGAGATTGTGAAGATGTTGGCTTGCTTATGACTTGTAACAAAGATGAGCAGGCTTGCGGTTGATGCAAGCGAGTGCTTTGGGTGTTTGAATACGATTTGTATTAACACTTGGTTTTTCTCTGTCTCGTCCCCGAACTTGTGTTGTTGTTTGAAATAGGGCGGAGAACCTATTTATACAAGTCATTGAGCCTCATTCACGTCTCTCGTGGGAAGTGGAGGAAGTGGAGTGATGGAGTAGTGGAGTTGTGCGTCGACCCGCCTTGCCCACTTCTCCTATTCATCTCTAACCGTCCATGACTTCCTAACACGTTCTTGTGATGGCGCGTTGCACGCCGCACGCCGTAAACCGCCGCACCAATACCCCGCATGTATCCCCCAGTTTGTGACATGATTGATGTCCGGAATATGGATCGTGGATCCACGAAAGATAGCATGTAATGCTGAATTGAATAATCAAGTTATTCGTAAAGTCGATACTTGTGAAGTATCGTGTGTATTTTATGTGTACCGCATTGTGGTGTGGTAAAGTGATGGGTAATGACTCCTCACTAACCAAATAACTCCCGAACAGGTTATATAACCAAGTCGGTGAAGTTTAACGGATGAGATGATGTTTGAGACACTCATCTCGTGACCGTTAATGAATACTAGGGTTTTTGAAGAGGTGTGCAAGCATCACTCTTCAGCCTTGGTCAAAACCAAGCATGGGAAGGATTTTGAGAGGACCGACCATACATGCGTGTTGACGGCATGATGGTGTAGGCGCCCGTATTCCGTTCCCTCATGAAAGCGCGATCCGGGCCACTCAATTTGACCAGGCAAAGAGGAGTGGTTGAGATCGGCTTGCGCAGAAATCTCTTACCGCAAAGGAATTGGTAACCGCGTGATATTCCCGCACACGTTCCAAGACAACCGTCCTTGGTCGGTCTTGGTCTGGCCACTCTAGCGTGTAGGTGGTAGGCTGGTGTTCACGCCCATGTCTCACCGTCCCCATGAAAACGTGATCTAAGCCACTCAATTCGTCCTAAGTGAAGTTGAGTGGTCAAGATTAGTTTGCAATCTGGGAGGTGTAACCACACAAGTTTGACGGGCGTTTTGGGGTTAACCAGGCATGATATGCCTTGGCCGACCGCATGAGGAGGTAGATGGGCCCACGGTGGTCATGCTGGTATAACCGGACCCGCTTAATCTAATCGGACCCTCCATTCGTGCCGGAGAAGATGGACGCGCGTGATGGCTTGAACCCTAATTTTGGCTTTCAAAGCCGTGCGACCATGCTCTTTTAGGCGGACGAATTTGTTGTGACCAATCATGGTTGGTTTTGACCGATTGGTCAAGTGTGTAGGCGGTCACATGGTGATTGTGTCGACATGCTCCGGGCCCTTTGAGTCTACATCTACACCCTCCATCTATACCTGCGAAGATGGATGGTTGAGACCGTTTTGCGGCACATGTAATATGCCGCAAACCCTAATTTAGGGTTTTTCCGTCCATAATGCTTGGTATGGACGATTTCTTGGCAAGCGAAGGCCAATGGTCGACCATGCGGGGTCGACTGTGTGTATTCCATACCTGCTTGGGGGTGATGGAATTGATCTGGGGTCATCCAATCATGCTTGTGGAGTTGGATGACTGCGATCGAATCATATCCGACTCGATATGGTCAGTGCCGAATGCTCAATCGGGCTAGTATAACACACCGAGAGGGGCTCAATCGGGCTAGTATAACACACCGAGAGGGCTCGGGCTAGTATAACACACCGAGAATCAGCATGTACGGGTATTTCGTACATGGTTTCATTATAGTGCTTGGAGGTTCGTGTTACTCATACAGAGTAACACTCGCCGTCATGCCACACCGATAATGAGTACCGGAAATACAAGGCCGATATGAAATTCACAGAAGGGATTGTTGCCACATGCTCCAACCTGGAGGAATTTCATGTATCCACTGAGATGGGATTGTTGCTACATGCTCCATTCTTGGTGAATTAAGTGAGGAGTATCCAACACTTTATAAATGGCTTTATCTTTTACAAGATGTCGCGCGCATGAGTTTTCCGGTTATTTACAAATTTAACCTTAAACGAAAATCCACCATCAACATTAAGTCCCCGCCTAGCACATAATGGTTACACTATTGTGTGGTAGGCATGAGATGGTGACATACATATGTGAGAAAGACAGATAAAAGAAGTTTACCCTAAGAGTGTTGGTCGACCGCTAGTTTCCACGCCGTCACGCTTGTATGGAATCCCTTGGTGGGGCCGGTTTCTTTCTTTGGGTATTTGAATCGAAAGAGGAAACCAAATAAGAGAGGAATCCTTCTTCTATTGAGATTCTTCTAATTTTTGTCTATAAAAGAGACAAAACCCTTTTTCTCTTCTCACGAATTTTTTTTTTTTTTTGTTCACAGCTCGTCCGCGACCTTGCCGCTTGCGCTCGCTGCCGGAGCCGTAGCCGGAAACCGCCGCCGTCCGTTGCCGGAGTTGCCGCCCGTCCAAGGTAAGTTTCGGTCCTTTTTTTTTTTTTTTTTTTTTTTTTTTTAAAACCCTAGTTTGTTAGGTAAACACCTTTTGTAAGAAATTTGCATGATTAGATTTAACCACCATTTGGCTTGAAACCCGTAGACACGATTCCCATGAATAAAGAAAATCGTATGATGCATGCGGATAAATGAATGCGGCCCGCCGTGTATGCCGAACGTGGGTCTTATTCACATATGCTTGGCTGAAATTTACACCGAACTTGGAACTTGTACCGAACTTGAAACCAATACCGATCGACTTGAAAGTTATACCGAGAACTTGAAATCAATACCGAAACTTGTATGATGTTTGGACCGGCCATTGTGTGAGTTGTGTCTTGCCGTGTGTGACTACACTTCTCATATGCTTTCATACAAGTTCTAACTCCTGTCTTTTATTTCATTGCGGTAGAAAAGAACTTCTGTCGATATGTCTTCTGAAGATAATGTTGGTGCCAAGTCAGGAAGTGTTGATAGCTTCAAAGATATGCCGAACATTGATGATGAGTTGTTCACCTTGCCTTTTCCAACATTAGGAGACATCCTTCTCATAAGATAGTCTTGCTTTCCTCGATTCGGAAAATATGGACGCCGATCCATTCTCTTCTTCAGCACTTGTGATGAGATTTTGTCTCCAGAGAAACGAATATCCGCCTTCTCCTATTGACTTCAAGACTTGCCATACTCCACTGGGTTCTTATGAAGGATGGATGAGACGTATGTTGAGTAATAAGGGCATTAAGGACAATTTGACCAAAGCACAAATCCTCAATGCGGTCATGGCATCTGCTACCCTCGAAATTAGGAAAGATATTGCGGGTTTGATTACCTTCATTTCTCGGTGGCGCATTTCTACTCACACAGCCGTATCTAGATGGGGAGAGATAACTATTACTTTGGAGAGTGTGGCTGCATTGATGAACCTGCCTGTTGCTGGAAGTCTTTCTTACGAACTCTCCGATACGGAAAAGAGTAACTATGCTGCTATACTTCATAAGGTTGCGGAGTTCGACGATCTGGAGAAAGAGGAGAAAAAAGATGCGAGATGCTTTTACACCTGGTGGGTGTCGGAGTGGTCTCCTGTAGACCCGAGTTGAATCAAGAATTGGAAAATGAGCTCACTTTGATCGCGTTCTCGTCTTTATGGCTATCCGTAGAGATATATTTGATGACGGTTCCTAAATAAGACCATTAGAAGTGACCTTGTCAAGATTGCTATAAGGTCAATGAAGGGTGAAGTTCTTCCTCTAGGCTCATTGTTCCTTGGATCACTGTATTCCCATCTGGATGCTTTAGCAATGGACATGCATGCTTCTAACGGGTACAAGAAGGTGGAGTCGCACGTTCACTTCGCTTTTCTTCAAGCGCTCTTATGGGAACACTTCGTGGTTATGCTCCTACTCCCGCACCTTCACTTGTTAACTTGTACGGCGGGCTCGAGAATACTCCGATGGAATAAGAAGCGTCCTAAAGCCGGTGCGAAACTTGTGGAGGTATTTGACAACATTTCTTCCGTAGATTTTCGTCCATGGGGCCGACTCACTCTTCCATCGTTCACCCAAAGACCTTTGCCGACGATCCTCAGCGTTGTGTTGCGTCCGATGTCAAGACCATGAGATCTGGGAAATTATTTACCCGCATACCTGCATTCCAGATATGTCCCGTCTCTATTCGACGGAGAATTTTCTCGTGACTCCGTACAACATTGACAGGGGCTGCTCGCCAAATGGGATTCGATCAGTGGTGTCCCATTTATCCGTCCACCAGGGGCTCCGAAGAATTCCTTCCACAAATTCTTAATGCCAATGTGTTCTTAGACCGGGTGAGCCTTCCCTTCGGCCTATTGGGAGAAACCCAATTTGTAACCGATAAGTATAAGGAATTTTGGAGTAGACAACCTGTCGGTTTCCGTAAATTTTCGGAAAGCGTCGTGATTGATTCCCGTAGCGAACCATCTTCCGACGCCTTGACGAAGCATTTCCGGTTGAAGCTACTTCCGGTAAACGGACCGTAGCCGAGAGTTGCAGTCCCCAAGTAGGAGAGAGACTCAAGAGGCAAGCATGCGGTCCGGAATTCTCAATTCCTCCAATATGCGGGTATTTAAATCTCTTCCGCTCTTTTATTTCTCTAGTGTAAATTCTTCTAAAATGATTCTTGCTTGAAATTAGGAATTTCGAAAGAGAATGTCTTCACAAGGTTGGCGCGCATTCAAAATGAGAAGGATGGGCAATGTTGGCCTTCATGCTGAGAAGTCTCGCGGTACTGACCTTCATGCTGAGAAGTCTGGCGGTACTGACCTTCATGCTGAGAAGTCTGGAGAAACCTCTCCTTTTTCTGACCACGACAGAGATGATGAAAGCTCGGTGGAACAAGGCGCTTCCCTTAGTGATCTTGTTGACGGGCCGTGATGGAAATTAGCACCCAGAGCGAAAGAGAGGCGCACTGCCGTAGTTGGGGCGGCGCCTTGAAATTCGTCCCGAACAGTGCTCCGGCCAATATGGCCATTGTGGTGACTCCTTCAAAAGCCCCCGCACCCGACAAGGTTCCCGCTTGGTGAATTACCGGTAATGCAAAGCATGGGGCTTTGTTCGATCCTCCTTTTGCTATCCCTTATCCAGGCCATATGTTGGTTGGCGGATTCAAGCGTGCTTCTGTTCAGCTTTGAAAAGTTGTACGCGATAATCTGGAAGAAACACGGCCATATTGCCACCACCACGAAGCTCAAGAGTCGCTTGCGTTGGTCAACCGCGTCCAAGAAGCTTTAGTTTCTATCCATGGGATGAGCGTCACGACCGGTCGAACAGCTTTCGAGGAGATGATTGAAGACCTGGAGGTGCCATCGGGACGTGTTTGCGCAAAGATGCCTTCAATGCTCCTTGGTTCTTCAAAGGGTTCTCCGAGATTCGTGGAGCTCCGTAAACTACATGATGAAGTCCCTTCCGCGGACCGTGTTGCTCGCCAGAAGAAGAGGTTGAGAGGTTGTCTAAAGAACTGGAG
Organism: Papaver armeniacum; assembly: GCA_023531295.1. Classification (NCBI taxonomy): domain Eukaryota; kingdom Viridiplantae; phylum Streptophyta; class Magnoliopsida; order Ranunculales; family Papaveraceae; genus Papaver; species Papaver armeniacum. Next base: position 46,194 of record JAJJWW010016897.1, on the reverse strand, counting down.
TCAAGCAGCCGTGCTTCAAAGGATGAAAGTCTCTCTTGCCCGTAAGGATGAGTTGTTGCTTAAAGACTTTCCTTGAAGTATTCGTGCTATATACCGCGTTTTCTCTTATATGCTTTTCTTTTTTGAGTGATAGTGAGGATTTTCTTTGACTTCCTGTTTGGATTAATTGGTAATTGAATTGGCTTATTTTGAGATATTTTTGTAAACAACCCTTTGCAAGAGATTATGTTAAATGAGATTTGCATCTTGGTCATGAATGATTGCACATATTACATGAAATTGCAAATGTTATGTAAAAGGGAGGTACGAATGGAAACAAACATGGCGTTTGATCACTGAGCCTCTTTCTCCACGTGCGGGATGCTAAGTCCCCAGTGAATTCTAAACTATCTTTCTTGTAAAGTTTTTGAGTAAAACTTACTTGCCTTTTGAAGCCTCACTTATATCAAACCGGAGTAGTCTCTCTAAGAAAATCCTCCGTGCAAGCTATCTCTCCGAACCAAGCTTCTCCCGAACAATGCGCTTCAAAGCGTTGCATTCACCGGTGGGGTGATGAAGGAACCTGTGGTAATGACAAGTACCTCGGGTCCATTACTTCTTGATCGCAGGCGGACGCCATACCGGGGTAGCTCCACCTCTCCATTTCGCACCCACGTCTCCAAGCAGCCTCCATAATCTTCTTCATTGGGAAGGGGAAATGTAAGTACCTTGAGTCTAGCTTTTCCTCGCGTTAGCGGCGTTGCAATGTCTCTCGCGTGGCTTTGATGTGGAACAGAGATGAAGTTGGAAGACTTGTGAGTGTCATCATATCTCATGCGGATCGCTTGCCTAGGTAAAGGGATGTGGAAGGTGTCGTAATGTCACTGCTGAGTGACCGGATTGAACGCTCCCATCCTCTGTATTCAGGCGTTTCTTGATTGATTTCTCCTTCCTCAAGCGTTTCTCCAGTTGGTTGGGAGGCCGACGCGGATTGGACAGTCTTCCGGCTTTACAAGAGTTTTGAGGTATAAATCCTCTAGCAAGGCTCCATAGGCAGTAGGTTCCCCTTCTTTATCCGCGTACATTGTAGTATTCAGATAAGTCTCTTTTCCCGTGGAGTTGCATCGGGTCTCCGTTGTTGACCGACCATGTTGTTCATCTTCCCGAGTCTCCCGCGGTTACGCGCCTTTTTTGCTTCTCCACCGGTAAAGGTGTGACTCCTGGTTAAAGATTCATCATTTCTTGCGCTGCTTGAGTGGATGCCTGTCGACGCTTCTTGTAATTGTGCCGCTATATCATTCAAAAGGCGAAATGTCTCGCTCTGCCTTCTGGTGATACCGGTTTGACTTGCCAAGACATCCTCCAGCATTCTAGCCATGCTTCCCATGATACCTAAGCCACCCGTGGTTTTGAAGATACATTGTGAGATGGAAACCGAAAAATTGAGAATTCAATTTTTTGTGCAACCGATAGATCAATCTCCCACTGTGGTCGCCAATTGTTTATGGGTGAAAACTACTCCTGCAGAATTTGGTAATTTGGGGTGTGGATGAGGAATGAATTTAAACCTTTAAACAAATGCACTCACGCGGTGAGTGCTTGTAGATTCGAGAGATCAATCTGTGCAAGTCCGGCCTAAACCAAGAAATGGCCGTTCCCAGGACTTGTTTCGATCACAAAGTGAAGGAGATGGGGTTGATCTTAGGGAGGGAAGCGAAGAAGGTGTTGAGATTGTGAAGGTGTTGGCTTGCTTATGACTTGTAATGTAAAGATGAGCAGGCTTGCGGTTGATGCAAGCAGGCTTTGGGTGTTTGAATACGATTTGTATTAACACTTGGTTTTTTCTATCTCGTCTGAACTTGTGTTGTTGTTTGAAATAGGGCGGAGAACCTATTTATATAAGTCATTGAGCCTCATTCACGTCTCTCGTGGGAAGTGGAGGAAGTGGAGTGATGGAGTAGTGGATTTGTGCGTCGACCCGGCCTTGCCCACTTCTCATGTTCATCTCTAACCGTCCATGACTTCCCGACACGTTCTTGTGATGGCGCGTTGCACGCCGCACGCCGTAAACCGCCGCACTAATATCCCCGCTTTGTGACATGATTGATGTCTGGAATATGGATCGTGGATCCACGAAAGATAGCATGTAATCGCAATTGAATAACTGCGTTATTCGTAAAGTCGATACTTGTGAAGTATCGTGTGTATTTTATGCAGTACCGACATTGCGGTGTGGTAAAGTGATGGGTAATGACTCCTCACTAACCAAATAACTCCCGACCATGGTTATATAACCAAGTCAGAAGTTTAATGGATGAGATGATGTTTGAGACACTCATCTCGTGACCGTTAATTAATACTAGGGTTTTTGAAGAGGTGTGCAAGCATCACTCTTCACCTTGGTCAAAACCAAGCATGGGAAGGATTTTGAGAGGACCGACCATACATGCGTGTTGACGGCATGATGGTGTAGGCGCCGTATTCCGTTCCCTCATGAAAGCGCGATCCGGGGCCACTCAATTTGACCGGCAAAGAGGAGTGGTTGAGATCGGTTTGCGGCAGTAAATCTCTTACCGCAAAGGAATTGGTAACCGCGTGATATTCCCGCACACGTTCCAAGATAACCGTCCTTGGTCGGTCTTGGCCTGGCCACTCTAGCGTGTAGGTGGTAGGCGGGTGTTCACGCCATGTCTCACCGTCCCATGAAAACGTGATCTAAGCCACTCAATTCGTCCGGTGAAGTTGAGTGGTCAAGATTAGTTTGCAATCTGGGAGGTGTAACCACACAAGTTTGACGGGCGTTTTGGGGTTAACCAGGCATGATATGCCTTGGCCGACCGCATGAGGAGGTAGATGGGCCCACGGTGGTCATGCCGGGTATAACCGACCTCGCTTAATCTAACTCAGGACCCTCCATTCGTGTCGAGAAGATGGACGCGCAGATGGCTTGAACCCTAATTTTGGCTTTCAAAGCCGTGCGACCATGCTCTTTTAGGCGGACGAATTTGTTGTGACCAATCATGGTTGGTTTTGACCGATTGGTCAAGTGTGTAGGCGGTCACATGGTGATTGTGTCGACATGCTCCGGGCCCTTTGAGTCTACATCTACACCCTTCATCTATACCGCGAAGATTGATGGTTGAGACCGCTTTTTGCGGACATGTAATATGCCGCAAACCCTAATTTAGGGTTTTTCCGTCCATAATGCTTGGTATGGAAGATTTCTTGGCAAGCGAAGGCCAATGGTCGACCATGCGGGGTCGACTGTGTGTATTGCATACCTGCTTGGGGTGATGGAATTGATCCGGGGTCATCCAATCATGCTTGTGGAGTTGGATGATCACGATCGATCATATCCGACCGATATGGTCTGTCAGTGCCGAATGCTCAATCGGGCTAGTATAACACACCGAGAGGGGCTCAATCGGGCTAGTATAACACACCGAGAGGGCTCGGGCTAGTATAACACACCGAGAATCACTGTACGGGTATTTCGTACATGGTTTCATTATAGTGCTTGAGGTTCGTGTTACTCGTAAGAGTAACACTCAGTCGTCATGCCACACCGATAATGAGTACTGGAAATACAAGGCCGATATGAAATTCACAGAAGGGATTGTTGCCACATGCTCCAACCTCGGAGGAATTTCATGTATCCACGAATGGGATTGTTGCTACATGCTCCATTCTTGGTGAATTAAGTGAGGGAGTATCCAACACTTTATAAATGGCTTTATCTTTTACAAGATGTCAGCGCATGAGTTTTCCGGTTATTTACAAATTTAACCTTAAACGAAAATCCACCATCAACACCCGCACATGGAGAAAGAGACTCAGTGATCAAACGCATGTTTGCTTCCCTTCATACCTCCCTTTTACACGACATTTGCAATTTCATATGACATGTACAATCATTCATGACCAAGATGCAAATTCCATTTAAAATAACCTCTTTCAGAAAAGTTATTCACAAAACTATCTCAAAATAAACCAATTCAATTACCTATTAATTCAAAACCAGAAGTCAAGTTATGAAAAGAGATCCTCACTATCACTCTAAAAGAAAAAGAAGAGACAAGTATATGGCACGAATCCTTCAAGGAAAGCCCTTCAGCAGCAACTCGTCCTTCTGGGCAAGAGCGACTTTCATCCTTTGAAGTACAGCACTGCTTGCCTTCAACTCCTCGTACAACTTTTCAACCTCTTCTTCCCGGCGAGTAACACATTCTCGCGCGAAAGGGCTTCACCTTGTAATTTCGGAGCTCCCCGAATCTCGAAGAACCCTTTGAGGAACCAAGGAGCATTGAAGTTGTACTGCACAAACACATCTCGATGGCACTTCCAGTCTTCAATCATCTCCTCAGAAACTGTTCGGCCAGTCGTGACGCTCATCCCATGGATAGAAAATAAAGACTCATGAACGCGGTTGACCAATGCAAGACAACTTTTGAGCTTCGTAGTGGTAGCAATGTGGCCGTGTTTCTCCCATATTGCCGTGTACAACTCCTTGAACCGAACCGCACACCAATCCTCCAACCAACACATGGCCCGGATAAGGAACAATGAAAGGAGGATCGAACAAAGCTCCAAGTTGCGCCGCCAATACTTCACCAATCATAGAGCCTTGTCGGTTCAGGAGGTCTTTCGAGAAGAAGTCGCCACGACAACTTTATTGATTGGAACATGCTCGAACATTCTTCAAGGGGAGCCACCTCAACAATAGCGGATGTTGCCACTCTTACATTCCTCCCGATATCTACTTCGCTCTGGGTGCTAATTTCCATCACGGCCCCATCAACAAGATCACTTAGGAGGCGCCTTGTCCAACCGAGCTTGCATCATCTCTGTCATGGTCGGGAAAAGGAGCGGTTTCTCCCGCATTCTCGGCATGAAGATCAGTCGCGACTTCTCGGATGAAGATCAGTCGCTGCACTTCTCAGCATGAAGATCAGTATCGCCAGACTTCTCAACATGAAGGCCAACATTACCTTCCTTCTCATTCTGAATGCGCGCCAACCTTGTGAAGACATTCTCTTTCGGAATTCCCTGATTTCAAGCAAGGATCACTCTTAGAAGAATTTACTCCTGAGAAATGAAGGAACCAACGGGAAGAGATTTAAATACCGCATATTGGAGGAATTGAGGATCACCGAACCACATGCCTGCCTTTGGATCTCTCTCTCGCTTGGGGACCGCAATCCTCGGCTCCGGTCCGTTTGGTGGAAGTGGCTTCAATCGGAAATGCTTTTTCAAAACGTCGGAAGATGGTTCACCACGGGAACTGTCACAACACTCTCCGAGAATTCCCGGAAAATCAACAGTTGCCTCCTCCAAAATTCCTTGTACTTATCGGTTACCACCGGGTTTTCTCCCAATAGGCCGAAGGGAAGGCTCACCCGTTCTAAAACACGTCGGCGTTAAGAATATTTGGGAGGAATTCTTTCGGAACCCCCGTGGACGGATAAATGGAACACCTCGATCAAATCCCATTTGACGAGCCGCCTCCACAATATTGTACGAGTCACAAGAAATTCTTCGTTGAATAAAGACGGGACATATCCTGGGATACAAATGCGAGTAAACAATTTCCCAAATCTCATAGTCTTAACATCGGTACGCAACACAACATCAGGGCCATCAGAAGCAATAGCAAAAGTCTTTGGCTGAACAATGGAAGGGTGGATCGGCCCCCATGGACGGAAATCTACAGAAGACACATTGTCAAATATGTCCACAAGTCTCGCGCCGGTTCTGGGACGCCTCCTATGCCAACGGAGTATTCTCTAGCCACCATACAAGTTGTTGAGCGAATTTGCAGGAGCAGGAGTAGGAGCATAACTTTTGAAGTGTTCCCATAAGAATTCCTGAAGAAAAGCGAAGTGAACGTACGACTCCACCTTCTTGTACCCGTTAGAAACATGCATGTCCATTGCTAAGGCGTCCAGATGAGAGTACAACGATCCAAGGAACAAGGCACCCCGGGGAAGAACTTTACCTTTTGCCGGCTTTATAGCGATCTTAACGAGGTCACCTCTAATGGTCTTCTTTCCCGTAACCGTCGTCGAATATATCTCTCGGATATCCATAAAGACAGAACGCAAGATCACGCCGAGCTCATTTTCCAACTCTTGATCCGGCTCGGGTCTCAGAGACCACTCCGACACCCACCAGTTTAAAAGAATCTCGTATCTTTTTTTCTCCTCCTTGTCCAGACCACAAAACCTGCCACCTTTTGAGTATAGCATCATAGTTACGTTGTTCCGTATCGAGAGCTCGTAAGAAAGACTTCCCGAATGAGCAGTTTCATTAATGCAGCTATACTCTCCGAGTAATAGTCATCTCTCCCCACCTAGATATGGTTGTATGAGTAGAAGGACGCCATCGAGAAATGAAGGTAATCAAACCCGCAGCGTCTTTCTTAATTTCAAGAGCAGCAGATACCATGACCGCATTGAGGATTTGCGCTTTGGTCAAATTGTCTTTAATGCCCTTATTACTCAACATGCATCTCATCCATCCTTCATAAGAACCCAGTGGAGTATGACAAATCTTGAAGTCAATAGGGGAAGGCGGATATTCGTTTCTCCGGAGACAAAATCTCATCACAAGTGATGAAGAAGAAAATGGATCAAAGATCCATATTTTCCGAATCGGAAAGCGTGACTATCTTATGAGAAGGATGTCTTCTAATGTTTGGAAAAGGCGAGGTGAACAACTCATCATCGATGTTCGGCATATCTTTGAAGCCGTCAACACTTCTGGATTGGCACCAAAGATTATCTCCTAAGACATCTCAACAGGAATTCTTTTCTTCATTCCACAATGAAATAAAAGACAGGAGTTAGAACTTGTATGAAAAGCGCATGAAGCGTGTAGTCACGCACGACAAGACACGTTGAAATGCACAAAAGCTGGGATTAAGTCCAAACACCAGTATTACTCAAGTTTCAAGTCTGGTATTGGTTTCAAGTCCGGTATAAGTTTCGATCTGGTATTGGTTGCAAGTCCTGGTACAAGTTTCATCTGGTATTGGTTTCAAGTCCTGGTACAAGTTTCAAGTCTCTGTATTGGTTTCAAGTCCGGTACAAGTTTCAGTCTGGTATTGGTTTCAAGTCCGGTACAAGTTTCAAGCCCGGGCATAAGACTAATATAAGGTCGACTTTCAGTCAAGCATAAGAGGGTGAGACCCACGTTCAATCAAGCATACACGGCGGGCCCGCGTTCATCAGCACACATCATAACACGATTTTTCTTTATCCATGGGAATCGTGTCTACGAGATTCAAGCCAAGGTTTTTCTTTTCAAGATACAACCTAAAAGCTAGGTTTTGCACGCAATGGTGGAAAGAAGCAAAAAATAACATGATCATGGATTCACGGGTTGTTTTACTAAGCAATTCTAGAAAATATTGGCGTATCAACCTCGGTGGAAAAAACTAAGCATACGCACATCTTACAAAAGGTGTTTACCTAGCAAACTAGGGTTTTACCTTTATAAAAAAAAAAAAAAGGAGCGAAACTTACCTTGGACGGCAGCAACTCCGGCAACTACGGCAGCAGCAACGCGTTAAGCGGCGTTGAGCGGCAGCGGCGATCCACGGACGGGAGCTGCTCAACAACAAAAAAAAAAATCGTGAGAAAAAGCAAAGGGGTTGGTCTCTTTTATAGACAAAAAATTAGAAGAATCCCAATAGAACAAGGATACCTCTTTTTTTGGATTCCTTTTCTGATTCAAATACCCAAAGAAGGAAACTAGTCCCACCAAAGGATTCCATACAAGCGTGACGGCGTGGAAACTAGCGGTCGACCAACACTCTTCCGGGTAAACTTCTTTTATCCTGTCTTTCTCACATATGTATGTCACCATCTCATGCCTACCACACAATGGTGTAACCATTATGTGCTAGGCGGGGACTTAATGTTGATGGTGGATTTTCATTTAAGGTTAAAATTGTAAAAAACCGAAAAATCATGCGCTGACATCTTGTAAAAGATAAAGCCATTAATAAGTGTTGATACTCCCTCACTTAATTCACCTAGAATGGAGCATGTGGCAACAATCCCATTCTCGAATACACGAAATTCATCTAGGTTGGAGCATGTAGCAACAATCCCATATACCCCGTGAATTTCTAGCATTATTAATTAATGCGCAATCGGCCTTGTATTTCATGTAATCATTATCAGTGCGGCATGATTTACTAAGTGTTACTCTTACAGCAACACGAACCTCCAAGCATTATAATGAAACCATGTACGAAATACCCGTATAGGTGACTCTCGGTGTGTTATACTAGCCCGATTGAGCCCCTCTCGGTGTGTTATACTAGCCCGATTGAGCATCCGGACTGATCAGATCGATCCCGGATATGATCACAATCATCCAACTCCACAAGCATGATTGGATGACCCCGCATCAATTCCATCACCCCCAAGCGTGTATGGAATATCCATCTGCCAACCAATGCGGACCCCGCATGGTCGGCCTCCCTCCGAATTGGCATAGCTTGACAAAACGTCCAAACCATAGTAGTATGGGCGGAAAACCCTAAATTAGGGTTTGCGGCATATTACATGTGTCGCAAAAACAATCAACCATCCATCTTCGCAGGTATAGATGGAGGGTGTAGATGTAGATTCAAAGGGCCCAGAGCATGTCAACACAATCACCGTGGGCCCGCTTACATACCTGGCCAATTGGTCAGGACCAACCATGGTTGGTTATCCCAATTCGTACGCCGAATAAAGCATGGTCGCACGGCCTTGTAACCCAAAATTAGGGTTTTGAGCATCACGAGCGTCCATCTTCTCCAAGCACGAATGGAGGGTCCAAGATTAGATTAAGCGAGTCCTGGTCATACCAAAGCATGACCACCGTGGACCCATCTATCACCTCACCCCGATCGGCCAAGGCATACCATGCCTGGTTATTCCAAGACGCGCGCCCAAACTAGCGTGGTCACACCTCCCAAATCGCAACCGATCTCGACCGCTCAACTTCGCCGGACGATTTGGATGGCTCAGATCACGTTTTTATGGGATATTCAGGTATAGGCGTGAACACCAGCCTACCACCTTCACACCAGACCGATCGGCCAAGACCGACCAAGAATGGTCATCTTGGAACGTGCGCCCGAAGTAGGCATGACGCGCGGCTTTTACGGCCTTTGGTTTTCTGTCACAAATTGATCTCGACCACTCAATTTCACCGGACGAATTGAGTGGCCCAGATCATACTTTCGTGAGGTAATGGGTATAGGCGCCTACACCGTCATGTCAACAACACGCATATATGGTCGGCCTGGCCAAAGTCATATCCCAAGCTTGGATTCGACCGGTGAAGAGGGATGCTTGCGCACCTCCTCTAGAAACCCTAATTTCATTAAGGGTCGCAGATGAGTGTCTCAAAGATCATCTCATCCGTCCAACTTCACCAAACTTATTTATACAACCCCGGTCGAGTTAATTGGTCAGTGAGACATCATGGTGATCACCACCCGTCACTCTACCACACCATGATGCAGTACCTGCATAAAATACACATGATACTTCACAAGTATCAACTTCCTGAATAACGTAGTTATTCAATTTAGCATTACATGCTACCTTTCGTGGGATCCACATATTCCAGACATCAATCATGTCACAAACTGGGGGATACATACTGGGGTATTGGTCTGGCAGTTTATAGCATGCAACGCGCCATCACAAGAACATGTTAGGAAGTTATGGACGGTTAGCGATGACATGAGAAGTAGGCAAGACTGATCGTGTAGCACCGACACACAACTCCACTACTCCATCACTCCACTTCCTCCACTTCCCATGAGAGACGTGAATAAGGCTCAATGACTTGTATAAATAGGTTCTCCTCCCTATTTCCACCAACAAGAGCAAGTCCAGACAAAAAACGGAAACCAAGTGTTAATACAAAACACCGAACTCGATAGCTTGCATCCCGTAATCCGGTTCGACTTTATTACAAGTCATAAGCAAGCCAACACCTTCACAATCTCAACACCTTCTTCGCTTCCTTCCCTAAGATCAACCCCATCTCCTTCACTTTGTGACCGAAACAAGTCTGGAACGGCCATTTCTTGGTTTAGGCCGGACTTGCACAGATTGATTTCCGAATCTACAAGCACTCACCGCGCAGTGCATTTGTTTAGAGTTTAGATTCATTCCTCATCCACACACCCCAAATTACCAAAACCGGCAGGAATAGTTTTCACCCGTAAACAGTAGGGCTTGTATATTCTCATATATTTATAGGTAAATCAAAATAACTAATAACCTAGTTTTGGAGGGAATTTTGTTCATCAACCTTATTATGCAGCCAAAATAATGGAGGGAGCTTTCCCGCGACATAGTAATCGATAATTCGTTTTTATTAATTAAAATAAAAATAAGATTACAGCCGGGCAAAGAAAGTGTCAAAATACAAGTGGGTCGGATAAATTTTTTTTTATTCCGATGATGCTCTATATGAAGCTGACCAAATGACCATTTGATAAGTTCTAAGATAAACATAGTCCGACCTCTAATTAGACATCACAAATGAAAAAATCAAACTATTTGATATCCGATTTGGATTGAGTAAGACCTCGAGTAAATTCAGATACGAGTCAGAAGTTGGTCTGTTTCCAAGATAGATCTTATTTTGTCCTATGTTTAGTTATTCATCTTTTGTCCATGGATATAATAATACAATTGATTTGAATCCAAATTGGATATGCTCGAATGATGTGATTTTCTCTTCCACTTTGTGGAGAAGTCGACTTTTTTTCCGTAACGAGGTTTATTACTTTGAATCTTTTTAAGCCCTAGGAAATCCTATCGAAGTGATTTGATATTGCAATTTTATAAGGAACCTTATCGGAACCGAAGCCAATTACATCTTGCATGTATCAAGAACTTGCGCACTACAACAACAAAAAAAAAAAAAAAAAAACATACAAAGATAAAAAGTACTTATTGTATGATTAGATGGTATCCCTTTTTACTCTATGTTTTCCTTTCTTTTTGTTGATTGGATTTATTATCCTAATCTCATACATGACCTTAATTTAACTCTTTTGAAGTTATCTTACGAAGAGCAAGTGTCTCTCTACATAACTTATAGTCTATTCTGATACTCATTCAGAAGTTATTCTTTAACTTTTAAGAGTCGAAAAATCAGAATTTTGTTTAGAGCTCGTTTGAATACTAAAAGCAGAAGTCAGAATCAAAAATATTTGCTTTCGTTCTGAAATTTTATACTCAAACTCAGGATCAAGGCCAATGTAGTGCAAGGGTGTGCAATTGCACACCCTTGCGTGCCTAAAATGTCCACTGAGCTTATGATTTGCTAGACCAAACTAGATGATATATCAGTTTTGCACCCATATTAAAAACCCAAGTAACTAAATTTTGTGGTGTATTTTTTCTTGCACCCCTCTCTTCAAACCCCGGCTCCGCCCCTGCTCAAACTAATTTCTTGTTTTTTGACTTCTAGATGTCGAAAAGCTACTTCTGAATGTGTATCCAAACATGCTATTATAGCGATACAATTTCCACATTTTAAAATGACTTCTCAGAGTAAAAAAAATAACTTTTTATAAGAAAAAAAGTTTTATTTCTGATTTCTAAAAATGACTTCTAAGAAGAAAAAGACATTTCTGCTTCTGCTTCTAGTACCCAAATACCCTCGTAACTTTCGGACTTTTTGTCTTCTCGAGAATACAATCAAGAAAGAAAACTTCCTTCAAATATCAAAATGACTTCCATTTTCATTCTATAAATGATGTTGGATCCCTGACGTAAAAGTGATAGCTCAGCCCTAGGATTGACATGCCTACACTCCCCTAGTGATTGTAGTTTGGTGTTATACCAGTCACCTTCTTGCTTTAACTCTATGCTTAATGTGTCCACGTCATATGTATGTACCAGCCTCTCCACTAGTAAACAAAGCAATTTGTCTACGGAGTTCTTTTTTTCATTCAAATCTCTGATATGTTATACATTACGTTGGGATTATCGATATATGTCGGATTCAATTCATTGTCAAGAGGAGGAATATTCTTGTTATCATTCATAGTTCTTTATCAAAAAAATAATAAAAAAAGGATCATTAGACAAAACTTAACTTCAATATGAAGGGATCCTTTTCGAGTTGTTGGCCGTGAAGGGAATTTGAAAAGGGTGAAATTTTCGCATTTATCAGTAAATTCCAAACGTAACATTTTGGACTTTTGGCAACAGTTTTATACCGTTTTTTACCTTCTGTTAGAGCACTGCTCGGTCAAACTCGCATGCGTTTCTATCTCAAGCATGTTTGTCAATGTTAGTGATCAAAACCATAAGTCTTGATTTCTAGTCTAATATAGCTAAGTCTCGGACTAGGATAGAAAGTGTAGTTGAGCTCAAGAAATCCATGGTGATCATCATACAAGACGAAGAACTACTCAGGGAACTGGTGGAACTTCATCGACTAAAAGGTATGTAGGATCATAATATCGCAACGTGCAGGGCTCGCGGGGTTAATAAACAACGACATCGCGAGGCAGTCGCAGACAGATAAAATAAATGACGCGATGAATAACGACACACAAAATAGCGAAAGATATGGAACTCAAGCGAGGGTTAAGAAGTGTCGCGAGAATAAATGATTGTACATCTCCATGACACTTCGCGGAACATTTCCGAAATAAAAGGATAGATTAGCTGTCATCCACCGTGTATTACCCTATATAAAGGGCTAAGTGAGTCATTGTAGGGAGAGATCTTTTGGAATTGTTGGGCAAGTCATTAGGAGAGAGAAAGTTTAGGAGTGTTTTACTTGCTAAGTGCAATTCTACTTTTCCTGTGTAGATAACTCATGAAATTAATCAATAAACATTCTCAATTATACAACTTTCAATGGACTAATTAACCAAAATATAGTGAGGGGTGTAGTGTGGGAAAACCTGCTACTACATATGCGCTAGAAACAGGGACTGTGCAGAGATTGACGTAGAAATTGGAAAGAATTTGGATTAACAGAGAAGAGATTTGGAAAAGATACTCAAGAATTCATTGAAAAAGAAAGATGGCTAGAAGAAGAAATGTACAAGGGCAACCAACGATTGTAAGAAGAAGTGGGAGACTTCTTTGGAGAAAGGAGGAATGAAACAGGAGAATCATCAAGGATGAATAGGAGAAATGATGGAGAAGATCAAAATCGACCACCAATCTCCCCAAAAGAGCAAACACGGGTGAGGATTATGATAGAGTAAGTGTACATACTTGGAGATCTGATTCAAGACGAGAGAGAAGAGGAGCGAAGGTTGGTAAACAATGGACAAGGAGGAGGAGAGCAAGAAATGAATGGAGAAATGAATCCAGGTAACGAAGAAATGGCAATAAGTTAGAAAGATTGAGACAAACAATACACGAGGAGAGACGGCTAGAGCGAGAGAGCGAGCAAACTTGACAAGACAAAATCATGAATTGAGGATGGAAAATATGAGATTGCAAAGTAGGAGATCTAGAAGTAGCGTGAGATCAAGTTCTAGATCGAAGGTAGAAAGAAAGAAGAAGAGTTTTACCAACGGAGAATACCGAGGAAGAGACACAAGATCCGGGACGCAGAGCATGGCGAGAGAAGAGGAGAAATAGAAGATCGTTATATTCCTCAGCCCGAAAATCTTCAAAATGAGCGAAATAGGGAAAAACAAGAAAACATGCAACTCCAAGGGCCGAATGACCCAAATTTCCAAGGAAGAATAATCCTGTAGCGGGAGAGAAGAATTGAGAAGAAAACCGAGAGATCGAGGATGACATTGAGAGACACTACATTGAACAAGCGCGACTAGCTCGCGAGAGAGAAAGGCTAAGAGAAGAAATGGAAAATCAAGAGATGGAGGAGGCAATCCGGCAAAATAACCATGATAACCGCGAAAAGAAGAAGGGAAACAGAATCGTACTAATAGAAATATTAATGAAGAATATGAGAGGGTGCAGATGATGAGAGCTGAGAGGCAACCAAGAAGAGAGAACAACCGATATAATGGCGTGCGAATTGTGAAAGAAACGAAGAAGAGCGTTGCGAGGAAAGAAGAGGAGAAAATAATGAGCGGGAAGGTCAAAATAGGCACGAGCGAAGAAAGGAATGCCAAAAGAAAAGGTTGGAAACAACATGTGAGAGATGAGCAGAAAAAGGAAAAATTGATGGTGGATGCCATAGAAATAAGGACTGAACATACCTCGCGAGGTGAATGCATAGAGACAGGCGAATATTATGGTAATAAAGAAGCAAAAGATATGAGGAGTAAAAGGCATAAGAAGTGAATAATCAACAAAAGCGGGAGGAAAAATAGCAATTGAAGTAATGATATGCGAGAATCTCGCAGAAGAGTAAAATAAGAATTCGACTAAGAAAGAAAAGTGAAATGCAACAAGTGAAACAGAACTTTGCGAATACTTCGCAAACAAATATCAGCAAATAAGGAAACATGAATGATTGAATGATTTAACAAATATAAATGCGCAAATGAATGGGACGAACCTTTATGGCGTACACCTAGTTCGCGAATAACATTTCGTAAGAGGCAAATGTAAGACCTAAAGTGCGTCATATAAGGGGGTATCTCTCGCCGTGGTTCAGGGGGAAGGTTACACCGCTCCTGAAGCCTGAACCATGAAAATTTGGGGCCCATGAAAGCCTATCCGGAAGAGGTACCTTGGATTCCCAACTATATATGTAGGTTATACCCTGGTTGGGCGACCGAGGGTCTCTTCCTAGGAGTCAGTGTATGCTCAAGGCGCCGAGGTACACGGTTGAGCCAGAGTGCCCGGGATGGATGAACCTACCCTGGCCATTCTTGGCAAGTCTTGGCATGCGTTGCACTCGCCCGAAGAAAACTCCACTTAGGGTGCAGTCTCGTAACCATAAACCCTATAGGTATAAGGGATAAGAGGCTGCGAAAACAACTGGTTGTTGTTAAGACCGGATGGGAGGAGCTAGTCTTGTATGGCCGATGTTTCGCCTCCTTGAAGGGGCAACCGGGAGATGATAAGGGCGACGCTCTCCATTAGGGGGTGTCAAAAGCAGACGCAAATGTCATGAGGCTTTGTTTTCGCAAGGAGACTTAGGCTTGTCATATTTGTGCAATGATCTGCAGAGGCAATAATACTAACGCGAGGGTAAGGCGAGATCAATGGGTCTTTACACGAAAGTGTACGGACGTCTGCGATTTCGTCGCACGACGGCAATGTCATGGGACTTTATGTTCGCAAGGATATCTAGGCCTGTCATATTGTCGCAACTAAAACATCCTGCAGAGGCAAAAATACTTGGAAAATGATAAGACAAGATCAATGGGTCTTTACATGCAAGTGTAAGGACGTCCTGCGCGATTTTGTCGCCATAAAAGGTGGTGGGGAAGACCTCTAATTAGGGAGGTCTAACTCGGAAGACCACACAAAATTGATAAGGCAAGGTCAATGAGCCATTGCATGAAAATGTAAAGGCGGTCTGCGACCTTGTCGCCACAAGAAGAGATAAAATAAAGACTACCGAAATGATAAGACGAGAAAAGTAGGTTTCTTCACTCATGGAGATGCCTGCGACCTCGTCGCAATACAAAATTCGACATCAGTGAAGAATACAATGCAAAGATGATGATGACTGAGTAAAAATCATTTCATAAAAATGTAAGCGAATAAGCTTGCGAGATTATAGTCATAATTAAGAAGAAGAAAATAAGAGGATTATCCAACAAGGGATTTAATCTTTCAAAACAAATGACAAATTGTAGCAAGAGTTATCAAACAGTTAATTCTCTACATCAATTTTATCGTCTTCACCAATTACTTTCTCAGCTTCACCTTCGCTACCAATGGACGTTCTTGAGTAAATATTTTCAAAGATCTTTATTCTCGCTTGATTGGTGGATTCTCATCGTAAAACTTTTCGATCGGATCTTTGTTGATAACTTCAAAGATTAGCGACATCTTCGCCGCTTTCATAGTCATAATCACTATCGGGAGAATCGGGGACTTCATCATCACTTACTTCCAAAGGATCAACATGTATAGGAGCAAGGGATTTAGACAACAAAATGTCATTCACAAGGACTTGACTTTGAGAGAGAATTGACGAAGCAACGCCTTTTGACGATTCTTACTATCTATGTCTTTACAAAGAAGACATATAATCAAATCTTCGCTCTTACGGTCGCGAGAACGAGCAAGATGCGCGGAGAGTAGTCCATTTTCCTTGCGAATGTTAGAATAATCAGACCTGAGGGTGGAGATAGTGGAACGAAGCTTTCTCTCAGAGTCTGCATAACAAATACATAAGATCAGAGAAAGTTCTTAAAGAACATTATTGGCACTTTCAGGGTAATAAACCATTCATGGAATAAATACATAAATTAAGATAGTCAAATAATTTGACTACCTTCCTTTTGAGAAGTAAGATGTTGAATTAAAGGCTGCGAAGTTATTCCCCAAACGGTCCATGACATCATCAAATGAATCTCCAACTAAGCCTTTCAATCGAGATCGCAAATTCTTTTCATGGGAAACAAATATGGAATTTTCGGTCACCAAAGTAGAGTTGGATTTTTCTAATTTGGCACATTGTTCTTGGAATTGCTTCGCTTTTACACTCAAAGTTATTCTACCTTGAATAAGTTTATCTCTCTCGAAGTAATTTCTTCAAGTTGGTTTTTCAAAGAATGATTGGCTTGTTCTTGTTCTTCACATAATTTTTGGCAAACATCATATCACTGCGAGTAGCTCGCCACCTTATTCAACAGAGAACGTTTCTCTTGAGAAAGAGTTCGATTCTCATCACGATAAAGTTTCCAACTCCAAATTAGTTTTAGTCAAAGCATAAGAGAGGCCAGATAAGTCATTACTTAATGAGTCTTGCTTTTGCGATAAATCAAAATTCTCTTTCGATAAGTTATTTATTTGATCAGTTGCATAGGTATGAAGATTATCTAAGAGATTATACTTGCTCCATCCAAGAATCTCTTTCAACTCGAACTTCTTCAACGATAGACTCATCGATATATCTCCATTATTCGTTTCTCGGTTTAATACTTTGAAGGCGAGAAGGTGAACATACCTTTTAATTCTTCATTCTTCTTGCGAAGGTTATCACGATCTAGCGAGATGTTGTGAAATTTTTTGATTTTCAAGGTGAAGACTATTGCACTTCGCGGTCATAACTGGAGATCATCCTTGACTTACTAATTTCTTGAACCAAAGACGCTTGCGAGACCTTATCGGGGACCAAAGTGCTTACTTAAAATCTCGCAGACGTTGGATTTGATAGGATCAGCAGAAGTTCTCTTGGCATCATTCACGAGATCTGAAAGAACCTTAAAGGCCACATCTATACCCTCCAAATTTTCCGCCGTTAGAGGGATTTGCTCTACCAAAAAAGATGAGTCATCCTTTGCCAAAGGAACCTCATGAGAAGAGGAAGTTTCAGGGAGAGAAGTGATTGGAGAAATAGCAGGGACATTGATAGCAGAGGGTGGTATAACATCGTTTGTAGGAGGACAGTTGTAAGGAACTTGGTCTATGAGGAGTTGAGGTATAGGAATATTATCTTGCGACGAATTCGCAGCAGGAGATGAAGGTATGAATGAAGGAAATGGAACACTGGGAGTAACAGGCTTGGGTTGGCGAAGCCTTTTAGGAGTTTTGTCAGTATTTCCATCATCCTGCGAGTGACAAGTTAAATAAGAAACAGAGGCAACAATATATTGTTCATAAAAAAAGAAATGTTTCTTAAATACCTTGTCACTCGCAGGCTTTCTTTTGTTA
The DNA here is from genome assembly GCA_023531295.1 of Papaver armeniacum. NCBI lineage: Eukaryota > Viridiplantae > Streptophyta > Magnoliopsida > Ranunculales > Papaveraceae > Papaver > Papaver armeniacum. The sequence continues at coordinate 28,414 of JAJJWW010016897.1, read as the reverse complement.
ACCATAGATTTTACTCGCGAGGTAGGCTTTGGCTGCGTAATAGATTCTTGCTGCGAAGAAGGTTTCGATGGCGAGCCCAAAGAAAGAAGAGGGTCCTTCACGGTAAATTTGGTTTTGGGTTGGTTCTTGCTAAACAACAATGGCAGAAAAAGAACTATAAAGTTAAGCATACCAGTGTGATTTCAACAAGAAAAACTAATTTCAAAGCAATCAACCACAAGATCAAACTAGATATGGCAAGATTAACAAACCTGGATGCCATGAGAACAACAACTAGGAAGTAGCAGAAGAAGAGAAGAGGATGAAGAAGGAAAATAGCGGGTAAACACTTGCAGAATGATTACAGAACGATGAAGAAGAGGAACATTTGCAGACGATGAAGAAGATGAAAGGGAAAAAGAAACTTCTTCACAAGGAACACCCCTATAAATAGATGAGAAAAAAGATATTACGACCGGATAACATTAAATGCATCGGTAAAAGAGGACACGTGTAAACGGTCACCATTAAATCCAGGGAATTTTAGTAGAATTCGAACATCGCACAACATATTTCCTAACAGGCGAGAAGAGCTTGCGAAATTGATTATTTTCCATAACTCATGAGGCAAGAAATGCCACTTCATATATACAGAGAAGCTTCGGAACTTCGCAAAAGAATAGAGGCAAGTACGTACTTTTCAAGTCCAGTATTCTTTCGCTCGTTCCTTCGTCAACAAAGACCAAAGATTACTACAACGACAGATTTTTCCTTTAAAATCGCTCTTCAAGCAATATTCAAGGAAAAAGAGGCAAGATGTAGGATCATAATATCGCAACGTGCGGGGCTCGCGGGGTTAATAAACAACGACATCGCGAGGCAGTCGCAGACAGATAAAATAAATGACGCGATGAATAACGACACACAAAACAACAGAAAGATATGGAACCTGGCGAGGGTTAAGAAGTGTCGCGAGAATAAATGATTGTACATCTGCGACACTTCGCGGAACATTTCCGAAATAAAAGGATAGATTAGTCTTGTCATCCATGTGTATTACCCTATATAAAGGGCTAAGTGAGTCTTTGTAGGGAGAGATCTTTTTGGAATTGTTGGGCAAGTCATTAGGAGAGAGAAAGTTTAGGAGTGTTTTACTTGCTAAGTGCAATTCTACTTTTCCTGTGTAGATAACTCATGAAATTAATCAATAAACATTCTCAATTATACAACTTTCAATGGACTAATTAACCAAAATATAGTGAGGGGTGTAGTGTGGGAAAACCTGCTACTACAAGGTATGTGGAGACTTGAACTTATCCATCACTAAAAATTCTATCTACTCTACCTCATATCTTGAGACAAAAGTCGTTTTTCTATATAAACTTTGATTATACACATTTGCTATTTCGATCCGAGTTTATCTCGCCTATCTATTTCTCGAAATATGTGTTGGTAAGCTTTTGCTTTGGACAAGTTCATCTTTACCTAGTGACGAAAGTCATGTTATGTTTCAATCACTTTGAAAATGGCTTTGACGAAAAATGGTTTGTGAATAACAACTATATAACGTCCTCTAAGAATGTTTCAGTGATTGAAATGAGAGTTTAAATTATATAACCATTGTTGGATATAAGCATTGTGTGGAAACACATACATATATAAGTCCTTATTCCTTGAACCGAAGTATGCTTACTTTGTGATCAGGAAAACCGGAACAACAGTCCGCGAACTGCCATAGGTTCTCATCCCGAGAAAACCTGCTGGAGTTTGTAAACTTCTTCCGGGAACTTAAGTCCGCGAACTTAGTCCGCGTACTTGAGTTGGTTATTTCTAAAGATGATTATTTGTGAACTTATACTTATATAAACTAAGGAATGCAATTTGCAATCCGTGGCTATAAAGTTCATGAATCGATTCGAGTGAATCAAATCGTTTTTGCTTCGATTGTGTCTTGTATACTTCTATAAGATCTAAGCAATTGAACAACTCTCTAAATAGTTCATTTGAGTCATTTGAACTAGTTATGGTGAAGAAGAATATGGTTGATATGAAAGTGCTCATATGGCTAACCATTTGGTTAACTATTGTTGAATAAACAAATGTACATATTTGGGTACGGTTACACAAGCCTAGAAACATGCATTTCATTTGTGTGTAACAAGCTAAGTTTTTGATCCAACGGTTGAAAGATATTAGCTTGAATCTAATCAGGTTTTTATCTAACGGTGAATATTGAATGCTTTTTTACTAAGCTAACATTGATTGCAAACCCTGATTTGAAAGACTATATAAAGGAGAACTCTAGCAACTAGGAAACCTAATCCCCACACCTCCTGTGTGATACTAGTTGTATAAGCTAGAGTCGATTCTCCTTTAACCTTAGGTTTCTACCGAGACCCTGTAGGTTAACGACTTAAAAACTTCATTGGGATTGTGAAGCCAGACCGATACTATTTTCTTGTAGTTGTGTGATATGATCTTGTTGTTTCTATCGTATTGAGTACAATCGTAATGATTCTCCGATATGAAAGATATAAAAGTAGTCACAAACATCTTCGTCTCATTGTATGTGATTCCATAATATCTTCTTTCGCCGCGTCGATTAAGATTATTGTGAGGTGATTGATAATACTTGGGTGTTCTTCGGGAATATAAGTCTGGGTTATCAATTGGTTCATGTTCACCTAGATTTATCAAAAGACGGAACAAAACTCGTAGGTATTTCTGTGGGTGACAGATTTATCTATTACCGTAGACTTTTCTATGTGATACAGATTTGTTTAATAAAGTCTTCGACTTTGGGTCGTAGCAACTCTTAATTGTGGGTGAGATCAGCTAAGGGAATCAAGTGCGTAGTATCCTGCTGGGATCAGAGACGTAAGGAGCGCAACTGTACCTTGGATCAGTGTGAGATTGATTGGGGTTCAACTACAGTCCACACCGAAGTTAGTTTGAAGTAGGCTAGAGTCTGTAGCGGCTTAATACAGTGTGTGTTCAATCTGGACTAGGTCCCGGGGTTTTTCTGCATTTGCGGTTTCCTCGTTAACTAAACTTCTGGTGTCTGTGTTATTTCTATTCCGCATTATATTTTGTTATATAATTGAAATATCACAGGTTGTGCGTTATGTTCAATCAATTAGAATATCCAACCTTTAGTTGTTGATTTACATTGATTGACACTTGGATATTGGTCTTTGGTACGATAATTAATAGGGGGAAAGCCACTTTTACTAGAGGGAAAGATGACTCAGTCTAGGATATTTACTTCTAGTCAATATTGGGTGAATTTGGTAATAAGCTTTCCCTCTAGCAAAATATATTTTTGCAACTTAGATTATCATCCTTGAAACTTGCGGATGGCATGAGAATTTTCTTTTAAGTTGATAGTTTTAATGGTTCGACTACACATTTTGTTCGGATACGGAGTAAACTCAAACTATCAAGCTTATGTGCGTGAGATATCCAGTCTGCAATAGAGTTTTGTATAATTGTATTGTCTCGAACCTCGTTCCCCTTGACAACTACGGCATCACAAAGTCCTCCTAAAACAGTATTCACATCCTCTGTTACAGTCCTTTAGTATTCACAGGCCTCTGTATTAGTGTTTAATCTTATCTGTCCATGCTCAAACAAATCTCTGTTTTGACTTATCCAACCAAGTCTAGATCACATAATTCACTGAAATGTTGTATTTATGAGACCATATATCACAAAACCTTTTATACCGTTCATAGTACTCATCAACAGTCAGTGACCAACAAAGGGACTTCCATCCATAAACTTATCAAACAACTTTAAGTTTTCCTCCTTCTCGGCTTCTTTGATTTTCTTGTTATCATCATTTTCTTTGGCTTCATTTGTTTTAGTATATTTCATTTCACTATTTTCTTTATTAATGATATCCCTAGCAATTCTAAAATGCTTTGCACATTTAGAATATACATTGTTCCGGATGTGCCATGTACACAAGAGATGTGATGCCATTGTAAATACATACTCTATTGCACTAGTCAAGCCACTATCTGCATCGGTCATAACTACTGATGGAAGTGGAACCTCATTTTCCCGATACAAATGCTTTGCACATTGCAAAGCCCTTACGTAGTGTTCAATTTTCTCTCTACTCGTTAAAGAAAGAGCAACTGTAACGTCTTTCGGGTTGATGTATTGGATTATTTTTTTTTAAAACTAAACTCTAAAGTATTTTTTTAATAGGGGAAAACTTATTTTAAATCCACCCAATATTGACTAAAAGTCAAATAACCTAGACCAAAGTCAACTTTCCCTCTAGTAAAAGTGGCTTTCCCCCTATTAATTATCTTTGGTACCATCCAAGTTATCTCTCTTGTGTTTAATTAGACTCGCAGATTTCTATTTGCTTGAGTAAGAATTAAATCGAGAGATCGAGATAATATAACTCTTTGATATACTTTATTAAGATTGAGTCTAGTTGATTCTCTTGAAAGTATATTGGAGTTAGTCCATACAAATTGCTAATCGAAATATTGGGTATGGTTGTTGTACCCCCGCTTTTTCAATTGGTATCAGAGAAGGCAAACACATTAAAGACCTCACAAGTCTGTATTTGTAGCGATCTGATTATGGACGAGTCTATCTCTAATAACGCACCAGTCCAGAAATTACCAGATGATTCTGAAAGCTTGGATTCACCTGAGAGAACTGCCACATCTAAGTCAATATCTAAATATTCTCTTGATGTAAAAACTGTTGATTGGGAAACACTCCTAGAAGAACAGTTGGATGAACTTTCTGATGAAGGCGATTTAGATAATGATAGAGATGTTGATGAGGAAGTCTCGGAGTATGTTAAGTTTTTGGATTCATGGAAAATGAAGAAGATTACAAGTTCTCATGTCACACCACTTCTGACTCCTCTCTGTCGAGAAAACAAGAAATGGAAAAGGATTTACGGAGGTCTTTATGGTCGGAATCACTCTTGCGAATCAGTCCTCAAAAATACTGAGGAAAACCCGAGTAGAAAGTCACTTGAATGTGATCGTGTATATCAAAAATACTTCTTGTTGGAAGAGAAACTTGCAGAAACTTAAGGAAGGATAAACTCTCAGCAAGCAAGTATTGATGACAGAGAAAGCGTTTATCTCGCTCGAGAAAAACGCCTTGAGGCTGATTTAGCTGCTGCTATTGATAAAATCATAATGCTAGAAGATGACTTGAAAAAGTTCAATACTAGTTCAAGCAAATTAACCACTATGCTAGGAGCAAGTAAAAATCATCGTGATACACGAAGATTGGGCTATAAGGGTGTAGATGCTCCAAGTATTATCAAAGAGGTAAAATTTGTCAAGGCTAGTGATTTTTCTCAACAAAAGATTTCCATTGATGACAAAAGTGGAATACCTTTACCGGCGGTTAAGGTTCGAAAGAGCAAAGTATATCAACCTCCAAAGTCACCACACAAGGATCGAGGTAAGAACATTCCTTATGTTTGCCACTATTGCGGAAATAAAGATCACCTGGAAAGGAGATGTCGTTTCCGTATAAGGAATGAGAAACTTCATGATGTTCTTGTTTGGGCATCACAAGAAGTTGTGAAACCAAGATCATATGTTAAGACTAATCCCCTTAACGTTATAGGTTGTAATTGTCCAACCTTTAGGCAAAGGAATCAGTGATGTGATAATCCTAGTTTTGCCTATAAACGTCATACGAATCCTTTTCACAATCGTAATGGTTATTAAAAGGATAACTTCGTAAAGACGAAGACAAGATCCGATGCTCCCAATTGGAGAAAGACTAACTTGGAAAAGAATAGTCAATCCAATTCTCTTCCGAGAAATCTTAAAGATAGTAATGGGATAAAGGTTCCGTTTGTTCCTAAACACACTCAGAAGTGGGTACCAAAGAAACCCAACGATGCTTTGAGTGTTAAAAGGAATGATCTTCCAGAAAATTCCATGACTATGGAGAAGGCAGTATCCATGATGTTGGAACTTAACAAGTTTTTTGGAAAAATAGAACTGGATGTGAAAGGTTCTAAAAGCGATCTCTTTCATGATAATCCAAAGGTCACTTGTGGTGAGCAAGACATTGTTCACCCCAACACAACTTGATTGTGTTGTAAGTGCATCCTCACCAAGGAATGCCCTATTATGTATACGGTGAGGGAAGCACGAGAACTGGGGAACACATATTAAGTTGGGTATGATTTTGAATGTTTGGTAACATTGTAGAATTCGATCAGATTCTTCTAAAAAGGTATGTCTCTAAACTTGAGCAAGTTTTATGATGATCTATGTACCTTGCTTATTGTTCATTTCTACCTAACTCAATCTATGTTTAAGGTTCTTAAACGTTTAGGTTTGAAAATGATTGTTCGGGATGTTTGGACTTCATGGTACACCTACCACGTATGCATAACATCATTTAAAATCAAAATCCATGGGTTTAAGTACACATACCCGTTTGCATACTCCCCAGGTCATGAAAATTCGTTTGCAAAACGGTATGCATACTTAACGTTAATATTCGATAAACTTGTTTTTGCCGTAACTTCTTCGTCCGAACTCGGAATGACCTCATTCTTTTTGCATTCTCATTCTATTTGAATTATCTTCAAAATGGAGATGAGAATTCCTGAATTTGGATGAGTTAAGATTGTTATTTGACCTGTATCTTGTTTTTTAGTGTTTTGCTCCGTTTCGTCACACTTGTTCCACTTCTCTTGGACTTGGGCACTTGGATTCTTGGAGTACTAATCTTCTAAGCTCATTTATAGCTTTTACAAGAATGTTGTTGGTGAATCACAAAGAAGGAAGTTCAATAATGGGCAGTAGTACGCATTGCTATGGGATTCTTGAATGTTCACAATCATCCTTTGTGAACTATGGTCCATGGTCGTTAATAACTTTGTATGTTCTTCTTTTTTAAGAAAATCTTTTTATACGCCTTTGGTAGATATTCCTGGTGTAAATCCAGGCGAAAAATATTGACTATACCCTCTAAGGATAAATCATCTTATATGTGCATTATGAGTTTGTCTTGATACCTAGGAAACATCGGATGAGAATTTTATTTTCTTGTTTTGTTTAGAAGAATAACTAGAGTTTGGAATAGCCATTATTGTGATTACACGTAGATATGTCCAACATTTTCATCTTCATATTTTTAGGTTTATTTGTTTAAATTCTAAAAAATTGTTTGGAAGATGATTTTTGCAGTATTAATCTTTATGGTTTTATATATTGCAATTTGTTATGGGATATGTGCGTTTGCGTCCGTGAACTATGATTGTCCCATACCTTGTCAAAAGTTAAGTCTTTCGTAAGTCGATATGCATGTATTGATAAAAGAATGAATGAGCTTTTGACATCACAAAAGTTTGAAGCCTATTATGTCATTATTGATGGAAGATAGGATGAACTTTTGTTTACGAGGATTATGTCTATTATATGTCATTGTGCAAATATTGATGGAAAATAGAATGAATCCTTGTTTATTCCGCAGTATTGACCTTCCTTGATCCATATTTTATGTATGTATTGTGAGGCTCCGTAAGTTCTCTTATATTGAGCATTTTCGATTAGATTAATTATGGGTTCTCTTGTGATTACTCTAATTGAGTATTCTTGGATTCAAATTCATATTCGTATGTGATTTGTTATGTCCAAAGAAATCCTTATTTTCTTTTGAAATTAAGGTCGCTTTTGTTGTTCTTTCGGGAATGACATATTATGCGGGAGAGTTCTTAATTGAACTTGTGCTTAATTTCCAAATCTTTGTGGGGAGTGCGGCTGTGGAATATTATAGGGGTTATCTTGTATCTTTATAAACTCCTTGATGAAGGCATTTAGCTTCGGATATATGATTGCATCTAAATAAGTTGATATGTGCTTACTTTTGGTCATGAAATGTATCTTTGGAAATTTCATTAGGATCCCGTTTTCGTACCTTTGCCAATTTTATTGAAAAAAAGGGGGAGCATTAATATGTAGTTCACACTACAAATACATATGGTTTTCGGATCATTATGTAAGGGGGAGTGGTTTACATGAGAGACGGAGTATTGACTAAGGGGGAGTGATACATATCACCATAGTATTGTTGTCGAAGTTGTGATACAATTGAACTTTGATGTTGTATAATAATACTATGACATTTTATAACAATGATTGAGAATTATTGTTTTCTCATTGTTATAGCTACGGATTTTCAACAACGATGATGATAAACTTACAACCTTTGGGATCATTGGAGTACTTGGAAGTGACGAAGATTTCGAGTAATGTTGAAGATTAGGCATGTGGAATAGGAGCTACAAAAGTTTATTTATTTATTTTTGTATTCCATATGTATTGATAGTTTTGTCACTAAAATTGAAAAAGGGGGAGATTGTTAGAGCACTGCTCGGTCGAACTCACATGCGTTGCTATCTCAAGCATGTTTGTCAATGTTAGTGATCAAAACTAGTCTACTATAGCTAAGTCTCGGACTAGGATAGAAAGTGTAGTTGAGCTCAAGAACTCCATGGCGATCATCATACAAGACAAAGAACTACTCAAGGAACTGGTGGAACTTCATCGACTAAAAGGTATGTGGAGACTTGAACTTATCTATCACTCAAAAGTCTATCTACTCTATCTCCTATCTTGAGACAAAAGTCGTTTTGCTATATAGACTTTGATTATACACATTTGCTATTTCGAGCCGAGTTTATCTCGCCTATCTATTTCTCGAAATATGTGTTGGTAAGCTTTCGCTTTGGCCAAGTTCATCTTTACCTAGTGACGAAAGTCATGTTATGTTTTAATCACTTTGAAAATGGCTTTGACGAAAAATGGTTTGTGAATAACAACTATATAACGTCCTCTAAGAATGTTTCAGTGATTGAAATGAGAGTTTAGATTATATAACCATTGTTGGATATAAGCATTGTGTGGAAATACATACATGTATAAGTCCTTATTCCTTGAACCGAAGTATGCTTACTTTGTGATCAGGAAAACCAGAACAACAGTCTGCGAACCCAGTCCGCGAATTTCCGTAGGTTCTCATCCCGAGAAAACCTGTTGGAGTTTGTAAACTTCTTCCGAGAACTTAAGTCCGTGAACTTAGTCCTCGTACTTGAGTTGGTTATTTCTAAAGACGATTATTTGTGAACTTATACTTATATAAACTAAGGAATGCAATTTGCAAACCGTGGCTATAAAGTTCATGAATCGATTCGAGTGAATCAAATCGTTTTTGCTTCGATTGTGTCTTGTATACTTCTATAAGATCTAAGCAATTGAACAACTCTCTAACTAGTTCATTTGAGTCATTTGAACTAGTTATGGTGAAGAAGAATATGGTTGATATGAAAATGCTCATATGGCTAACCATTTGGTTAACTATTGTTGAACCAACAAATGTACATGTTTGGGTACGGTTACACAAGCCTAGAAACGTGCATTTCATTTGTGTGTAACAAGCTAAGTTTTCGATCCAACGGTTGAAAGATATTAACTTGAATCTAATCAAGTTTCATCTAACGTTGAATATTGAATGCTTTGTTACTAAGCTAACATTGATTGCAAACCCTGATTAGAAAGACTATATAAAGGAAAACTCTAGCAACTGGGAAACCTAATCCCCACACCTCCTGTGTGATACTAGTTGTATAAGCTAGAGTCGTTTTTCCTTTAACCTTAGGTTTCTACCGAGACCCTGTAGGTTAACGACTTAAATACTTCATTGGGATTGTGAAGCCAGACCGATACTACTTTCTTGTAGTTGTGTGATCTGATCTTGATGTTTCTACCATATCGAGTACAATCGTAACGATTGGATTGAGATTGATATTTCCGATAGGAAAGATATAAAAGTAGTCACAAACATCTTCGTCTCATCGTTTGTGATTCCACAATATTTTCTTTCGCCGCGTCGATTAAGATTATTGTGAGGTGATTGATAATACTAGGTTGTTCTTCGGGAATAGAAGTCTGAGTTATCAATTGGTTCTTGCAGTTCACCTTGATTTATCAAAAGACGGAACAAAACTCGTAGGTATTTCTGTGGGAGACAGATTTATCTATTACCGTAGACTTTTTGTGTGATGCAGATTTGTTTATTAAAGTCTTCGACTTTGGGTCGTAGCAACTCTTAGTTTTGGGTGAGATCATCTAAGGGAATCAAGTGCGTAGTATCCTGCTGGGATCAGAGACGTAAGGAACGCAACTGTACCTTGGATCAGTGTGAGATTGATTGGGGTTCAACTACAGTCCAAACCGAAGTCAGTTTGTAGTAGGCTAGTGTCTGTAGCGGCTTAATACAGTGTGTGTTCAATCTGGACTACGTCCCGGGGTTTTTCTGCATTTGCGGTTTCCTCGTTAACAAAACTTCTGGCGTCTGTGTTATTCCTATTCCACATTATATTTTGTTATATAATTGAAATATCACAGGTTGTGTGTTAAGTTCAATCAATTAGAATATCCAACCTTTGGTTGTTGATTTACATTGATTGACACTTGGATATTGGTCTTTGGTACCATCCAAGTTATCTCTCTTGTGTTTAATTAGACTCGCAGATTTCTATTTGCTTGAGTAAGAATTAAATCGAGAGATCGAGATAATATAACTCTTTGATATACGTTATTAAGATTGAGTCTAGTTGATTCTCTTGAAAGTATATTGGAGTTAGTCCATACAGATTGCTAATCGAAATATTGGGTGTGGTTGTGTACCCCGCTTTTTCACCTTCCACAATAGACTTTTCACAACGGTTTTGGTCAAACGAAAACTCACTAGGTCTAGTTGACCCAATTTAATATTAACCAGTCGACTGCACATTGTTGACCAGTCAAGTACGGGGCTACTGCGCATTCGAAAACGTTTGTTGGCCGTTGGCTGGGTAGTGTTGACTAGTAAACATAAGTCCGGATGATTATTTCAAATGTATTATTAGTGCACTCTAAAAATTATTCTTACCACATCCGTTATCTAATCGTGTATGTCATCATTTCAGGGACACGAACGGTATCTTTTCGGTTATATTTTGTCCTTTTGGCCTTACTTTCCTGCATTGGAATATTTGAGGACTGTAAGGAGATGCATGGAATATCACCTTTTAAGTTCCTTTGCAGCAAAAATCTCGATCCTCTTGATTTTGTATCGAGATGATCAGATTCCGAGGTTACATGCATATGTTAGAAACCGTGGTGGTTGGGTTTGTTGGAATATTTTCAACTGCGCTATCCAAGGGGGGGTCCTGGGGGGTAACTGCGCATCGGAATATTTGAGGACTGTAAGGAGATGCATGGAATATCACCCTTTAAGTTCCTTTGCAGCAAAAATCTCGATCCTCTTGATTTTGTATCGAGATGATCGATTCCGAGGTTACAAACATAATATTTTCAACTCGCTATCCAAGGGGGGTCTTAACTGAATCCATATCCGAATCTTCGAATCGTCATTGATGTCTGATGATGAAGAGGCTCATCGTTTCGTGAAGAGAAACCTGTTGGTGAAAAGATGTCTATTCCCAACAGATGCAAAAACCTCTATAAATAGCATCTCCCAAAACTCGTTTAAAAACATATCGGAAAAACCTTTTCTGTTTTCTCTCTTTCTAAAGCATCATCAGAAATTTTTGTTTACATGTGTTCTTGATTGGATCAAGGGGTACAAACCTTAAATTCAATTTCCGTTGTAGGTCTTTCATTGTATCCTGAAGGCATTATTTCACATACCTGTTGTAATCGCCAATTTATTGGGAGGGTAGAAATAATTGTCTAAAAGAAATCTTATGAGCCTTGAAAGTTTGGAGTACAACAATCTCTTCCTGTGTTATTTCATCTTCTATTGCAACCTAGTTTTTTCCAACAGGGTTACCGCAATGGCCTTGAGGGGAAAAACTGGTAAGCATATACTCTTTAAACTAAAACGGCCTTTTTTACAGAAACATCATCATCATGAACGGCACTTCCTTTGTACCGATATAGATGAGCAACAAATAAGAAATACATGAAATTAGCAGCTCCCAATCCTCCGATTAGAAAGTAAAAGTTTTCCAGTCTTCCATTGTTTATGTTCTTGTTATCAAACCATCCAGAACTGCCATTTTTACTTGTCTTCTCATGAACTATTGCTACAAGAAAGCTGCTAAAGTAAAAGGCTGCACCGATAGAACAATGCAGTAATGAATTGCTAACCGTTAGCATATGCTCAGGAAACTCCTTATTGTAAAATTCTATCTGTCCAATTACATTGAAAGCTTCAGCTAGACCCATAAGAACTAGTTGTAGCGCGAGCCATAAAACTGTAATAGGTGCAATTCCATCTGGTCTAGCAGCAACAATTGCCGATTCCCGTCTTTTCTTTTCTACAAAACCAGCTGCAATCATCGCAAAGACTGAAAAGCACAGCCCAATTCCCATTCTTTGGAGTATGGTGATTCCACCTTCCTTTTTCGTTATTTTACGCAGATTGGGTACAAGGATTCGGTCATAGATTGGAAGCCATAATGCTATTGTAATCATGGAGATTACGGAGAGCGAACCAGCAGGGATTTGGAATTTGGGTCCCAGGTGTCTATTCATTTTCAAAGCTTGTAAGACTGTAAATGTGTGTTGTTGAACAATGGCTGTGAAACATATAATGCCTGAAACACATATTGGCATTGCTCTTATTATGCATTTTAGTTCTTCTACTTGTTGAATACTGCATAATCTCCATTTGTTCACTGGAGTTCCGTCTGGCTTTAATCCTCCGTTTTCTATTATAGCAGCTTTGTTTAAGATCCTGCAACACATTAAATTCTCGCCGGTTAATATCAAGAGCTAGAAACTGTCTGGTCATCTAAATCAAAGAAATGAACCCCACTATGTGTGATATAGGTACATCACCTGAACTGGTTAGTGTAAGGTATCTTGGAGAAAGTTGAAGATCCTTTCAGTGGGGGATCATACAGAACATGTTCATCAACTGCATGGTCGAATGAACTAGGAAGCTTGAGTTTCCGTTTTTTATATGCCGCTACAAACACTTGCACAATGCCAGAGAATACACTCCCGTCAGGTTGGATGTACACATAAATTCGTGTACCAGCGAAGAACAGCACAATTGCGCAGAACATGAGAAACGTCAGAATAGCAAGTCCCCAAACCCAGCTAAGTCCTTGTATATAAACAAGCACAGTGAGAGCGATGATAATAACAACCGTGAAGGAGAAATAATACCAGTTGAAGAAACTGGTTATCCCTTTTTTCCCTTCATCAGTTGTTGGGTCAAACTGATCGACTCCAAATGGAATGCTGCATGGCCTAATTCCACCAGCTCCTACTGTTAGAAGCCCTAATGCCAAGAATAGAAAACCAAGCTGAGATTTAGAAGGGCCTATGCATTGAGCATGTTGTAGTTGTTCTGACGTACATGATGGAGGATACAAGTCTGGAATTGCAGCCGTTAACGTTAGAACAAGCAGTCCCTGTTAGTCGCCATGAAGTCCCATAGTTAAAATATGCCAAGACTAAAGTAAGATTAGACCATATGGCGAATGATATCGCAGTAACAGAACAAATACCGTGAAAGATATAAAGGATGCATAAGCAAGAGTCTTAAATCTGCCGAGATAAGCATCAGAGAGAAATGCACCAATTAACGGTGCAAAATTTGTTGTGCCAGCCCATACGGTAAGCAAGTTTGCAGCATAAATTTGGTTCATGTTAAAATGTGTGAGCAAGTACACCATAAAGTTTCCTATCAGCCCATATGATGCTAACCTCTCGAATGTTTCATTCCCTGTAAAAATCAAACAGATGAAATGAGGTTATGATGCTGCTAGTTCAAAAGGAGATATTTGAGAAAGAGGAGAATAATAAATCCAGACCTATAATGTAAGGCATGGCTTTCCATCCAGCAGGCTTTCTTTGGATTGTCTTGGAATCCTCGCTGGTGATCGCTGGATCTTTCTTTGTTGACACAGGAGATGAAAAGTATTTGCTGGGGAAACAGAAAATCCATGAAGGATGATTTGATGATCTCAAGATCTTACCCTTACTTTCTACTTGCATTGTTGTTTTTCTACAGTTATACCAAGTTTCAGCATTCCATCTCTCACGTAGATATTCAAATTTGGATGAAATGATCCATAATACCCTGGCTTATTTATTGAAAGAATGAGATTAGCAAGCAACAACAAGAATACTTTAATTTATATAGCTAAGTAGGCGGCATAAGACAAAGATCCATACACTACTAGTTAAGACTCTCAATACTTTAATTTATTCAGCTTATGTCTCTCCGCCAGTCTAGCTTAAATCTTGCTGCACCTTGTAAATGCAACAAGAATACAATCAAAAAATCAATCAGCCGTTTCACAGTTTCTTTCCTGTGGGAGTACCACTGCCAGGTTACATCATATGAAAGAAAAATTGCAATGATTGCAGTCGTATCAATATGGTCTGACGAGAATATGATATGATTACTGTATTTAATGATCATTGATCAAGGTTTGAGTAAATCAGTTACCATTATAAATCATTTCGCTACGTATAATGATTAACTGGGCAAATAGCATATCATGTAAGCATTGTACAGAACCTGTAGACTAACAATCAATAACTCATCATATCTAAAAATAAGAGAGGAACGAACTTTATACAGTTTTAACCAAAACTAAAGAATACAAGCTAATGAAACTGCCTAGGAATTCAATTCTACATCTCTCTCTCCTTCTTCATCCTTCTTACTTGTATCAACATAATGACTAGCAAAAAAAAAGTAATACAGCAAATTTAATACAAATTCCTGCAACAATAAAGTAGTAGTAGTCTAACTTATTCTTATTCAGGTCAGTACCACTTAACCATCCAGGATTACTTCTATCCTTATCACCTGATGCAGATTGACTTAATCTGTGAATCAGATTTATGAGAAAAGAACTCACATAACTTGTGCAAGCTAAACTAAGAAAGAATAAAGACCAGCCAAAAATCTCATACGTGGAAACTGTTTCGCCAAGAATGCCATAATTCCGACACCCGTAAACACTTCTGTCATACCTGATAATGCATATTGCGGTATAAGCCAGGCGAATGACATTGGTGCAATGAATGTGTGGTTCTTCGGGGCGCTGTCTCGTCTTCTTCCTTCCACAATTCCGTTAACTACCATGCAAATGATTGACATCACAATTCCTGCTCCCAGTCTATGTTTCAAGGTTATCCCTACTCCATCTATGCTCATTCTTCTTGACAATGGTAAGACTAAGTGCTCATAAATAGGTATATCCATATAGATAATGGGATCATACCTGCAATACCCATCGAATCTGGTGGAACGTGAAAGATGTGTATAAATCTTGTATCTGATTGAATTGCTTGAAGCACTCCTTGAGTACTTTGTTGATCCATACAGATGAAACAAGCAATTCCTGACACCCAAACTGGTATAACATTTAATATACACTTAAACTGCTCAACTTGCTGAATACTGCAAAGTCCCCATCCATTTGTTGGCAATCCTTGATCGTTAAACGAATCTTGATCAGTAACCACTGCAGCTTTAGTCAAGCAACTAAACCGATTGGTGAGACAAAGATTCCCAACCATAGGATCTCTTGATGGACTGTCGAAAAGGGTGTGCTCAGAAGTCGGTTTAAGCTTGATTTTTCTTTCACGTAATGCAGCCGAAATCACCTTAGCTACATCAGTAAAAACACTTCCTCTTGGTTTCACGCAGATGTAAGCTTGCTGTCAATCAAAAATATAACTATCGAGAGCAAGATAATAGCAGTTGGGATAGCAAGTCCCCAGGCCCAACTAATGTTGTTTTGAATATAAGCAACAACGGTTAAGGCTACAACTAAAGATCAATCTCAATGTGTTTTTGGCAACCCTACAACTATTTTCCAAAGACTCACATAGCACAATGGATACTGTTGTCAAAGAGTAAAAAAGACTGACTAGAATAATTGGCATAATAAAATGCCTTTCAAAAGGCACGAAATCAATATAAACAACCGTTTGAATTTTGGACAGTTTTACTGTCCAGAACCACATTCAATTAACAGAGAACTAAATGTGCAAGATATGCTGATCAATCCGGACACAAGAAGCTGACAACAATCTGATATCGCAGATTATATGGTCATATGAGACAATGAAATGGTGCTGCTAACAAACATCGATTTTACTGAATACCATAGAAATGAAAAATGTGGTGTGACATCCCGGAAAAAGAACATTGTAATCGTTTTCATCCAAATAACTAAGCAAAGCCAGCAGATTCAAAAAATATGAGCATATTCTACCAGTAACTTCCATTTTCATTGTAAGCAAATGTCTTACAGGATTAATTATAAAATAACTTTCCAATAAAACTTAAATAATTCGAAAAATAAATTGACGACCATTGCTGAACAGAAGTTATGAAACAATCGGATAAAACAAATCAGTGGATAGCAATATAAACTGGTAATGTTCTTAATCTAGTCAACCACACGACCCCTTTATTATCCGTCAAAAATTGTTGGAATTCATCGTCGAAATTAAATTCATGAACTTCACCTTTAGGAAGGAAGGTTTTCAGCGAAAGGATGTTCTCCACTTGAGCGTGCAGCTGATAATCAATGTACGGGCAACAAATATTATCGTCCTCACTAATAACACGGCCTTGATGTGGCATTCCTTTCATCTTAGTTAAAAAAATATCACGATTCTTCTTATTACGGGAGCGGGAGCATTTTACCACCTTAAGATGTTTCATTTGCAAACTGTAGAATATAAGACATTCCCCATCAAACCAATACAATAACACCTGATCGGAGAAACCCAATACACGTGTAGGAGGTGCATTCCTAGTGGTAGTGTCAAAGTAACAACAGAAGGGATCTGGTACCACGTCTTTCTCCATCATTCTAACATTGAAAATTTCTTCCTTGATCCATATTTGCTTTACCTTGTCCTTCAATATATATAGAAGAACCTCAAAACGATAACAACAAAAACCACTCTGGTGTTTACAATGACGACGACGGTGATGGTTATGATCTCTGTTGCTTATCAATATCTTTTCAGAACGAGCAACACAAGGATATCCTTTGAACTCGAGAAGATGATGACCAATTTCTGAATATTGATGCTCATCATTCATTTCCGGGGTCAGAGTAGAGCATTCAGTTGGAAGTCGTATGAAGTGAATATTCTCATTATGAATGTCAAACGAGAGCAACATTTCAACCTTATAACCATTACTACCACTATTAGTTACTCTCCAAAAGAGATCACCCCCGCAAAGGGTGGCTGATTTTTGAGTATTTTTCCAAGCTGTTGTTACTAATGGACTAGGAAAAGGAGAACAACCTGGGGGTGGTGTGATTTCAGAAGTACTAGTAACTATCTTTCTCCAAGAATTGGTTCCCAATGTAACAACAGTGGATATAAACACTTGATCACCAGCAGCCGTTAACGGTGAACTAGTAAAAATAAGCACCACCTTATATTCTTGTGATAATAAATCAAAACCAAAACCAGAACACAAATATTTTAGTGATCCCCCTCCCCCAAAATAGGGGAGGTGAAGTGCTTCACCAGTAACCGGATTAATGACAGCTATTAAACCTGCAGCTTCATAACCAGGTTCACCAAGTGATTTAAAACAAGTTAAGCCATTGCAACAACCTACTGGTTCAATTGGATCGCCGTAATGAATTCTAGTTAATAATTTTAAGTCAGGAAATTCATCATCACTACTATTATGACCATTTCGTAAACTGAAAAAGCAATTTCGCAGATCATCACCCACGGACACATTGACGAGATTAAAGAATAAATTTAATTCATTTTTTTTCTTTTGATGAGCAAAATGGAAGGCAGGAAATCGTGTATCATTGAAAATTGAATTGTACCATAACTTACTGACACAAGAGTATTGAGCTACATCCCGAGCTGAAAATCTAGTGACAATATTATCGATTACTAATTCCTCGGGTAGATACGCCGAAGAAGAAGAAGAATTAGCAGTAGCATCCTTTCCTTTTTGCTTCTTCTTCTGCTCTTGATCGATGGTTACAAATTTCCTTTTTCTCGGCATAACTGAAGAACACAAACTTTATGCCGCCGCTGTGGTTGCTATGATAAGAGAAGATTAAAAATTGCTCACGAATTTTATAGATCTTGGATCATCAACCACAAACAAGAGAATGTAATCTGGTGTAAAGAGGAGAGGAAGAGGAGGCGGAGGAAATTTTAAAGATTTTACTTTACTTTTTTTTTCTTTTTTATAAAAAATAAGTAAACAATAGTTCTTGACGGACCGTGCCCTACCCACCCAAAGAGAATTTGCAGGGGGCGGGCCTAGTTGTTTGTGAGCGTCAGTTTTGGCCTATTCCTTTGCATATAGGTTATACGAGGTATGGAAGTGATTTGTCACTTTTGCACCCACTATGGGTATGGTGAAGTCAGGGACGAAGCTAGAACTTTTGGTTAGGGGGACAAATTTATATACTGACAGTAATGATCTAAATCCAGTTAGGCGGCCGAAGGCCGTAATTTTTTCCACCTTTCTTTAGCTACATTTTTGGGTTGTGAACACATTGTTTTGCATTTAGAACCGTATATATATGAATTTGCAGAAACTCCATGAACACACAGTATAACAAACATGCAATCGAAGGGTTCATTTTTTTTTTCTTCTGAATTAGTTCTGATGTTGGAATTTGCTAGTACATGGAGCTTTTTAACCATTTAATTCTCTTCTTTTCTTTCCTACAGAGAAAAGCTACTGGCAATTAAGCGAAGGATACGTAATCGTATTTGATTTTACCAATCTTCTATTATTCCCCCATGAATTTCTTCCTATATGTACTAAAGTTAGCTGACTACTAGATCTATTTAGCTAAAATCACAAAATCTAGTGGGGACTATTGTCCCCATTAAACCCTTAACAGCTCCGTGCCTGGGTGAAGTGGCAAATATAAGTGGTAAAGTAATAAAAATACCATTTATGCATACGTGATAGAGTCTCTAACCAGCGGTAGAGACTCCGTCGCTCGATGATCGTTTTAGCGCCAGCATTAATGTTTTTATCGTTCGGTATTTCGTTTAGTTATTTAGCATCCAACGGTCGAGTTCTCCCTATAAATACTCAACTTCAAAATCATTTCAACTCACACCGAATTTCAAACCTCTTCGAATTTCTCAAACTTACATATGTTAGATATACTTTTCACCTTTTCATAAGGTTTTACCTATTTGCCACCTATATTTTTCCTATTTGCCACCCTCATTTATCCTATTTTCCACCCATATGGATTTTCATATATCCTAAATACTACTCCTTGACTTTTGTTTTACACCCAACAATAAAACAACCCAAATAACAATTTTTTTTTAAAAAAAACCCTATATTACAAATTAATCTCTCACTGGCGTACTCTTCTACTCCATGTCCCCCACTGATCATCACCTCCCTCATACTTCGTTTAATTTTTTCTTCTAAATTTTGATTTTATATCAAAAAGATGTCTCCAAGAAAAAGTAGGGAATGTTCAAACAAACCCGAAATAAAAACGAGGTGAAACTAAACGTATTAATAATTTCTGATTGCACAATTGCATCAAAAATCATGTTTAAAATTGATTTTGTTTATACTTGTGATAAAGAACTAGTCGTCCAGTGAGGGTCGACTTGAATTGTTTACGGATTTTTCCTCATTTGAGGTAGTGCTTTGGACGGAGAAGTATGGTATTGCTTTAGGATTATGAAGTTTGAAGCATGAAGTAAACCATGCGGTGATAGTAAAACCATTAGTATTGGATTCTTTTGTTTTGTATTGCTTTCACAATGATGGCACTAATTAAAAACAAAACTAGTTAGGTGGTGGTGGCCAATTGCCAACCTCGTCTTTTCCTTCCAGGAATTGATTAATCATTTGTTACTTCCGTTCAACATAACGGTGAACTGATTAAAACGAATTATAGCCTAGGGTTTCTTAATGGGTTTAATGAAAAACAAAGATTGATGGAGATTAGAGAAGAAACAAATTAGGACAGTGATAATTATAGTCAAATGTAATTTGACTTTTGTAGGTGGTAAATAGGAGAAAATAGAATTGAAAAGTAGAATATTTTAAAAAATTTGATAAGAGTGGTAATTAGGAAAACTGTGGGTGGCAAATAGGTGGAACCTTTCATAACTCTTCTTATTTGTCACAAACAAACAAAAACAAAAAACAAAAAAATCCTCCAATTTATAAAATGATGAACATGGATGAGTTTATTGAAAACCAACATGCTTCCGAAAATCAAGGAGTTGTTAACCAAGCCAATGTGCAAAATCAAATAAAAAGGCGGGGTCCAAGATTTATTGTTGTGGAAGATGAATGTATTTGCAAGATATTATGTTTTTGTTACTGATAGTCCTATCGTTGATGGTGCATTCCAATCCCAACTATTTTGGGATACATATTTGTGAAATTTCAAGAAGAAACAATGAACCTCAACAATCGCGATACGCACGCGCTGAATCACTGCTTCAGTGTAATCAATAAGGAAATTATAAAGCATGTTGCTTTAGTAATGCAGACGAGTCGAAACATGCAGAGTGGTGAAACCATGATTTACATTGAACAAAGATGTCGTGCGGAATGGCGACACATCAACAGAATAGACTTCTAATATAGAAATTGTTATAAAATCTTAAGAGTGTTGCCCAAACAGAATCCAATATTTATGTTTTAATTTTTTAATTGCCAACTTAAGCCTAAATGTAAGCTTAATTATTTGTCTTACTTTATTATTTAAAATTAAACGTAAAAGTCTAATTAAAATATAAGATTGAATTAAGGATATAAGCTTAATTTTCAACAACACGAGTCAGTTTTCAAATTAGTGAACTTTTTTTATATAAACTTCGAATTGATTACTAATAGCTGAAAACGCTGGGATACTAAAATACACCACCAACTTTTTCGTAGGCAATCTGTATGGACAAACTTGACACAATTCCGAGAGTTCAACTTAATGAAACTCAATCGAGGGATAGTATCGAGATTTATAGCTCTATCTTTTAAAACCAGAAAGTTTACAGAGACAAGTCCGTGAACCTGATTTAAAAGTGAGAGTACTTGGGTGATTCCTAAGATCAATTTCCTAAGTAATCAATCAAGTCGTATCCAACAAATAAGGTCGGATGTATCTACTATGATTGATTAACGCACAACCTGTGATATTTAAATTATAAAGATAAATAATATAATGCGGAGAAGAAATAACACGTACACCGTAAATTTTGTTAACGAGGAAACCGCAAATGCAGAAAAACCTCGGGACCTAGTCCAGATTGAACACCAAACTGTATTAAGCCGCTATAGACACTAGCCTACTACCGATTAACTTCGGACTCGAATGTAGTTGATCCCTAACCAAGTATAACACCAATTAAGGTACAGTCGCGCTCCTTACGCCTTTTGAATCCCAGCCGGACTCCGCGCAATTGATTCCCTTAGATGACGTCACACCATTGTCCTCAATGATGGAGAATTGAGATGCAATATCTTGCCGAGAACTCGCTAAGAACTGATGTCCGCAAATCTTTCGTAGAACTCAGATTCACAATAGATACTTCAGTTAAGACACTAGTGGTAACCTCCTCGTCCTCCTTTTAGCTTAATCCAAGAACAACCAATGAACCTAACTCTCTTCTGTTTACCTCCTCAAATAAAACAGGTTCAATAAAAATGTAATCCTCGAGTCGGTTTGTGTTCATATCCACATCAAACTTGACCTTAGCTTGAATGAGATGATATAGCTTCTCGACTATTTCTTGAACTCTCACAAACTGGAAAGGAAAGAAATACTTGGCTATAAACCATACGTCAACCTTAAGCTTCTTAAACACTTCCACGTAACCACAATCGTGGATACTATGAGAAAAAGAATAACGGTATACTACCGAGAGAAAGAATGTCGGAGTAGACTCAATAATTTTCCCTCTATCAATCAACAAACGAAAACTTCTCATGTAACCAGGTGCTCTAGGTAGCTCAACGCAGAGCCATATAGTACCACCACTCTTTTCCATGTTCCATAAGCTTGCTAAGAACAGGTTACTGAACCCCATATAACCCTCTCTATTGCTTTTCTGAACTAAGGTAGCACCAGAAATTTTTATATTTCTCATACTGCAGAACTCAGATGAAACCAATCTGAATTTCCACTTCAAATACTCCAACAACCTCACATGTAGGATTTGAGTTACCATGAATAAATAGTTAACCCCAAAGAGAAATACTTTCCCTGGGAAGCCTTTTAGTACATCAACTCCGAGCTCAGAGGTCAACTGAGCATTTTCCTGCATAGTGTTACGCTAATACATGGTTGTGGTTCCCCCCTTAAAGTTAACTAGTGAACTAACATTTTTGTGCTTACTTCCCCAAGATAAACAGGTGGGGGTGGATTATTTGCATAAATCCGGCTTGGTAGGCATGACTAGAAGCACCTCTGGTTTTCTCAGTCCTGAACTTGTCTGCAATGTAATAATGTAGATTATCCACTCCTTTTACTTCCAAAAGCTGACGAGGAACAATACACTTTGTTGTAACCCATAAGTGAGCTTCTAACTACTCTCAGACTTTATTACAGATCAACATCACGTATGAGCATACTTTTAATAGTGTGAAAACTTGGAACTTCAGTGAGAATTGAACTTGATGTAAACCCATTTAAAATCCCATCTTGACTAAGAATACCCACCAAAACAAAACCAAGTTGAGAACCATAATTTGAAGTCACTGCCAACTTCAAAGTGACCACCAATATCCATCTTTTTTGAATTAGAATTACAGTAAGCATGAGATGAGTTCCCACCAATGTTATAAGAAAAAATTTCGACCTAAAACTTTTATTTGGTAGAGACATAAGGGCCTTCACTTGGCTGACACAAGAAGGGAAATACTAAGTGAAAAGCGGGGTCTAACAACCACACCCAATATTTCGTTTAGGCAATTTGTATGGACAAACTCCAATATAATTCCAAGAGAATCAACTAGACAGTCAGACTCAATCAATGGAAATATATCCAAGAGTTATATCTCTGTTTCTAAATGTAATCAGCAAATCAAACAGATAGAGTCCGCGAGCCTGATTATTATGACAAACAACTTGAACGGTACCAAAGACCAATGTTCAAGTGTCAATCAATTTATTTCAACAACCAAAGGTTGGATTATCTAATTGATTGGACTACGCACAACATGTGATATTTCAATTATACAAACAAATATAATGCGGAAAAGAAATATCACAGACACCAGAAATTTTGTTAACGAGGAAACCGCAAATGCTGGAAACCCCAGGACCTAGTCCAGATTTGAACACCACACTATATTAAGCCGCTACAGAACTAGCCTACTACAAGTTAACTTCGGACTGGAATGTAGTTGAGCCCTAACCAATCCCACAGTGATCAAGGTACAACCGCGTTCCTTACACCTCTAGAACCACGCCAGATTCTGCGCACTTGATTCCCTTAGTTGATCTCACCCAAAACTAAGAGTTGCTACGACCCAAAGTCGAAGACTTAATAAACAAATCTGTCTCACACAGAAAAGTCTATTAAATAGATAAATCTGTCTCACAAAAAAAAAAACATACGAGTTTTGTTCCATCTTTTGATAAATCAAAGTGAACAAGAACCAATTGATACACCGGACTTATATTCCTGAAGAACAACCTAGTAATATCAATCACCTCACAATAATCTTAATCATATGGTGGCGGAACAAGATATTGTGGAATCACAAACGATGAGACGAAGATGTTTGTAACTACTTTTTATCTTACCTATCGGAGATTAAATCTTGAGCAAATCTTAGGGAAGATAGTACTCAATACGATAGAACAAAGTAAGATCAGAACGCGCAACTACAGAGAAAATAGTTGGGTCTGGCTTCACAATCCCAATGAGGTCTTTAAGTCGTTAACCTATAATGGTTTTAGGAAAAACCTAGGTTAAAGGAGAATCAACTCTAGTCGCAACTAGTATCACACATGAGATGTGGGGATTAGGTTTCTCAGTTGCTAGATTTCTCCCTTATATAGTCATCAAATCAGGGTTTGATAGCTTTGGAACAAAGAAATCAATATTCAACGTTAGATGAAAACCTGATTAGATTCAAGCCAAAATCTTTCAATCGTTAGATTGTCTTGGCTTGTTACACACAAATGAAATGTACCTTCATTTAGATATGGGTAACCGTACCTAAACGTGTACACTTAGTTGTCTCAATAATAGTTAAACGAATTTAGACATATGAACACTTTCATATCAACCTTATTCATCTTAACACAACTAGTTCAAATGACTCAAATGAAACTAGTTATAGAGTTGTTCAATTGTTTATATTCTCATAGAAGTATACAAGACACAATTGAAGAAAAATCGGTTTTGATTCACTCAAATCAATTCATGAACATTATAGCCACGGTTTGCAAAAGATTGCATTCCTTATTATATAAATGTATTTGTTCACGAGTTAGCCGATTTTAGAAATTAACCACTCATGCATGCAAATTTGTACGCATACCTAGAGTTCCGGACCTGGCTTGTGTTCGCCAGTATGCAAATGGGTAAGCATACTGTCGTACACAACTGAACTCAGTTGAAGTTAGAATGCAAATGTGTACGCATACTATAGTCCCGGACTTCAATCTATTGAATCAATATGCATACGGGTATGCACACTAGATTCCCCTGACTTGGAATAACTTGCAACGGTTAGCATACAAGTACGCATATTGTGCTATATCCAATCATTGGTTAATTTTTCTAAACTCCCATTTCAATCATTGAAAAATTCTTAGAAGACAACAATAGCTGACTCACACAAACTATTAGCTTCAAAGCAATTTTCAAGTGATCAAATAATCAATACGAAACATTCCGAGTCTACACCAAATGACTGTCTCACACAATCATATAAGATGTTACCAGGCGATTTTCACATGATCATCTTTTGACTTTCACAAGAATATAAGATGAACTTGGTTAAAGCGAAAGCTTACCAACACATATTTCGAGAAATTTGTAAGCGAGTTAAACTCAGCTCGAGATATCAAATGTGTATAATTTGAAGTCTATATAGCTATAAATAGACATTTGAGTGATAGATGAGCTTAAGTCTCCACATACCTTTTGTTGATGAAGTTCCACAAGCTCCCTTTAGTAGTTCTTCGTCTTCAATGGTTGAACGTCGTGAAGTCTAAAGCTCATCTACACATTCAATCCTAATCCAAGACTTAGCTATAAGTAGACTATAAAAGAATTATAGTTTTGGCAACTAAACTTGACAAACAAGCTTGAGATAGCAACGCTTGCGAGTTCGACTGAGCAGTGCTCTAAGAATACCCACCAAAACAAAAACCAAGTTGAGCATCATTATTTGAAGTCACTGCCAACTTTAAATAATAAGATTTCTCCCACTAATTAACAAGTAATTTGAAATCACTGCCAACTTCAATTATTATAAGCTTTTAACTGCTTGCAGACCTTGTTACAGATCAGTATCACGTATGAGCATACTTTTAATAGTGTGAAAACTGGAACTTCAGTGAGAATTGAACTTGATGTAAACCCATTTAAAATCCCATCTTGACTAAGAATACCCACCAAAACAAAACCAAGTTGAGCACCATAATTTGGAGTCACTGCCAACTTCAAAGTGACCACCAATATCCATATTTTTTTGAATTAGAATTACCGTAAGCATGAGATGAGTTCCCACCAATGTTATAAGAAAATTTTCGACCTAAAACTCTTATTTGGTAGAGACATAAGGGCCTTCACTTGGCTGACACAAGAAGGGAAATACTAAGCATAATGAGACGTGTGTAGACAACTCCAACTGAAATGCCTAACTGTCATTATAACTCCTTCTTGAACCATAGATTTTCCATAAGCATCAGATATGAGCAATGGAGAGTGCTGAAATGAGCCTATTCGTAAGAGATAAAAATGAGTCGTAGCTACTGTGACGACTGAGTAATTGAGTACTATAAAAAAATTAAACTCCCTCGAAAGAATCTGCAGCACCTCACATTCTTGTCCATCAAATATAACCGTGAATGTCTCAATGCAGTTAACTTCAATGCCAACAGGTAAATGACATTTAATTTGTAAAAGTATACCATTTTCACATCTACCCAAATTCCAAATCCTATGATCAGATAATTCAACAATTAACCTTTGTGCATCACCAGTGACACTATCCTTAACCAACACCAATGCGATTGAATGCATAAGCAAAAAATTTAATCCAAACCCACGATGAAGAACTAGCTCACGAGAAGAATTTTCATTGTATTCACCAAGAAATGGAATATATAGTGAATATCAATAAACCGTAAGCGATTATAACCATATTGAATTCATAAACACCAAAGAATATAATGAAACCAGTTAATAGCTGCGAACTCCTTTCCACGATCAAATAAGGAACATGTATATATAAAAAAAATAACGATGGAAACAAATACCACCATTAAAACTACTAATTACATGATCATGCAGTTTTTACCCAATAGCTCGAGAAGTGGCTTACTTACGTAATCACCATTGTATGCAAAGAATCAAAATTGACCCGATAAGAACAGTCACCCAAGAAGTATTAGTTTCGACATATATTTCATAAGTATCAGCAAAATAAAAATAAAAATACTCTGTAGCACTATCTTACACCTTGCCACGATCATATATCCAACGAGCATAATTCATGACAATTAAGAGACATTCATCTAGTATTAACTTGTAACTCACCTTATCCAGCTGAGGTTTCAAGATAAACCCATCTCCAACACCATTCAAATTCCAAACTGCACTCTCATGCATTTTATCAAACAGCTTGCTAGTAACCTGTCTGCTTTCATTTTTAACTAACAAAAACACCATTGAATCCTCAAACGACCATTCCATTTGATACCCATGTTTTAGAACATTCACATAAACAGATTTACCATCAAATTTATCTACCATAATCGAACACACATTGGGTACCAAAAAACTTGGATTATTCAAAATAGAACAAAACTTATAATTTCCAAATACATCGGAAAAACCTCTCATAATTCCAATTTCTCTTCCACGATCAAATATAATACGAGAAGAATTGATCTCAGAAGTAGGGTACCCAAATATACCACAAGCTAAAACTTTTCCTACCTATAAATCCTTTCTCCGTCTATGGACTGAGTCGAGACAATGCAACTAATCGGTTCACACTTCGTGTCATCGTCTATGGATACGAGATCGAGACAATACAACAACGAAGTATGTTTACTTGATAAGAGGTTCGGACTTAACCAAACACAATAGGATTACTATCAAGTAAAATATGAATTATTGTTTTTGTAATTTACTTTAAATTATAATAACAAACAATTATAATTGCGGAAAATAAAAGTAAATGGCACAAACAAGATTTTGTTAACGAGGAAACCTCAAATGCATAAAAACCCTGGATCTTGTCCAAAATTGAATACTCTCAGGATTAAGCCGCTACACAAAATTAAACCAACTTCGTATAGTTGAGACCAAGCAACTAAACCTATAGTTCACCTAGTTCCGTCTGTATTCCCACGCCTCCAACTTATGAATAAGTCACGTACTTGGAACAATTTATGTGAGTTCGACAAAGGCTCTTCTGTTTATCTCAATAAACTCCTTTGTCGGGTTCTTAGATCTATCTTATTCTCAACTACCAAAGGTAATTGTTAAGATTTTGCAATCAATACTTTTAATCACAAAGAATTGTATTGATGCCGATCTACACAACTAATCAATCCAATCTACCACAAGGATAAACCGATTATAGTTGGATCCTCTATACCGAAACAAGTATTGTGCACACCAAAGATTACGAACCCCAAATCAGAAATCTTCAATATCTTCTTTGTCTTCAAATCTTCTTATATCTTCAATAAACGTCTGCACACAACAACTTGAATCTCTTGTGATCAGTCACGCACAAAACAAAGTCTCGTTAATAATGGATTATCACAAGACGTCTTTAGATCTACAAATAGTCTAAAGATCCCTGTCGAAACTTCGATCTAGTTTGGGTGAATCTATATCAGAAGAGAAGATTCTCAAGCATAAACAAACTAGGTGCAATCAAAGTGAAACCACCGTTAGTCAATCAAATCAATCAAAAACACAAGATAAACCGCAATTATCTAGTTTCCCACCAACGATACTAATAGAGCTTCTCAATCCCAAAGAAGACTTTAAACTGAGCGTCCGTAAGATATTTCGCCTAATTAGGTTACTCTCCTCTCCGAATAGGCGGCTTCACCTGATACGTATTGATCTCTATACCTTGGTAACTATTACTATAAAGGCGAATTCAGAATAATAATAGACGAGAAACTTAGAAAACAGAACACAAGTAGTAATTCGAAGAAAATATCTTCTCTTAGATTATGAAC
>JAJJWW010016896.1:0-16500 GCA_023531295.1 Papaver armeniacum | reverse complement strand
ATTTTGATAGACTGAGATTCAAATATCAGTTAGGTTGTTCAATGGACAATTACTTTCTTTATTGTGATTACATAACCAACAATATTTTCTGATGGACTGAGATTCAAATATTAGTTTGATCGATAGATTCAAGATGTAATTCAGGTTCAAATATATGCAAGTTCCTTTTTCTTCAGCTCCTTCTTTAAAAGCTGCCTTTCTGCTTCTTTAGGTGGCGAAGGTGCCTGGGGTATCTTCACCATCGGTTCAGCAAGTACATGAACATCATGCTCGGGTTCATGTTCCTCGTCAATATCATCATCTCCTACAATTTAGGCAAGAGTTTAACAATTATGAGACATTGTGCAAGAGTAATTTACAAAACTATGCCATGACTAATAGAAAAACTACTATTTTAGACATTACTTCGCAGTCTTAAAACGTTATTATAAACAAATGAACAGAACCAATGAAGTTTGCATCCCTTCCACATCAAGTTAATTTTGACATGTGTTAAGCCATATATGTCCATCTAGTCTACTACTAGTTAGGCGGTTAATTGGTGGTCAAGCTCTATAGTAGCATCTAGCTTCGCATGGTTTTTATGAGAGGAAAGTCATGTATTTGTTTATCAATCCAGTTCGAAACTATATGATGCTACGAAAACTTAACATATCAAATTGATAAGAAATAGTGCATTGGCCATAATCATGAATACAATTATAACAAAAACCCAATAGAATGTTAAGGCCATGCATATGGGTATTCCTACTGAGATCACAACATCAACATCCACTCTAATCTAAATAATCAATTTCCCAAGAAATCTGAGTATGGGAACTTTAGTAAATACATAACTGCAGCTATAGGCACCTAAATAAACAAGTTTATAATCAAAACGGTTCTTTTCATTAATCGGGTTAAAAGTTTAAACAAAGCAACGTTATAAATATCAAAGGAACTGCCTATTTAAACAAATGGTAATTGGGGAAGTAGAATAAATTCTTAAAATTAAGATACTTGAGATTGTGTATTACTGGTTCTTCCTTAGAAATTATTTCCTGTCATATTTCTACCGAAGTACCTTGATTTGAGATTCGAAGCCTGCAAAAATGGAAAAAACGAAAAAAATATTAGGTATCTAATTTATATTCCAACACAAAAACGGATTATATCGCCTAATTTATTTCGA
The DNA here is from genome assembly GCA_023531295.1 of Papaver armeniacum. Lineage (NCBI taxonomy): Eukaryota > Viridiplantae > Streptophyta > Magnoliopsida > Ranunculales > Papaveraceae > Papaver > Papaver armeniacum. The sequence goes on along the minus strand of JAJJWW010016896.1, from coordinate 15,329 downwards.
AAAGAAATCTGAAGTGGGTGAAAATAGAATGAACCTGAAAGAGATGTAAGGGTATTGAAGAACAGAGACCGAGTTGAAGAAATTACAACGAAATCGAAATTGAACGAGCTACAATAATTTTTAAACGGGCGAATTCTCTTCTTATTTCTTCGATTTCACTCTTAAGTACTTGGATCTGGAGATTTGAAGCAAAAGTCTTGAAAAAAAAATTCATAACAACCACGACTTGTACCGTTCTTCCTCTACAGATTTGAAGCAAATCTAATTTCCTTCTAAAAATCTTGATTTGAAACAAGAACGAACCCTAGTTTTGCTTTCATTTTTATGTTCTTCTTCCACAAGTGGTATCAAAAAGTTTCAGTTAGAGAGACAATGAAAAGGTAAAATACTCTTAAAAAAAGTACATATCTAAAATCAACAGACGAAACATAATAAGGCTTAAAAAATTTAAATGAACGGCTCACAATTAGAGACAACTTTTATGGTGTTTGTCAGAAGAAAACAAACGCGTTTTCTTCTATCTTTCCTCCACGTCGGACCCACATCAGCAGCGGTTTTGGTCTGGTTTCATTTCTCGGTCCGTAAAGAATTATTATTTTCAACTGTTTTTTGTATTAAGAAGCCTAATAGGTACGGAAAATTTACAAAAAAAAACCCAATATTAGGGACACACACCAGAGACCACCCATACATTATACGCAGCCACTCACCAAAAAAGCACTTATGACTTAACAAAATCACAGGACCTATATGGATATTCAACCTCTTTTGATTGGGGGCCTACCACTAGAGGACAAAAAAGATCATCCAAACCTAATTTGGATCACCCCTTAGCAATTTTTTTAAATACCTAAAGTACCCCTGAATGATTAGTATTAAAACTTAATAAAGTTAATTTAATTAGTGTGGTTAGATTGAAATCAGATATTAGAATCTTTTTTTTTTTTTTTTGTGAGTTGAGAAGAAGAAGAGGAGGTTTTAGACGAAAACTTGGGGTTTTAGAAATGAGTAATTCAAGTAGGGGAAATGATGTTGGAGAAGGTTCAGCTAACAAAGATGATTGTGTTGATGGTAAGATTATCTTAAATTCTCTCATGAATTGGATATATGTCACAACACAGAGAAAGAGTCGTCAATGTCGGGGGATGTATACCCAACGACTCTATAAAGTCGTCAATGTATTCACACCAAAATGACGACTCAAACCTGCAACTTTTCTTGGTTATGAAAATTTTTCAAGGTAATGTGATATACCCTAACGACTCTTAGCTTGGGTCACAAAGAGTCGTTATTTTGTGTGTCTATACCAAGACGACTCTGAAATTTTTTGGGACAGAGAGGTTGTTTGTTTTCCACCCGGGGTCGTTGACGTTTAAAAAATGGTCGTCCATAGAGGATCGTCATAGGTTTCTATATGATGTTAACGACTCTAATCTAGGGTAAAAAAATATGAAAACCAGAAATATGGTCGTTATCTTGATCATCATATACCCTAACGATTTTCTATGGTTTTACATGCATATGAAAAATCGTTAGGGTTTAGGCTTGTCGAATTGACGACCCTTTTACTATAACTGAAAATTTCCGGGTGAAGAAATTTTTTCGTTAATGGAGGAGAAGAAAAGAGTCAAGAGGGTGAGAGGGGAGGGAGTGATTTTTTTGTTTAGAACTAAAAATGAATTGGGGCTTAGGATTAAGGGTTAATTGGTTCTTAAGATTTACTTTTGGTGAAGGGTAAAATAGTATTTTCACAATTAGTTTAAGACGCCCCTGAAAAATTTGGGGTGCAACTAAAATGTCAAGGCCCCCAATTAATATTTATGGCCCCCAATCAAACGAGGATATTCAAGACACTCCATAAAAACAATTAATTGTGTGGGCATATACATTCGATTCTCTCGGTTGCACCCTATTCCGCTAATCCATAAGCTCCGCTTGATGTTAACGATGATGACGACACGTAGAAAAAAATTCTAGGAAAATTAATGGGTATATTTATTAAATATCCCTATTTTTGACCCTCAACAAATATATCCTTATAAAACAATACAAATACCCCTATCATTTAAATACCTTATCCATTAAAAAATAGATTACCTTAATACCCTCACTTACAATATTATTTTACATTTAAAAATCTTATCCATTAAAAATAGATTTTTCTATTATTTCATTTCACCACCACCAAATGCACCGCCGCCACCACCACCAATCCGCCGCCACCACCGCCATCACCACCACCACCACTTACTAAATACAACCACCAATAATATTCCATCACCACCACCACCACCACCACCACCGCCACCACTTACTAAATACAACCACCACCGCCGCCACCGCCGCCACACACCACCGCCGCCACACACCACCGCCACCACCACCACCGCCGCCGCCGCCGTCAATATTAGGTGTCAACAACTGAAGTTGATCCAAAAAATAAAAAGTTCAAAAATATTTGTCGAATTTGGTTGTTGATTCCCTAAAACTAAGGTCAATTTCTATTGTTGATACACAAACATTGGTTGTTGATTCCATTTTTCCATTGTTGATACACAAACACTGGTTGTTGATTCCATTTTTCCATTGTTGATACACAAACACTGGTTGTTGGCTCCCTAAACTAAGGTAAATTTCTATTGTTGATACACAAATATTTGTGTATCTTGGTTAGAGATATAAAATAACAGCCATTGTATGGAAACACATTTTAGAAACAGCCTCTAATTGATATATATACTGAACTACAAAAGATTTCCAATCAAGACAATCTAAATGAAACTAAAGATAAACATTTATGTACTAAAATTATGAACTTTGACGTGAATCGAACACGCATCTTCCTCGACGTGAAGTTAGGTGTGTTACCATTACACCACAAGTTCGTCAAAAAATAACTACCTAGATGCTTCTGCAATTCAACTCACACTATTCAAGCAAATGAAATTGTTAAATCATACATGTAGTTATGGTTTGAAAACTAAAACTTGGAATCTACAAATCATAGAGATATGGAGTCACGCACCTTTGGGATATCCCATACATCTTTTCTACAACCCATTTATGCATTCCCCTGCTCAACCGCAAAACCACCAACAAAATCAAATTCTATTCAAACTCCCGCCGCTAACTCAATTTCATTATCTCGACCACCGCTTTACGGCTTCAACTCCATATCCCGTAATACTGCACCACCGGCGCTTGCATTATAAAACTTAGCAAAGAATAACTACACTAACCATTTATGGCATAAATGGAATCAACAACAATAGTTGATCCATAAAAAATGGCATCAACAACAATAGTTGATTTCGTTTATGGCATCAACAACAAGAATTGAACCCCTAAAACCGAAGTCCGCAGATCTTTCTACCATGGAAGTTAATGCGAAGAACTATACCTATAAAATGGATCCGAACAAAGTATTGACATCATTTTCATGTATCATAGCAACAAAATAACCAAAAACCACCAAGCTCAACTCATCTGAAAATCAACCAACACCAAGCAAACAACACTCCCTTCTCTTTCAGACATCAACAATAATACCTCCTTCTTCCAAAACCACCAACTCCTTCAGTCAAACTCAGAACAACTTCAGAACCATGGTAACATCACATCCATCGCCCACCATGAGTTCACAACTCAACCTCCAACACCTGTAATACCAACAGTAACACCAATTTCTTTGATATTAAGATCACACCTATCTATCTTCAATAATCAATTTTCTTACCATATCACTAATTTTTCAGATCTGAAAATTAACGACATCGAAATTATCAAACTTAAATCTGAAGTTCAAATGAATTGTTGTGAATCGGTGCTGGATAGTTTTTGTTGATGATCTCCCTCAAACCATTCAAACCTCTTTCTTGAATCTCACTGAGAAAAAAATAAACAAAAACGTGGAGGTAGAGATACTGATGGTGGTGGTGGTAACTAATAGCGTCGGAGATACAGATGGTGGCTGCAATGAAGATGATGGTGGCAGATTTGATTTTGAGATCTAAAATTAAAAGAAATAGAATCTATCATAGATAAATCGAAACCAATTAAAGTGATAGGTCTGTGACTAATAGTGGAGGAGGTGGTGGTGACGATGGCGGCGACAGTGGTGGTGGTAGTTGTAGATGCTTTTAGTGATGGAGGTGGTGTTCTAGTAAGAGAAGGAGAAAAAAGTTTGGATCTGAAAATAAAGAAATTTTTTTCTTTAAAACCGTATTAAAAGAGGAAGGATTGTTATGGAAACAAAATAAAAAGAGTAAGGGTTAATATGGAAACAAAATTAATGTTAATGGACCCCTGATGGGCTTTGGATGGAGAGGGGTATTTTTATTGTAGGATAAAGGTAGTTGTGTTGCCCGTCAAAATTGAGGGCAATTATATAATTCCCACAAAATTAATTACCCACTTGTTGGTTTAGTCATTTTTGGCTTTATTCCCTACATGTCAGGAATATGGGTTATGGTAGTTTTCAATCACATACACATATGGGCATAGACACGGTAATATCATGTTGGAAATGTTTGGTATGTTCAAAATAAAGTAGTATACATATATGGGATAAAAAACGAGCACAGCTACATGGACGATTATATTACACAAACGCAGTATACAAAACTTCACTGCAACTCAGGCTTGTAACTCAGCATTAAATTGGAAAGCTATTATTGGGGCGTCACATTCTAATAGAAGGACGTCACCTAATAGGATAAAAACGGATCACTCATAAGTAATACTCCGTCATTTTTTGGAAAAAAGATATTTTCACTTTTTCATTTTAGCCTAAAAATAGGCCAAATTGAAAAAGTGAAAGTATCTCTTTTCTAGAAACGAAGGGAGTATCAAACACTCATTATCTAAAATAATTTTATAATGACTAAACAACCCTTATGTGGTTAGGCTAATAATCTAATTAACTACTAATTAGATTGATAAGATTGTTTTTAATCAAAATCATATTAAGTGATTTTGGTGCGAAGAAAAAGTTGAAAAAAATGAGAAATTTTGGAGATTTTTTTCTAACTAAAACCCTAGATTATAAATCACCCAACCAATGTTCTTTTTATTTCTCAAAATTGATGAAAGTAAGTAAACAAAAAAAAAAAAAAATTTAGCTTTTCAGAACGGTTTATGGTTTGGTAACTTTGGTTTTTCCTTCGTAGCCAACCGTAAGACAAATCTACGGTTAGGTGATGATGAACTCCTAACCGTAACTTGGTAAAACTTGGAAAACCTAATTTTAAACCCATTACGGCTGGGTTTTTTTTGTCGAAACCCAACTGTAAATCAGTTACAACTGGGTTTTTTTTTTTCTGTCGAACCCAACTGTAAAATAGTTACGGCTGGGTTTTTTGTGATCGAACCTAACTGTAATTCAGTTACGGCTAGGTTTTTTTTTGGTCGAACCCTACTGTAAAACAGTTACGGTTGGTTTTTTTTTAAGGAAAACCCAACCGTAACTGGTTCTGAAACCTATTTTTTTCTACTGTTTCAATCAATCTAACCATTTCAGATACAATTGCTTTGTTGATTACCATCACTTCTATCAATATGCTTCTTCCGCACCTTGTATAGAGAATTCAATCAATGATTATAAGTTTTTCTAACCGCCGATTTAGCAAAGATGGTGAAATGATTTTGATTGAAAAAAAAGAAGGAGGGAATTATTTATGGTTGATGAAGGAGATGAAGTTAAGAAGAAGAAGAAGAGGAGGAGGAGGAGGAGGAGGCCGGAGCTCTTTGAATTAGAATTAGGTTTTGATTTTAGTTTTAGTTTTAGTTTTTAGGTTTTGATTTTAGTTGAAGGTTATTTTAGACATTTGGTATTGAATCAAGAATACTCCATAATCAATTTTTTGGTCACTAGAAATCCAAGTGAAGCCCCTCTATTGGAATGTGACGCCCCAATAATAACCTTCTTAAATTGAGGTACGTACATTTTTTTTTTTTTTTGAGGCACGTACATTGTTGAATCTTATTTATAGCTAGGAGGAAAAATTCAGTCATAAATGAATCTAAACATTGAGAAAAGGCTAACTAATTAAGATGATGGAGAAACCTAAAAAAAACTAGCTAGCTAAGATTATGAAGTGGGCTCAGAAGAAGATTATATCATAAGATAGGTCAGGATCGAAGAACAAAAGGTTTTGACAAAACTTAACAGGATCTTGTATAATGGACGATTTACATGTTTGATGACATTTTTTTGGTTTGTTTTTGGAATGCAAAGTAAATCCGATCAGTTATCCTAGATAACTCAGTTCTTTAGATAAAAAACTCGAAACTCTAGCCCTTCCTTCTGCTGATAATTGCTGCATTAGTGTTGTTTTCACTTGTATCCAGCTATCCTTTGACCTATTCATTTTTCTTTTTTGGGTTTCATCTGGCACCGGGAAAGGATTGATAATTAAAAAAACCCGGTCATTTTTTTCCTACATATTTTTGCAAATATGAAGGGTCCACGTGAATATTTGTGGAGGTTTCTCTTGATCACTTCCATGGGCCATGGTTTGAAAAGGCTCCACAAATAACGTATGGATTATTCTTATGTCGTTGATATTAACATCCATACTATAGAAATTGCGTCAAGGGTCTTCCGACATTGGAAATCTTTGCATTTTACTTGACAAACTTTACGTATCAAGCCAAGTTTCAAAAAGTGTATGCAGATGTAAAACGATTTTAGTTTCCAAAACAATAGTAATTTCAATCCTCGTACGACAGAGAGTGTTATTCAGAAGTGTATTCACATGCTTAAAGCTTTTACCAGTTGGACATGTATTTTTGTTAAAAGAAATGCAAATGATGTTGGTGATACTTTAGCTGCAAAAGACACTAGAATTAATGGAGCTCGCGGATGGTGTATCATTCCCCGGGATTTCTTATCTGACTCTCTGAGAAGGATAATCTAAAATCTAACCGATTTGGGTCTTTTTAATAATATTCTTCTTTCTTGAAACAAAAAACAAAGAAAAAAACTTCGTCAAGAGTCGAGACCAAGAGGAAATTCGACGAGCGAGCCTCTTTCAAGGACCATCACCGCATTGGAAAGATACCTCATCAGATACTTCCAAATAAAAGAGAAAAAAGGAAAATCGGTGTCACATGTCTGATGTCTCATAATTTCAAGTTCAAACTAGGCTATCATGGTGTTTTCTCACTTTCCAAATAATTATTTATCAGTAGATTAATTTGTAAAACTAAAGCTTGATTATCATAAGCAGAGTTCAGAAAAAAAAAAAAAAAAAAAACAGAGAAAGATAACACGTATATCAATACAAGCTCCAAGAGATGAACAGCGCCTCCTCTAGTCGCCGCTTTAATGTGCTGGGAGCGGCATTAAGAGGAGAATGGGATACCATCATAAGTTTTTATAACTTGCAGCAAACGGAAACACTATCTGATATCGATAACGAAGGCGATGATACCAACGTTCTAGTTAGTTGTGTCTCTGGAGATACCATTCTTCACATGTGTGCACTATGCTGCCAAACTGACATTATGAACCAACTTTTGAGAATACTGCCGGCGGCAAAAGGTTACTGTCGGTGCCTAATAGGAAAGGGAAACACAGTGTTACATGAGGCAGCCAGGACGGGTATTGTAGAGATGGCAATGTTAATCTTAAAGAAGGAAGTAGATGGTGGAGGAGATCAAGTGCTGATATCAGTTCCTAACTTAAACGGTGAGACACCTATATACTGGGCAGCAACGTATGGGCATAAAGACATGTTGTTATTTCTAAATACAACTGCTACTAGCAGAGGAATCACCAGCACATTCAGATCCACATCAATGGTTGGCCCGTTGACAATAAGGACTGATGGCTCAACAATTCTTCATGCTGCTGTTCTTGCGGAATCATTTGGTAACAAACAATATTCATATAGATTCTGCTTGGTACTAGGGTTTGTATGATGCAACCGACCTTGTTAAGAATAATTGAACATCTTTTTCTTTCTTTTGAATTTGCTGATATAAAACAGATATGGCACTGGAGATCATGGAGATTTACCCAGACCTTGCTTCTAGCAGAAATGGCGATGGAGCCATGGCTTCTCATTTGTTAGCGCTCTCACCTACTTCTTTCAAGAGTGGAACTATGTATTCTCGACAGTACCTTGGGGCCTCAGTATTTGTTTTGGCCATGAAGGTTGTAAATATTATATACACATGTAAGTCCCATTTTTATCTTAATTAGAGTTTTAGTTTTACCTATGATGCCTCGTTTTATCCATCATCCGTATTAACAATGGTTCAAACACCGCTTCTATCTTTACTTAAATTTACTTGTTATTTCAGGTATCCCGATCGAGAGCTATGGGACACATGATAGATTACAACCAGATTCCTCACTTAAAGAAAAAATCAAGCATTACTTCAGATGGCTATGTAGAGGTAGAAATTCAAATAACATATATTTATTGAATATAAATAACGTATCTGGAATGCTTGCGGCTCGATGCTATGTCAAATACTATTATTATCCGCAAGCATTCCAGTATTCTTATAATTAGACTAAATATGCACCATTTAAGAGTGTTAATATTTGTATCCTTGAAAACGGTACTTATCTACCAGATGCATCCTGAACTAACGCAGGTTGTTGGCGTTTGCCCGTTATCAAACTCATTTACAACGCAAAACTGAAGCACTCTTATGCATTACAACTCCTTAAGAAGTTTCTCGAAAACGATTATGGTCAATGGACGATGAGTTATGACAACCCTCCTCTCGAGTACCAACATCCGTTAACAATAACTAACAAAGTTAAAGAGAGACCAATAATCTTGGCAACTAAGTTGGGTATCATAGAGATGTTTAAAGAAATAATTGATGTATATCCAGAGTCAATTGAAGTGACAGATGAAGAAACTGGAAGAAATTTGTTGCACTTAGCCGCGGAATATAGGCATGAGTCTATAATAGACTTCTTGAAGTCATCGTCAACTAATTCAAAGAGGAACTTGGACATGTTAGTCGTGAATCGATAAAGATGGTAATACACTTCATGCTGCTGCTAAGCTTGGAACACATAAACCGTGGCACATTCGCGGAGCAGCACAATGGATGCAATGGGAATGTGTTTGGTTTCAGGTATATAATTAACATATACCATGTCTCATAAGATGCTAAGGGTACATATATGGACATTAATTGTTATTATTGGGTTAAATGCAGCGCATAAAACATCTACTTCCGCCACATATGCTGATTATGAAGAATTCCAATAACCAATATGCTTACCAAGTATTTACAGAAACTCATAGAGATCTAAGAGAACAAGGTGAGAGATGGTTAAAAGAAGGAACAAATAATTGTATAGTGATATCAGCTCTATTAGCTACTGTGATGTTTGCATCCGCCTTCACCACACCTGGAAACGACTCACATTCAGGTCAGTCCAGTCTTACTCAAGAACCAAGATTTGAACTATTTCTCCATTACGTAGGTTTATCCTTGTTCTTTTCTCTAATATCTTTGGGCCTATTTTTTCTCCATCTATACTGCTCCATTTGACGAACACGAATTCTTTTTCACGGTTTGCCTTTAAGAGTGGTGTTTGTCAGTAATGACTTTATTCCAATTCAGTTATTTTCACGGTTTGTCGTTTCAAACGTGGATGCTTATCACTGGCTGGACATTCCCTTAGGCCTGGATCTCTTTGAAATTGGAATAGCTTCACTTGGGGTTGTCTTCATTGCTGAATTATACGCGGACATCATCGTGGGCTTTATCCATTACTTGCTTGACATTCTTTTCATTTAGCAAGGAAGAGTAGTTAGAGAACTTACAGTAGGGATCGAAAAATCATCTTCCAGTGTAAATGGAATAATGTGCTCGACATTCTCCTATTACACGTTTTCTTTAGTGTTTTGTTTTTTTTGCTTTTGCTATTGTTTTGTTGTTTGCTTGTAATTCCGGATATATATTGTTAAGTGGAGCTAATGCTGTGGGCCTCCTTTTGTGCTACATTGAAGTTGGTATAGTTGCTACCCTTGATAACGGATTGTTTTTGTGTATTTATAAACTACATTAGCTATCTGATATCTAATCTCTATCTCATGAATCTCATCCAACCAAACTACAAACGTCTCTCTGTAATCCTTCTGAATCTATGTGATCCAAAAACTCTTCCATTTCTAATTTGCTGCTCAAATGGATTACTGGGAACATCTCACATCTATATACCTACATACCTTCCCATGGCTATAGCTCTTCTTAAAGAACCCATGCATCCTTCTTGCTCTGTGGTGGAGTAAAGTGGAGGAAAACCCTCATGGCTTAACAATGTTTTAGTATCCATAGATATGTTGCATCTTTCGCTGTTACTTCTTTTAACTTGGTTTGATCAAGCTGCAATCCTTGCATAAGTTATAGGACAGCTTGAGAATAGCTAAACAAGTATAACAACGACTTGCAAGTTGTCGTACTTGTTCAAGTGAATTAGTTTCGACGTATAAGGATTGGATTCTGGTGGTAACTTCAATTGCAATCTAAGGTTTGTCATAGTTTTTGTTTAGTGTTAAAACAGACAAGTTCCCTGATGTTCTCAAACCCACTTCTCTCACTATGACAGCTTTAGTCTCATGTTTGACATATTCGACAAATAAGATCTTGTCGGACTGTAGGTCTTCCTGACGGGGTTGTTAATAGCTTTTCTTTATGTATGGGTGGTGTTCTGATTAAAAATAAATAAATAAATAAGTTTCGCACATTACTAGAGGTTTGGATTTATTTTTGGGTCCTCTTATCCTGTATACCCGTATACAGGATAAGAGGTATTTAATGATCCCCTTTTATCTAGGTTTTTGAGATTATGCATTGGAAAAATCGTCATTAAATTAATTGTATTGATGGAGGAGATATTTTCATAATTATCCTTAGCATAAAATAAAAAATCACGTTTCTTCTCTTCTCTTTCTTCTCTCTGTTTCATCTCTTTCATCTTGCTATCTTGTCTCTTTCTTCTTCCATATGCAGAGAAGAATAAAATGGCACTAATAGTTTTAGGATCTGTGTTACAACATCATAGAAACAAAATCATGTTCAGTAACACACAAAGATGAAATCAAGATAAAGGAAGAATTGTTCATTAATCAAAATTACAACAATTTCTATGGTCCAATCAAAATCATTGATTTAGATGAAATATTTTTCGTCAATCTTTCAATAGACTTGGGTGTTCATTGATTTGTCAGATCTGTTTTTGTTGGGTTTGATCAGGATGATTTTTTTTTATCTTTAAGTGCATTGAGGAATTGGGTTTGGATGATTGCTCATTTTTTCATTTATTGAGTTTGATTAAAATGGTTTTTTCATGATAAATTTCTGGATTTAATCCAGTTTGGTGATGGGTGAATAAAGCGATAAGAATTTAATTAAGATTTTCATTTTTTGTTTATTTCTTCCTTCTCTGTAACCTCTTCCTTCTTTAGGGATTTTTGATCAATTCCGTTGATTTAGATGGAGATTTATTTTTTGGGTTTGATTAAAGAGCATAAGAGGACAGTGTGGTTGGGATTAAGATTTTTGATTCATATACTGTAACTTAAAAGTTTTTCGTGAGAATCTCTTGAGTTTTAAAAGAGATTAAAACGATGAAGGAGTAGTGGATGCGGGGAACGATGAAGGGCAATAAAGGAATATTAGTGTCACTGATAAAAGAGTTTTGCAATTTCAAAAAACTGAAGAATTCAGAAAAAAATTCTACGACCGAAGTAAAATATTAATTATTTAATCACTCTTATCTTGTATACGGGTATACAAGATAAGAGGAACCTTATTTTTTTGCTCAGTAAAGAAAGAATATTTTTTTTTGCCAGTCAATGTTAATAATCAAACAAATCCAATCACATCAAAAGTGATTAGCTATATGCTACGAACAAGAAAACCGCCTTACCGCGTGGCAAAAAGAACATCAAAAACCTCATCACCACGTAGCAAAAAGAACATTTCTTTTTCGTTGAAAAAGCTCATGGAAATTTCATGTCATCTAATAACATTCTGCATGACCTTGTTTGTCATTCAGTCGTAGTTGATGACAGGGTCGTCATGAACAGGTTATCTCATCATTCAATAGCTGGACATATATACACACACGAGAAAGAGTGTCGTGATAGTAATTTTGGTGCTGAAATAAATTTTCTCAAGATATTTGCTGAAAAAAAAAAATTATATGGATTTTGATAAAAATGTTGGAGGAAACTGTACCTAAATATCATTAAGTCCAAGAAATTGATTAATATTTATATACGAATCAGGTAAGGAGAAATATAACCGGAGCTTTAATCAGCCCTAACTTTAAATTCTAAATTGACTGTGACGGGTGACTCAACTCAGTCAATTGCTTCATCTTTATTAGATCAGTATAGGCCTGTAAGCATTAACACAACCACTTTTGGAACTCGTAGAAATTATGCAAAGAGAAGCAAATAATGGTGAACGGAATTTGGAATATGCATATAGTGAGAATAAATGCTTTCAGGACGCATACATAATTGAGTAGGACACTTTAGACTTAAGAGTACTGAAATTTTGGGATTTATGCAAGATAATAAAACTAAGAATCAAAATAGAGGGAATCTCGAGAAAGCACCGCATCAAATTATAAAAATTAATATAGAATTTGAATTCTAAATCACTTGTTTTTGCTTTACGGGGTCATAACACGACTAAATCTAATCTGAAATTAATTCTCGCAGTTATATAATATTGTCAAATAAATTTTCAGCCGATTATAGTGTGACGGTGTGACCATTAATAGACAATTTACTTTATTCGACGTGTGGCAAACCAACAAAGTATGGCAATCTAAATATTGGTAATATAAGATTTACTGAAACTATAGGTGGGCAACTTGGGCGTTTGGTCTAGTGGTATGATTCTTGCTTGGTGCGAGAGGTCACGAGTTCGATTCTCGGGCGCCCCCTTCCCCTTTTTCATGTTGCATGTTGTTTTTTTCTTTTATTCATGTATTATTTCGATTTTGATGAAATCCCGGAATAATTTATTTTTTCCTTTATTTTCCAATTATGTATCTTTTCCATGTTGGTTTTCTCTTTATTCATGCATTATTTTCCTGATTTTTTGACAAATTCTCTGAACACGGTTTTTTTTTTTTTCCAATTATGTTTTTCCGGTTGTGGACTTCATATATTTTGTAGGAATAGGCATTGTGAATCCAATCAGTATAATTAATTCTCCAAAAATATTTTTAGAAAAGTGCAATTCAAAAGATCGAGTAAAATTCAGCTTTCTTTATACGAATAGAATCGTATGTTTGTATTAGATAGAATCTTTAAAAAGAAAAAAAAGTAACTAAAGGAGCGGATCAGTTTTGACCACCAACCTTACAAACTCTAATTATACGGAGCAAATGTCCCCTAATCCGCGGTGTCCGAGTCACTAACTAATAATAACATTGTTTATGGACATACACCTAGGGGGTGAGCGTGGTTCTGATTAATTTATTTTATTTCATCCGTGTTCAACCTAATACATGACAAATTTTAAGTTTGACATCCGTGATCCAACATCCAACAGATTTATATCGAATGAAAGCGCGGATTGGATGCATCACCCAATATCATCATTAAAAAGTGCAAAAGACATTATTACTGTTTTCTCTCGGTCTCACTTTCAAGCCACAAAATTCAGTGAAAATAAATGATATAGAAAATATAGTGAAATTGAACTTACTTTATTCAGGAAAATATAAGTAGATCATAAGTAACAAATATTCTACAACCATACGTTATGAAAAATCCATATACTCAATATGACGACAAAAAGAGTGTGGGTGTCCAATAGCTTAATGATTGACATTTCTTTATAGACTATTTGAAACCCAAAACACAATCATATAAATATAGTTTCAATGGGTTCAACCAATTATCTCGATCGTGGCATATCATTGGAAGTAAAGGAATTTTGAGACAACATCTCGCATCCAATCCCGAAATTCGATGGATCTAACAAATTGCATCGACATCCCGCCCATTAATATACCGATTAGACACGCTGGTAGAGTTTAGTATGTAGCCTACTTTTCTTTTAATATTGTGCTTCTAATTTCAAATTCTTTTTAATATTCTGATTAGCACATACATAGATTAAGAAAATATAATAATAAAATTATAAGTTTTAAGATAAATGCGAGCACGGTTGGGCTTTATTGTTAAAATACTCGAAATAACCCACGTGCAAGGAACGGCACATGATACGGGATAATAGTTGGTCATAAATATTTAGATATATACTACAAACTACAATAAGACTTTGTATTTTGACCCATGAACCTGTTTAGATATGTGTCATCCAGATGGGATTATAAATTCGTTACACTTATAATTGATTAAAATAATAATTTTGATAATAACGCCAGGTACATTATTATAATTTTCCTAAATACCTTTATTCGATCCTCGTGAGATTACACTTACTATCTTTAGTCGATCCCCAAAGATTGGTAATCTGTGATATTGTTTTGTTGTATTCATAATATTATCTCAAACTTCTCGGAATATTGTGTTGAAACTTCATCAGAATTTGCAACCATTTAGGATGAAATATAACAAAACTATGTACGTTTTCATATTCCGATATTTCAACACCAAATCGGGGAGTTGAGAAGCTAGAGGTGAATTGTGATAATAAAGAAAGACTTGGTGACACCGATAGGTCAATAATTTATGGTTTTAGATAACGATGCTCAATCGTGTTGTTATGGAGAAAAAGCAATCGGGACCAAGAAGATAAAAATAAATAAACTTAGCGAGATGCATAGAAAAAAGGAAATCGCCATAAAATCCGGAGGTTTATGAAAAAGTTAGGGTTTTGCAGTCGACTTTGAAAAATGAATGTTATCTGACCTAGATTGTTGTCGAACTTTGCTACGACGGGACACGGGGACTTTCCAGTTTTGGGACATGAAGTGTCACAATCTTTAAAGGTGAAGAGGGGAATGACTCTAGAATTGGGATTAGTAGAGGGAGGTGAAGATGTGAATGATCAAAGGTGGATTGAGAGTGTCCTATAGGCTGGCCCATGTTAGTTGTTCGTGATACAGAATGCAAACTTGTGAGTCTACATAATGTTTATCTAGGCCAATTATAAGCTT
The DNA here is from genome assembly GCA_023531295.1 of Papaver armeniacum. Lineage (NCBI taxonomy): Eukaryota > Viridiplantae > Streptophyta > Magnoliopsida > Ranunculales > Papaveraceae > Papaver > Papaver armeniacum. The sequence goes on along the minus strand of JAJJWW010016896.1, from coordinate 202 downwards.
TAAAATAACATTTATTTTTTCTCTCACAAAAATTACAAAATTAGCGATGACTAAAGTGAAAATTTTTGGTGATTAAATTATTTGAGTAGATCTTAACCTGGCATTTTTAGGGGCGACCCCAAGCGAATTAGGGGCGACACTAAAAAGATGGAAGTCACCAAATGTAAATCTAAGCTACCCCTTATCTTCGATTTTCGAAATG
>JAJJWW010016895.1:0-47190 GCA_023531295.1 Papaver armeniacum | reverse complement strand
TATTAGGTATATGTGAGTGTGTCAGATAAGTGTGTGTCAAGTCAATAAGTCAATGATTGACTTGACCTATGCAGATTTAATACAACTTTAAATACTATGTAATGACAACTCATAAGTCTGTCTGAAAATACTTTCTTTAGTAATATCAAGAATATTAGTTTTCTCATGGTATCAGACAGATGATCCTGAGCCAAAACTATAATCCTTCTCAATAATTTTTCACAATGATCTTTTTCAATCAAGCTTTACAAGAATCAAACAATCTTCATATACACCTTTTTCAGATTCAATAGTTGTTCTCAACAATTTTTCAGTCCAAATCTCTCTGAAATCGATCGCGGTTCGTTAATAGTTTTTTGTCTCAACATCTTTACTTGATTCCGCCCATGTCATCCGCAACAATTGTTTATCGAAGAAGGAAAATATGGGTTCAAATTCTAATTCGCCGCTCAAATGGGTAATACATCTCGACTTTAATTTTCCATTCACAAACATCTCAAACTTTGTTTCTACAAAATTAGGTTCGAATAATTTTTTGTTGTGGCAAGATCAGATGGAAACTATCTTGATTTCACTCGATTTATATGGTTATGTGAATGGAGAAATTCAAGAACCCGCTAAACAAGTTGAAATTGATGGAGTTTTAAGATAAATCCGAGAATGGATCTCATGGAGGAAAATTGATTGTTTTGTTATTAGTTGTATGAAAGCAACTTTCGTTCTATCTCTCGTGATGTTTTAGATTGTCTACTGCTAGGGAAATTTGGGAATTTCTTGAAATTAGCTTTAAGTCAATTCATGGCAAGAAAGAATATGCTTAGAAATCGGCTTCATAATGTCAAGAAAGGCAATTTGACTATTTTGGTATACTTACACAATGTTAAGAATATTGCTGACTCTCCTAGCGGTATTGGAGAAAAAGTAAGTGATCATTTGGTGATGTATGTGTTGAATGGCCTAGAAGAGTTTGATACTTTTGTTATAGTGCCCGAATAGAGAGACTCCTTTCACTTTTTGCGGAACTTAAACCAAGACTCTTGAATCATGAACAATGGCTCATTGAGCAACAACATAATTCTAGTGTTACTTATGATTCTCAACGGACTACCGCATTCTATAGTAGAAATGGGTCTTATAATGGTAATGGGAGAGGTAAATCCAAGAATACTACTGTAATGGATCTCATAATAATTTCTCAAAGGCAATGGAAGAGGTAATCAAAGAAGTTATGGAACCGGGTTCTTCTCAAGGAAATGGTTTTTATCAAGGCAAAAGAGTTCATCTCAAGGTAATAGTTCATCTCAAGGTAACTTTTATCAAGGCGAGCTCGGGACAAGGGAATGGAGGTAGAAGGGATTTCTATGGTTGATTGTCAAATTTGTCGTAAAAAGGACACTATGCTAAAGGTGATGTTATTTTAGATATCATCCTCCAACTTTTGTTAATTCTACAAATGAAGCACAACATGGTTCTTCTCAACAAGCTTTCACTACTTTAAATGAGGAGAGTTCTTATTCTGATCCTTCTACGTCCACTGCTTCTCATTGGATATCTGATTCTCGGAGCGATCACGCATATGACCGCGAGATGAGACTCTACTACAACATACTTCAAACTATAAAGGAAAGGATCATGTTCAAGTTGGAAATGGTAAGTCACTTACTATTACTTCAAAGAGGGTACTTCAAATATTGTTACGTCTCAAATAGTTTTAAATTGAATAAAGTTTTAGTAGTGCCGGCTATGAAGCATAATTTACTGTCAGTAGCAAGATTTACTAGAGACAATGCTTGTTATTTCAAGTTTTACCCATATGGCTATGAAATTCGAGACTTGCGTACTGATGCTTTGCTTGCTCATGGAAAAGTAGTCAATAATTTGTATCCTATTCTTAACATGCCTTATTCTCATTGTTCTTTCTCTGCAACTTTGTCTGCATCTTCAAATACTTGGCATGATAGGTTAGGTCACCCATCTACTCTGATTTTACAGAAACTTCATTCTGATAATAAAATTGTTTTAAACAGTGCTATTCCTTCAGCTTTGTGTCAACCTTGTCAGCTTGCCAAAAGCAAAAAGCTACCTTTTTACTTGTCTTCTTCACATGAACAAAAACCTTTAGCCTTAATACATTGTGATGTTTGGGGACCTACCATTTCTTCTCTTCATGGTTATAAATACTATATTCTTTTTGTTGATGATTTTAGTAGGTTTCATTGGATTTATCCAATGGAACTAAAATCTGATGCTGCACAGTGTTTTCAACATTTCAAAACTCATACAGAAAATTTATTTTCCACTAAAATTCTATCTTTTCAAGTTGATGGTGCAGCAGAACTTGTTAAAGGTTCTTTTTCTGCTTTGTTACATTCTAGTGGCATTAATGTCAGGATTTCTTGTCCAAAAACACCTGAGCAAAATGGACTTGCTGAACGAAAACATAGGTATATCATAGAAATGGGAAATACCTTGTTGTTTAATTCTTCTTGTCCCAAAGAATTTTGGTATGATGCTTTCTTAACTGCCACTTATCTTATAAAATAAAACTCCAACTAAAATTTTAAATTTTAAATCTCCTTTGAGATTCTTTTTTTGGTCATTCTCCCGATTATTCTTTTTTAAAAGTGTTTGAACTCATTTTGTTATCCTCATCTTGCTCACTCAAGGGCGGATAAGCTTTCTCCAAAATCAGTCAAATGTGTTTTCCTTGGTTATAGTACTCTTCACAAAGGATACAAATGTTATAATCTCGTTCTTAAAAGCTTTATATTTCAAGACATGTTGTCTTTTTCTAATCAATTTTATTATGCTTCTAATAATACTTCTTCTCCTCCATCCTCATCTTTAGTAAATGATTTTAAGTTCATCCGTTTCTCATGAAGTTCTTCCTTCTACCACAATGGTCACTAGATCTCAAAAGGTATTTCTAAACCTAAAGTTTTCCATGATCATGTTTCACATCTTTCACCAAACATCCTATATCTTCTAAATATACAACATTGTTGACTACTTTAATCGAGCCTAAGTCATTTAAGACAAGCAAAGACAAAATCCTAAGTGGCAGGGTTCAATGAAGGAAGAGTATACAGCTTTAATGGATAATGATACCTGGGAGTATGTTTGCTCTGAGCCACATATGAATATCTTAGGATCAAAATGGGTGTATAGGATCAAACAAAAATCACATGGTTCTATTGATAGATTGAAATCTAGGGTCAATGGTTGCTAAGGGTTATGCACAACAAGATGGAATTGATTTCAATGAGACATTTAGTCCAAATTGTCAAATTTCCAACTGCTAGAGTGGTTCTATGTTTAGCAATTACATATAATCGCCAAAGAAACAATTAGATGTAAGCAATGCTTTTTTTGCATGGCTACTTGGATGAGGATGTTTATATGACACAAACCTCAAGGTTTTCTTAATCCATTATCCTTCACATTATGTATGTCACCTTAAAAGAGCTTGTATTGGTTGAAACAGGGCTCCTAGAGCATGGTTTCATATGGGTTTAGCTCATTTCTTATTACTTTTGGGTTCAAGAAGTCTATCTCAGATAATTCTATGTTTGTGTATTCTTCTTCAATTGGTATTCTCATTTTACTTCTCTATGTTGATGATATCCTATTAACCGGTAGTTCTTCTAAGTTGATTGTCACGATCTTATTACTTCTTTGAAGAATGAATTTGCTATGAAGGAGTTAGGAGATTTGGCCTTTTTCCTTGGTATCAAGCTATTAGAAGTAGTGATTCTATTGTCTTAACTCAAAAGAAATATACTTTGGAGTTGTTAGCTAAGGCAAATTTATTGGAGTCCAAGCCATGTGACACACCGCAGTTAAATCTAGCAAGATCGTCTATTCATGATGGAGTAAAATTGACTGATCCAACTATATATAGAACTCTTGTGAGGCTTACAAATATCTTACAATTACAAGACTGCACATATGTTTTGGTGTGAATTATGTTTCTCAATTTATGCATTCTCCTTCCGATTTGCATTTACAATTGGTTAAGAGAATTTTGAGATATTTAAAGGGCACAGCTTGATAAGGGGCTTACATTAAGAAAGGGTGATGTTTCTAGTTTAAAAGCTTATACCGATTCTCGATTGGTGGATGCCTGATACAAGAAGATCAACCTCCGGTTATGCGGTGTTTCCCGGTTCAAATTTGGTGTCCTCGGTCTTCTAAAAAGCAACCCACGTTGTCTAAGTCTTCTCGTTAAGGTTTGAGTACAAATGTCTTTCATTACTGCAACTGCTGAGTTACAATGGTTTACATATTTATTAGCAGATTTAAAGATTATCATTCAATCAGTCTTGTTGTTGTGTGATAATACTAAGTGCAATTTCTTTGGCAACTAATCTGTTTTTCATGCCAGGACAAAGCACATAGAGATTCATTATCACACAGTTAGAGAACTTGTTGAAGAAGGATTTTTAAAGCTACAACATATTTCTTCAAGATCAGCTGGCTGACATATTCACAAAAGGATTATGCTTTCCTACATTTTCCAGCTTTTACACAAACTTTTGGATTCTCCTGCAAGGATTCTTCTCATCGCATTGCTTTCTTCCTTTGTACCATATCGTAAATTCACTCTTGAGTTTGTTTGTTTTTCTTCCCTGTTTTTCTTTGTAATCTTCTCAATTTGATTGTTTTTCACAGTATCATATTGAAGGGGGAGTATTAGGTATATGTGAGTGTGTCAGATAAGTGTGTGTCAAGTCAATAAGTCAATGATTGACTTGACCTATGCAGATTTAATACAGCTTTAAATACTATGTAATGACAACTCATAAGTCTGTCTGAAAAAGATATTTCTTTAGTAATATCAAGAATATTAGTTTTCTCACAAGTAACCACCAAAATAGATCAAATTCGGTGCTACTATGGACGAATGAAACACCACTTTCACCCTAACCAAGCAAAGGATCGCCATCCTTTGGGTTTTGGATCAAATTTGTTACCATACGCAGATACTCTCTTTTCCCTCCAATCCCATAAGTCGGTTCCTAATTCCTTCACATATATAGTCTCCCAACCGTTTTGAAAGGGATAGTGTTTAATAACACTCGATCCCACAACCGTCGCTCTTAGAGACCCCATTTCTTCATGCAGCCTTAAAACCAAAGGACCATCTCATTAAGAACCTCACCAGCAACACCATAACTGTGCTAATATCTAGTGCCTATATATATATATATAAATATTCTTAGGTCTCTATTATTTCTATCCATCTCTTTCGTTAGTGTTTTAGATATTTTTATCAAACTCTCTAGCATCATTTAGTTTCAATGGCAATTGGGATATTGTTGATAAAATGCATGTTGATGATGGTTTTGAGTGTGGGATTTGTGGAATCAGATATTGAAAAAGATAAAGAAGAGTGTTCCACGGAATTAGTTGGGATATCGACATGTTTACCTTATGTTAGCGGTACAGGAAAATCTCCAACGCCAGATTGTTGTACTGGCCTTAAACAAGTTGTTGCTACTAGCATGAAATGTGTTTGTGTTCTTATTAAAGACAGGGATGACCCTTCTCTTGGTCTCAAAATCAACACTACTCTTGCTTTAGGACTTCCTTCTGTTTGTAAAACCGCTAATAAAATTTCTGAGTGCCCCGGTAAGTTACTTGCCTGTGTTTTGATTTTGATTTTTATTAGCTTATTGTTGTGTACATATATGTACTCATTGTTGTGGTTTTTAATTTGGGCTATATGTGATGATGCATGATGGAATCAGCACTATTAAACTTGCCTCCTAATTCAACTGATGCCAAAATGTTCAAAGATTTTGATAGCGTGGCTAATGGTATTGGTACTACAACTGCACCGGCATCCAAGGGTAATTTCACTATCTTTAGTAATTTGTGGCATAATATTTTATTATTGCTGATTTGGGCAAGCCCTTGAAAAATTTGCGCAACATAAGATCCTGAACAAAGTATGAATTGAATTGCTAATTTCGAACCGGAGTATTTGGTAATATTCTCCGGTTGTCCGTGTTTTTAGAACGTTGTTTTAGCGGCCATGAAAACGCAATAATGTATGCGGAGTATTTGGTGGTAGCTGAGATTTTCTGACTTATTCTTTCATAGTACTTTAATTTTATTTCACATTCTGTTACAGAAACTCCAATTGCAGGATCAAGTCCACAAGTGAAGAATGATGGTGGATTGAAAATAAATAACTGGTTGGGATTGAAAATGGTGTGTGGATTTATTTTATGGTGCTTGACATCATATTATTGATCTTGGTTGTCTAAGATCATGTTATCTCTTGTATCGAAAATTGTGTGTCTTGTGAATTTTATGTGCATCCCTCTTAATCTTATGTTCTATTAGAACGTGTAAAGAATATTGAAGTGTAATTGAGGTGTAAAGGTATTTATCTGTTTTCTTTTTTTTTAAATTCCGTTACATTCTAAGAGCAATTCCTATGGAATGAACAAACCTAGAGTTTGTTCATTTTGATCCCACTATGGGATGAACAAACCAAGAAAATGGATGTTCAAATGAGCAGATCTGTTCATTTGAACACCGAGACATTCCGAAAGGGCGCGCGTGTCGGGTGCAAGAACGGCGCCATGACCAATAACTCGGGCGACATCACGGTGACGCCCGGCGTTTTCATGAAAAACGCGTCTTTGAACTTGGCACCAACGATTTGGATGATGTCGCCGAGTTCATAGTATGAGCGCCACCAGGTATTCCCATCCTGCTACCCTTTCCCTATAAATTCGTTTCGACTTGAGACTTTTACTCACACCTTCCTCAACATTACATAATTTCCATACCATCTCTAATTTTTCTTTTTCTTTTCAAACAAAACTACTCATATCAATTCAGTTTCACAAATATGTCATCGTCACAACAACAAACACCACAACAAATACCACAACAATCACAATAAAAGAGCACAAGAATTCGTGGTCCAAGTATACAATGGATGAAGACGAGTCACTTTGCGTAAATTATGTATTATATACGAGAGATAATATTAATGGTTGCAGTCAAGAAAAAAAATCTTTTTACGGTAAGATTTTAAAAAAAAATTTGTTTAAAAACCGATAACAAATATGCTCGTGATGTGGATGGGTTATGTCATCGTTTTTGCACAATTGCAGCAGCTGTTAGTGAATATGTAGCTATTATCACTCAAATGTGGAACAACAAAAGAAGTGGTGAAAGCGAACCAGATGTGGAACGAAGATGTCGGGAAGAGTGGCAAAGATCCCACAAAGGTTCAAGCTTCCAATATGAAAGTTGTCTCACCATTTTGATTGTACTTCAAAAGTTTAACCCATACTTGCTGGAAGGTCATCAAGTGCCTGAAAGATCACCACATGGTCCAATCTCGCAAGATTTTCAGAATGGAGGGCCTGCTTCCTCGCCTGATGGAACTCCGGGTAGTCAGGTTCAACACAATAGTAATCTAGATGTTAACACCAACCGCAAGAGAAGAAGATGAGGTGGTGTGAAAGGCGCAAAAGCTGAGAGCCGCAGACCCAACGAAAGCGGCGAAGGAGGTTCAAGCGAGTTCAAATATGATGATCACAAGCAAATGGAGATGCAGATGGAGGCAGATAGAGTGAGGGACCGTGCCATTGCTTTAGAAAATCAACGGAAAGCTCGTCTTTCGCGAGAACAACACTACGGGGATTATAAGCTAAACAAGTTACTCAACATGGACACCGGCAAAATGAATGAACGACAATATGCTACATGGAATACGAAAATGGATCAAGTCCAGGCCGATAAAGATCAGGTCGATTCAGTTGCGAATATGGCAGACGAAGGTGATGCCTCGAAAGAAAACGAAGAGGAATTCAATCTTGATAATGCATGAAGAGGAATTCAATATTGCTAAGAACACGTTAGTTTAGTTTAATTAAATTTCAGTGTAGTCGTTTAGTTTCAAAAAAAAAAAACAAAAAACAAAGTGTAGTCGTTTTAATTTGATTCAGTTTTAATTAAATTAAAGTGTAGTCGTTTTAATTTAACAAAGTGTAATCTTTTTAATTTAATTCAGTTTAGTTTAATTAAAATTACTTTTATAATTGCATCAATTTTAACAAACAACTTTTAAATTAAAAAATATATTAATTAAAATAAACAACAATTTTTAAATTGAAAAACTTATTAATTATCTCCCTCTCCCTCTTCTTCTTCCTCTCCCCCTGCCTCGCCCTCTCGCATCGTCTGCTGCTCCTTGTAAAGCCCAAAGGTGCTTTGTTAAATCTTGTCTTAGTTGTGCATAGATTCCACGATTGTGCAGTCTGTCAGTGGCAAGTCTATATTCTCTTGCCGAACGCCCACGTACTACCACAAGATTCTCGGTTAAATCTTCATCTTCAAAACTAGTCCAGGTTGGGTCACGCCTGGTTTCTTCAATGACCATATTATGCAGAATAATACAAGTCAACATAATTTTGTTCATTTCTTGAATATCAAAAAAGCGTGTCGGCCCAGCTATGATGGCAAACTTTCTTTTCAATATGCCAAAAGCGCGTTCAACATCCTTTGTGCATGCCATTTGTTGTCTGTTAGAGTACTGCATATCCTTCGAATTCGTCGGACCAAAGCCTACCTGTTTATAAGCTAGAACCATAGTTGACCATTTTGGATAGATTCCGTCTGCTAGATAATAACCCTGATTGTAGTGATTACCGTTGATGGTGAAATTACAGTACGGTGCAATCCCATTCTTAAGATCTTCAAATAATGGTGACTTATATAAAACGTTGAGATCGTTATTTGAACCTGGGAGTCCAAAAAAAGCATGCCAAAACCAACAATCATAGCTAGCTGAAGCTTCTAAAATTACAGTTGGTTTTGGATAATGAACCTTATATTGACCTGCCCATTCTACCGGACACGCATGCCACGTTCAGTGCATGCATTCAAGACTACCTAGCATTCCTGGAAAACCCCTCTTGGTGTTTTCTGCAGTTATTCTTTGAACATCTTCCCCGAGTAGGCTTTCTTAAAAGGTTGGACCAAAATGCTCGACTATTGTTTAGCAAAAACAGTTTGAGATACCTAAAGGCGATTGCTTTCCCAATACGAATGTAATCGTCCATGGAATCCGCTGGTACCCCGTAACATAGTATACAGAGGGCCGTTGTGACCTTTTGTTCGGGACTAAAGCCTCGTATATGTCGTGCATCATACTAATAATTAAACAAAGGTTGTACCTAACAAAGCTCGGCAATAATCCTTTGCGTCAAGTTGTGGCCCATGCGGAATCGACGCTGAAAATCCTCATCGGAATAGACACCATCATGATTAAAATAATCATGCATCAGCTTTTCGTGGTAAAAATGTCGATTCCGCCATGTCCATCTTCTAGTTGCAACTTCATTTGGCTCTAAAGGCTTTGGTATGATCCCGGTTTATAATTGCAGAATCAAATTTTGTCTTTTTCTATCTTGATCTGCATCTTCATCCATTTGGTTCAAAAAGTCTATACACATTTCTTCATCTTCTTCATACAACATGCCATCCATCTCCATATCCTCCTTAGAAGAATCAGAATTCATGATTGGAAATTTAGAGTAATCGAATTAAGAAAAGATTGATCGGATGAAAGATTGTTGTGCATTTGTGAGATCAAATTCGAGCCTATTTATAGAAGTGGGAAGTATCCGTTCCGATAGCCGTTGGAAACCTGCCATTGCCGTTGGCGATTTTATGCCAAATGCTAGCGTTCAGTCATTGTCATTGGCGCCATCATCCACAGCGCCGGCGCCTGGATGGCGATCGCCGCGTCATTATACATGTCGCGCGTTCTTGTTCGATCAACTCACTGGTTTTCCATAGTGGAAAATCGCATTTGACCATCCACATGGCTCAACAAACAAATGCATTTGAACATTGCCATAGGAATTGCTCTAATGCACGACTATTTTCTTTTTACTTGGCTATAAATAGCCTCTGTCTGTAACATATATTTCTTATCTCATTGTCAATTAATAGGCTCTTTAGATTTCTTTCTTTGTGCAAGTCAATTTTTTTTGGTTTTTATGTATTGTTTATGGCTTAACAAAATACGAGATCATTTTTTTAGTCCAATTTGATTCCGGATAAGAGAAACTAAGTTAATTCTGATCTTAGTTAGACTTATCAAACTGAAGGATTCGGCAATTCAAGTCTAATTGAATGCCTTGACAAGAAAAACTAGTTAACTAACCTAGTGTTTTGTCTTGTCTAAAGGGAAAGGTCTAAGTTATTTTTACGAATAATTAGAACCCATGAGAGAAATAAAGTTAATTCGATCTTTATTTTGGCCTTATCAAAATAAGCGATTGTATGTGTACAATTGGTTTAACAAAGGAACTAAGTTTCTTAGTCAATTTGTTAAACTATTAGGGAAAATTACTTCGAGCAATAGTTTTCCTTGATGACATATTAAAACTAAATTACTTGTAGTTTCGGTTTTAGTATTGGTTGTCTAAAAGTGGTATGTGAAACCCTCATAGGTTGTTTACAAGTCTTTTAGATTTGTAAGATCCTTTCGGTTTGACCTTTATTTGCTCGAACCTTTGTCATTTTGTGACAAAAAGGGGGAGAAATATATGGAGTAAACAAGTGATTTGCAATCATAAGGAAAGGACAATTGTGCTTAAACGTTATATCTAACGAAAGAGTAAAGCATTAACTAAGGGGGAGAAACATATCATATTGCTGTTTAGTCATTCTATACTACAAAAGGGGAATAACAAAGATGTTCGGATTGAATATCTACCTATCTTTCCTTTAGGGGGAGTATAAGCTTTGTTATTAAGATGTCAACAACCGCATTTATTAATTGAATATATGCAGGTTATTGTGTTGTTGAAACTTGGAATCAAGGGTATGTATAATGAATTCTTGTAATTTGTTTATCCATATTATTAAGAGTTTTGTCACTAAAATTGACAAAGGGGGAGATTGTTAGAGCATAGCTTGGTTGAACCCACCAAGCGTCGGTATGTCAAGTTTGGTTGTCATATTTTAGTGAGTCAAAACTCATCTAAGAGTCGCTTGATTATGTACTAGAGACAACTTCGTTTAGGTTAGACTAGAAAGTCTAGGAATGTTGAGACATACAAGTATTACTCGAAGACGTGAAGAACGTGAAGAAGTAACGAGCTACAACGGCGACATCATCCTTCCTCTTGAGGTTAGTAATATTGACTTGAACTATTTCATTTGTAAAATATCTTTCAAGTCATGCTATATTGAAAACATAACTGCGAATCTGTGTATTGGATATATTACTCTAGTAGTAAGACATGATCACATGGTCATAATATTAGGGAATTAGACTACGAAGTATAGCGCTTATCTTTTGAACTTCAAAGATATGACATCGACATAATCTTATGAATGGGTAAAGGTGAAGATTTCATCCTAGGAACAATGTTTTACATTTTTTTAAAGGAAGTACATTCATGAACTTGTTTTATGAATTGAAATGGAAATCGCTAGGCTTATTGGTACGACTATTCAATTCATTGAAAATCTTTGTATTACCAATATGAGTGAGATGGTAGAACCGATCGTAACTTTGTTATGTATCTTGGTACAATTAATCACAATGCATGACTTATGATTTAGTATGACTAGTTTAATTAATTAGTGTAACCGATCCTAAATAATCACCTGAGATGGTATGATCGATATTTGTAATTGGTGTGACCGATCCTTGTAATTTGTGTGACCGATCACAGAGAGTTGTGTAATCGATCCTTGTAATTGGTGTAACCGGTCCTAATAATGGTGTAACCGATCATGGTAATTGATCTAACTGATCCTAGTGACTGGTGTGAACGATCACAAGCAATACCATGTGTATATGGTAACCGGTCCTGGTAACTGATGTAACCGATCCTAGTAACTGATGTAACCGGTCCTGGTAACTTGTGTGACCGATCACAAGTGTTTCCATATTAGGTATAAACGATCCTAGTGATTGGTAGAACCGATTGAACTCATGTATGTGATTTGATATTTGATCAATCACATAGTTGTCTTGGAATATAAATGAACCAATTCTAAACTTGTATGGAAGTGTGGTATAATCGATTCCAAGGTTGTAAATATGAAAGAGGATTTACAAAGAAGAGATGTCAACATACTTTGAACAAGTACAGTAACTCTTATCTTTTATTGTTTAAAGATATTCCTTAGTACTCAAGGAGATCCTGTAACGAAATAAATGAAGAATCTTTTAATTAAGGTTGTTAGTCTTATATGTTTTAATTACCAGCAATGAAATGCATATCTCTAGAGAATAAAAATTAGTAATATGCATTTACTAATTGGATATTTTCTGTTGAGAGATTTCGGAAAATATTGGACAAAGCATTTACTGGAATTATGAAAAACGAATGGGCCCTTATTGCATATCTTGAGAATACTTTCGGTTTTGGAAATTCTTTGGTGTCCAAACATCCTTGGTCTATAAATAACTAAGTTTGCATTTCAGCAAATTATCCTAAGAGCCGGCAAACTTCATTTTTGTTGTTTTTTACGGTGGAGCCGTTCATTAATCAGAGAGGAAAGTACCCTAATTAGGCGAAATCTCTTACGACCGCTCGTTTAAAGACTTTTGTGGGATCAAGAAGATCTACGAGTACCGTTGGTGGGAAACTAGAAAATTTTAGTGTTATTATTTTTCGATTGATTTGATTGATTAACGACTGTTGAAACTTTGATTGCACTTAGTTTGTTTATTCTTGAGAATCTTCTCTTCTGATATAAGATTCACTCAAACCTGATCGAAGTATCGACGAGATCTTTAGAACTGTCTGTAGATCTAAAGACATCGTGTGATAATTTATTGTTAACAGACTCCGTTATGTGCGTGATTGATCACAAGAGATTCAAGTGGTGTTGTGCAGGTTTTAATTTAAGATTAAAGAAGATTTGAAGACGAATAAGATTTCTTATTGGTTTCTCGTATCTTTGTGTTGCACAATCATTGATCGGCTGGGATCCAACTAGAATCATATTTGTTCGATTGATTAGTTGCGTGAGATCGGCATTTACAATATATCTCTTTGTAATTTATTTGGATTAAGTGTGAATCTAAACTTGACTGCTTCGGTAGTTATTAGATAGATTGATCTAACCAGGCAAAGGAGTTTATTAGCTTAAACGCAAGAGCCTTTGTATATGACTTGAGATATCTTTATCTTAAAGAATCAATAGAGTTGTTACCAAACAGATTTGTTGTTCCTTTACTGTTTGTAATACGATCCAAAGGAATTGTTCTAGTGCGTGCACTCATCGAAGTCGGAAGCGCAGGGATACTTAGGAAACTAAGTGAACTAGGGGTATTTTCTTGGTCTCAACTATACGAAGTTGGTTTAGATTTTGTATAGCTGCTTAATTATGAGAGTATTCAATTCTGGACTTGGTCCCGGGGTTTTTCTGCATTTGCAGTTTTCCTCGTTAACAAAATCTTGTTGTGTCTTTTACTTTTCTATTTCCGCAATTATAATTGTTTATTATAATTAGAAGTAAAATACGCAAACGTTAACTCCGTTTTACTTGATAGTGATCCTATAGAGTTTGGTTAAGTCCGAACCTATTATCAAGTAATCACACTTTGGTTATCGTATTGTCTCGATCTCGTATCCATAGACAATCACACAAAGTGTGAATTCCGATTTGTCGTATTGTCTCGACTTTGTCCATAGACAATCACTTTCGGTAAGAGGACTTATTGGTGGATAAATAAAAGATTGTGGTGTATTTGGGTACCCTCGTCTTTTGACAGTGGATGATTCTGACCTTGTTATGTATACCTTAAATGATATAGGTACTAAGTATAGTCAATTTATTATTACTATTCGAGAGACAATTGAAGGCTAAAGAACTTGAGTTTAAATGCATATTGGATTCTCATAATTCTACTTTTTAAACTAATAAACATTCCAAATAAAGCAGATTTCTCATGGAGAATTTTTTTGTAAAGCATGATTTTATTAGTTCTAGTGTTTGTAAGATTTGAGAGATTCCTAGCCATAAAGCAAATCGATGTAGGTGGCATTATACTCCTGCTTCCAAAGATACTTCAAAGGATTCATTTAAGAATAGATCATCATCAACATCTACTATTACCACTTGTGCTGATAATCTGAAGTAAACTTTTCATAGTATTAAGCTCAATTCAACAATTGTTTTTCAAGATCCAAATGTAGCCTCTTGCTGGATCACTGAAGCTAGAACTGCAAGCCATATAACCGATTATTCATGTCTCCCGAATCCTAAGTCGTACACATGTAATGATCAAGTCATAGTATGTATATGATGGTAAATTTCTTAGTATTCTACAAACTAGTTGATACCAATTCTTAAAGTTTTCATCTTCATGATGTTCTCTATGTTCCTAGATAGTATAAAAGAAAATCTTATTTTCATTGAAATTTTTTAAAGAGAACTATTCTTTTTTTGAATCGGAAAAAGTAAAAATATATTAGAAAAAAGCCTACCAAAAGTAAGAAGAATGAAGCTCGTACAAGAAAACAAACCCAAAAAGAAAGGCAAAAAGAATTAAACAGGCCCGAAACAAGGAACTCAGGCTTGCGAGAACCCACGTTATGAAAAAACTATCCCAATTATCTATAAAGAAACATATCCAATTATGAAAAAAAACTTGTATCCACTAACATATTTGTAAGCTTCTCAAGTTGTTACTCACTCTTCTTCATTGCACACTTCTGATCTTTGGCACGGTTAAAACATACTTTTTCTACTATATTACTGTTGATGGTGGTTTTTAGCTTAGGGTTAAAATCGTAAAACCCTAGTCAGACAATGACGTCACAAAACTTGAGTAATAATGTCTCCACCAAGCGCATTTATTGAACCCTTTAATTTAACTGCGAGAAAATTACCAGGGTACCTTTTTTGTTTTTAATGCTAATTAGGTTTTCGACAAGCCAAAGCCCCTAATTCTCACGCCGCACGTGCCAATGGTGCATCATGCCAGCCACATCCTACCGCGCCAAGGCATGCCAACCATGCTAGCCGCACCCTTGTGCCAATGGCTCATCATGCCATCCACATCCAACCACGCCAAGGCATGCCAACCATGCTATCCGCAACCCTGTGCCAATGGCAAATCATGCCCGGCCACACCTACCGGTGCCAAGGCATGCCAACCATGCTAGCCGCACCCCCGTGCCAATGGAAAATCATGCCGATGGCAAATGCCAACCATGCCCGACCACACCAATGGCAAATCATGCCGCGCAAGGCATGCCAACCATGCTAGCCACACCCTGTGCCAATGGCAAATCATGCCAGCCACACATACCGCGCCAAGGCATGCCAACCATGCTAGCCGCACCCCTGTGCCAATGGAAAATCATGCCCGACCACACCTACCGCGCCAAGGCATGTCAACCATGCTAGCCGCACCCAAAAGCCAATAACAAATCATGCCAGCCGCACCTACCGCGCCCAGGCATGCCAAACCATGCTAGCCGCACCCACTGTGCCAATGGCCAAATCATGCCACCACACCTACTCGCCAAGGCATGCCAACCATGCTAGACGCACCCCTGTGCCAATGGAAAATCATGCAAGCCACACCCACAGCGCCAAGGCATGCCAACCATGCTAGCCGTACCCCTGTGCCAATGGCAAACCATGCCAGCCACAACTACCGCGCCATGGCATGCAAACCATGCTAGCCGCACCTCTATGCCAATGGCAAACCATGCCAGCCACACATACTGCGCCAAGGCATGCCAACCATGCTAGCCGCACCCCCGTGCCAATGGAAAACCATGCCATCCACACCTCTTTGCGCCAAGGCATGCCAACCATGCTTGCTTTTGCACCCCACATGCCAAGCCAAACCGCACCTTGCCTTGGCCCTATCCATGCTAGCCGCACCATGTGTCAACGGCATGCAAAACCCTTGGCCCCACCATGCCAAGCCAAACCGCACCTTGCCTTGGCCCTAGCCGTGCTAGCCGCGCCATGTTCCAACGGCATGCCAAACCCTTGGCCCCACCATGCCAAGCCAAACCACACCTTGCCTTGGCCCTTGCCATGCTAGCCGCACCATGCGCCAACGTCATGCTAAGCCCTTGGCCCCACATGCCAAACATACCTAGCCGCGCCACCATGCTGGGCTTCCCTACGCGGCTACCAAAAACGAAGGCGTGCGACGATCAACGATACCCCTTCAATCCCAGGAGAAAATCCTAGACATCCAAGGTTACCAGACGACACATGGTAACCGTTGTCCCGAAAACCTATGTTTGGCCACGTCAAACCATGCCATGCCAATGGCATGCGCCACCATGCTGGCCTTCCCTACGCGGTTACCAAAAAACGAAGGCGTGCGACGATCAACGGTCCCCCTTCAATCCCAAGAGCAAATCCTATCCATCCAAGGTTACCAGACAACGCATGGTAACCTTTGGCCCGAAACCTAAGTTTGGCCACGCCAAACCATGCCATGGTAACAACATGCCAACCTAGCCGCGCCACCATGCTGGCCTTCCCTACGCAGCTACCAAAACGAAAGCGTGCAATGATCAACGGCTATCTTTCCTCTTGAGATGCAAAATCTCGACCGTCGAAGGTCACCAAGCTAGCAAGTCTCCCCAGTTCGAATTGCCTAGAAATAACAACATGCTACATGTTTTCCACAAAAACATTCGAGACATCAACACATATCACAAACTGGGGGATCCTCTTTGGGTATTGGTTTGACGGTTTACTGTGCGCGCGGCGTACACTACGCCCGTCATAAGGAAGTGTCATAAGGATGAGCGGTTAGTAAATACGGGGAGTTAATGGTGAAACTTTCTTTTTTTATGGAACATCAATTCCATGCGTTAACGGTTTTATGGAACATCAATTCCATGCGTTAACGTTACCACCTCCCCCCATTTATTCACCCATTTTTCCATTCCATAATGATTCCGGGGCACGTTTCACTTCGATTTGTATAAGTAGGTCTTACCTATTTCCACCGAACAACAAGTTCAGTCAGGAGCATACACCACTCAAAACGTTTGCTAACTTTCCCATCTCGTTAGCTTCCCACTTTACGATACGAGTCGTAACACAACTACTCTTCCGAGAATCAACCATTCTGGTCTCATCACTTTCCTTGCTTCCCTCCCCAAAACCAACCCATTCTCCTCCACTCTGTGACCGAAGCAAGTTTGGAACGGCCATTTCTTGGTTTAGGCCAGACTTTTACAGATTGATCTCTCGAATCTAAAGTACTCCCTTGCAGTACATTGTTTAGGGTTTAAATTCATTTCTGACCCACACACACTCGAAATTACCAAAATCAGCAGAAACCATTTTCACCCACAAACTATTGGCGACCACAGTGGGAGATTGATCTTTCGGTTACAATGTCAAATTTTCAATCATCGATCTCATACTTTGACGCAGACATCAGAACGGTAGAGGAAAACAATCCGCTCATGGATCGAATCAGCTACCAGACGACCCTATACGATCCGCTCTGGGATCGACGACTCAGTGCAGACGACCGATTACCAGTCATGACACCGCAAGGGGCGACTGGGGACTTCCCAGAGGTTAAAAGCAAACGATCCTCCCGAAAATCGACGACTCAGTTATCAGGCAACTCAGTAACGACTGGGGACTTTCCACAATCACGGCGGTGCTTCCTGTAAAACCTAGTCTTACACCAGGAAGGTTTCCTTTTTCATCAGGAGACCTAAAAAACCAAGTAAGTCTTACCTAGACAAGATGCGTAGTTTACCTTTTCAAGTTTTCACGGGAATAAGAAAAAAACACAATAGCGATGTTCTGTTCCATCCCATGTCATCTACCAAACACACGGTTCCATGGTTTTCCTGGGATGCCGGCAACACTTTCAACCAAGACAACATCATTTCCAAAAAAAAAAAAACAATTCATTCCTAAATGATTCATTCCAAAAGAATAATCTAAAACCGTCAAGGTAACATTTATCTATCAACACAAAAAAATATCCATAAAATCAAAACCATAAACCAGCGCTTCCATTTGCTTTTCAAAAAAAAAAACAAAGAAGTTCGGAAGACGTAAATGTATTCAAGGAAAGTTTTCCAACATCGGCTTGCTCCTCTTAGCAAAGGCCTCCTTGTGCTCTGGAGAGCCATCCTTTTCAACTTCAGCTGCCTGCACTACCTTTTGAATTCCGCTTCCTGCTTCTTCACCATGTCTGCGGAAGGACCTTCGACTGTTTGGGCTAGCAACATTTCAACCTCGGAGAAACCGTCGACAAACTAAGGAGCATTGAACTCGAAATTTATGCACATGTCACGGTGGAACCTCCAGCTCGAGATTACGTCCTCAGAAACCGTATGACCAGTCACGTTGCACATGTCGTTAATCTAAGACAAGGCTTCCTCCACACGCTTGACCAGAGCGTATCGGCTAGTAATTTTCTTGGTCGTGGCAATATGACCGTAGCTTTCCCATATCTTGGTATATAACGTCTCATGTTTAGTCGGGTACGCTAAATCCCCCAATCAACACGTGATCCGGATAAGGAACCGGGTATGGAGGAACAAAGGTGGCGCCTGCGACTGCATCAGTAACTGGCGAAGGATTCCTAACAACAATTGCGCCAACATTCACGTGAGCAATCTTCGCTGTCTGAGTCACAACAACGCTTCCATATTGATTGGCCTCTGTTTCAAAGCCACCAGGCTTGGCTAACACGGCTGGAGACAAAGCCGTGTCTTCACCAGTTTCCATCTCAAGTTCGTCTTCAGAACCGGCTTCGCTCTGTGATATCATGGCTTAGACACTCTTTTTTTTTCTTTTAAAGGGAGAGGAAGAAGGAAGGAAAAAGAATAGCATGGAGAAGACTCACTGATTCTCTTTCAGACCGACTAGAGGAAGATTCAACAATGCTATCGGAAGAACTACTCTACCATCTCTGGACTCTAAGCTTTCATCCTTCTCGGATTCCCCTTCTCCATGGGTAGTCTAAGCATCACTGTTTTCCGTCTCAAGAGGTGCAGTTTTCTGACTACGTGCAAGTTTAGTGAAGGCATTCACGCTGCTAAGACCCTAGGCAAGGCACAAGAAAGAACACTCGAAATGAGACAAAGATATACGCAATCAGACCGAATCGGAAGAAAATTATACGTACTCGTATATTGGAAGAGCTAAAAGTCGGAGAGCCATCGGATCCGACTAAAAACCACCAGCACGTCTTTTAGATCTTCGCTCCTTCACTTGGGGACTATCTGCATTCGGGCTAACGGTTTTCTCTTGGGATCCCTCAGCAATGGATTTTCCGCTAAACTCGCAGGAGAATGCTTACCTGATAGACACATTTTTGTGTCTAATTTGTCTCGATTCTTTATATTGATAGTGCTCATTTTTGTTCTTATTATGGTGCTTTATGTGTGTGTAGGTATTTTTGGCCAATAAACATTTTTGGAAAAATCGGATCGAAAAGTTGCACCCGGAGGACACCTACTATTCGGACTCTCACTATGGATTAGGGGTACCCAAATTACTAAGGGGCACCCTCAGGACACCCCAAGGAAGCTGCTATTCGCACCCCCACTCTGGATAGGGGGAAACCACCTTTCTTCCCAAATTCAAATTTCAAATTGGCGGGAAAACCTTTGCAGACGAAAAACAGATTAGGGTTCGGGTTTTTGGAGGATTTAAGGAGATTCAATCGCGTTATTTTGGTGGATTACTGTTAGAGCCTAACAGGCTCTGGTATAGTCATTTGTTTGAATCCAAATTGGCTAGAACTCGAGTTGGAGCAAAGCAGGGGAGGTGAAGTTTTCACGGGTTTTGTTTGATTATATTTGGCGATTCTGGAGAGATTTGAGGCAAGATAATCTTTCCCGAGATTCATATCAATCTAATTGAGGGATTGGAGTGACTGTATGGCTCGAAACGCGTAGAAAGAGTTTGGAAAGTGGAAAATTCCGAGACTTTTTGCCGAAGAAAAGAGGAGATTTAATCGAGTTTTAGGGTTGTTGTTGTGTATATATAGCCTAGGTATGAGTCATAGAAGGTTACGGATACTTTGGGGGAACTTTAGAACACAATAGAGAACGAAATCAAGAGTTGTAGGAAATTGTTTCTTCTGGTGCACAAGGAAGAACACGAAGAACAAAGGCCATTCAAGACAGTCGTTTTAGGGGTCTTAAAATCAGCGACAAAGCAACAGTGTTTACAACAGTTTTCTGTAACAGTTTCATTGTAACAGCTGTTTTGTAACGCAAATACACCGTTGCAAACAGTCTGTGTTATTACTTTTCACTCTTTTAATCAACTTTTGAATCATAAACACATATTTTGAGACATGATTAATATGAGGAGCTATACCCCATTGCTGAGGCGATAGAGGAAGCTATTTTTCCAACAAAAAGTGGTATATTCTATTTTATCTTTTTATTTGCAATTATTATATGATTATTTGCCTTGAACTATTATTGAATATGATTTTTATTTGAGTGATTGTGATTTATTTTGATGGAGTATGCTTAGTTTTAAGACTTTTGATGCTTCATACTTGGTATTTACAATTATTACTTTTGAAAATCTACTTGTTGCAATATTTTAGAATCAAATTAAACAAGAAAATTGCATAAATATAAGTATTGGTTTAATCACTTTGAACTTGGAAAATAGTGGAATCTTAGCCTCAGTGTTTCTTTTAATATTGATATCATCTTTGTCTAAGTTTGCTATAATTTTGAGTGTGTTTTCTATTTTAGTTTTGAATTTAAGTCTAAAAAAAATCCTTCACAAGTTCGAGAATCGAATCACTTTTCTTACCACTTTACAAACAACTTCAAAATCACATCAATTTTTGGCGCCGCCGACGGGGACTTGTTTTTAGGGTTTTAGATTTATTATTTTTGTTTTTTTATTATTTTTGTTCTTTTTTACGTTTTTGGGTATTTATCTTTTGTCTACAGGTTTTGGATCATAAAGAAAATTGAGCCAAGGAGTTTGGTGATTTCGTAAAAGACTTGGAGCTAAAGATTAAAGCGAAAAGAACTAAAAGAAGACAATTTTATTTTAGTTATTTTGTTTTTAGGGTTTGTTTATTTTTAGAAAAAAAAAAAAAAAATGTATTAGGGTTTATTATTATTTTTGTAATTTTTCTTTTCTTTTGGACTTTGGACTTTTGGACTTTGGACATTATTTTTATTTTTACCCTACGGAAGGGTACTTTTAAATATAAACGTTTTTGCGAGAAGGAGGACAATTACGATATTGTCTGCACCTTGGGTTCGTACTCGACATAGAGTCGGTGGCCCGAGTCGACTGTGGATTCATCCCCTGTCCTGGAACGGGAGGTAAGATTCTGAACACTCGCGAATCCCCGTCGCGAGTTCTTGGATTCCTTGGTTTGCATATATCTTTGAGGACTTGAATACGGCCGCTTTAATTTTCTAGTAAAGGGGCAAGGCCTGGCCATACAAGATAAGGGTTCGGATTTCATCACCGTTTTCTTCTTGCCCCCCTTAGGAACACGTAGCCTACGCGAACCTAAGCCTTAAAATTTTGACTAGAACAAGACCGCTAGGGTAACGAGCTCAATAGGAAAGTCATTCGAAAAATATTGGTTACTCTTTTAAGCACACTTCAAGTTCATGAAGGTTTACGTGAGTTGAATGTGTGATCGCGCCGCCTTGTAATTCCGATGAGGCCTTGGGTATCAAAGCTCCACCGAGCTTCCTCGACTCTATTCAACTTACTTTGACTTCGGATTGATTCCGAGGGTTTGCTTAAATTGTAACGAATTCCCTTTCGAAGGATTAGAAAGTCTGTCTAGAAACAATCTAAGTGGAGCCATCATGCTTTTTGTTTGCTAGAAATCTCTAGGTTTGCTTTGGTTGAGTCGGCCTTGATTTGTGATTGCATAGAATCTCCTTCCTAATTTTTTTGTATGCCTGAACGTAAAAGAGACGCCCTAGGTAGATTTGTTAAAGAGAAACCTAGTAGTTCTAAGCGTCTCTATTACCTCAATTTAGAAAGTCCGATCTTTGAAGAGTCCGTTTTTGAACGTCCGTTTGGGGAGACAATCCCTAATATTCCGATAGTGCCAAAAATGACAACTTTGAAAGCCTTGTTGAACCCGACTAGGGATACTCGTCCCTCGTGTATCAGGTTAGCTGAAATAGAAGAAAATTATGAAATTAAACCTGGGAACTTACAGCTGCTCCCAATCTTCGTAGGGAAAGAAAATGAAAACCCCTATTTTCATGTTAGGGACTTTGAGGAAATTTGTAGTACCCTAAAGATTAGAAACCTTGATGATGATGCTTTGAGACTCAGGTTATTCCCCTTTTCCTTGAAAGATAAAGCTAAATCGTGGCTATATAGTTTGGCTTCTTGGTCAATTGAAACATATGAACAACTTACATCTGCCTTTTTGAACAAGTTTTTCCCTAGGCACAAAACACCGTCTATTAGGACGCAAATCTGCACGTTTTCTCAACAGGAGGGAGAATCTTTGTATAGGTATTTGGAAAGGTTCAATGATCTATTAGCCCAATGTCCTCATCATGGTCTAGAAAAGGTTAGGTTAGTTCGGATCCTTTATGAGGGTTTAGATTATTCCCTACGACCACGGTAGAATCTATGTGTACAGTGGGTTTGAAAACCAAACAGATTGATGAGGCGATGACATATTTGCATGAAATCGCCGAAAAGACCCAACAATGGGAAAATAATAGGGAACCCAGAAAACAATTCTTCTAGGCAAGGAAAACGTTAATAAGGTAGAAGGAGGCTTTGAATCATATACCAAAATTGCTAACAATAGCGAAAAGGTTAGAAGCTTTAGACGTGGGTCACACTAGTGGTAGATTGGAGCCTTTTTGGGAAGATAATGAAGAGCAAGCCAATGCTCTCAATAATAACACTAGATTTAATAACTGTCAAAAGTTTGACCCA
This sequence comes from Papaver armeniacum, assembly GCA_023531295.1. NCBI lineage: Eukaryota > Viridiplantae > Streptophyta > Magnoliopsida > Ranunculales > Papaveraceae > Papaver > Papaver armeniacum. The sequence goes on along the minus strand of JAJJWW010016895.1, from coordinate 24,261 downwards.
TATTCGAAATCTATAATCCTGGTTGGAGAAACCATCCAACTTTTAGGTGGTCTAAGGGCCAAAGTTAAGGTCGGTTTAGTAATTCTAATGCTCCCCCAGGTTTTGGTTACACTAAGAATTCTTCGGGCCCGTAAAATAAAATAAAAAAAAAAAAACGACTAGCTTAGAGGAATCTATTAAGATGTTAGCAAAAACTCAGGATATGTTAGCACATAACCAAATTAGTTTTCAACAGAAACCAAAGCGTAACTTTCAAACTAATGCCGAGCCTTGCTAAGTTAGAACTCCAAGTGGGCCAAATAGCTAAGACCTTAAGTGAAAGAGATAACGGAAGGTTCCCTAGTCAGACTAATCCCAATCCTAGAGGAGTTCATGATGTAGGTACAAAACCATCGAACCAATTAAATGCTATTAGAACCCTTAGGAGTGGTAGAGTAGTAGACAATCAGGTAACCATGCCCGATAGTGAACATATTGTAGTTCACCCCTCAGGATCTCACCCCTCAGGACCACCACTAGCTGAGGAGACTGATAAAATGTCTGATGATGCCAATTCGGTTCCTGAGAGGTCTGATTCTATGCCTAGAGCCTCGTTTCCCCAACTATTAGTACCAACAAAGAAGGAGTCGAACTTTAATGATATATTGGAGGTTTTTAAGCAAGTTACCATAAACCTTCCTTTATTAGATGCAATTAGGAAAATTCCTTCTTATGCCAAGTTCCTTAAGGATATGTGTACGCGAAAGCGAAAACTTAGCGTCCATAAGAAAGCCTTTTTAGCTAGTCATGTAAGTTCAATCATTCAGAACACCACAACTCCAAAGTACAAAGACCCGTGTTCCCCTACCATTGCTTGTACAATAGGTAAACACCGGTATAAAAAGCTTTACTTGACTTAGGAGCCGGTGTGAACTTACTTCCGTACCATGTGTACTTACACTAGGACTTGGTGAAATGAAACCTACTCGAGATGACATTGCTAGTTATGATAGGTTCATTAAAATTCCTCGAGGTGTTATCGAGGATGTTCTCATTGAGGTCGACAAGTTTATTTATCCTGTTGATTTTGTTGTTCTAGATACCCAACATGTCCCCGACCCGAGAACCCGGATACTGTGATTTTAGGTCGCCCATTTTTAGCTACGTCTAATGCGATCATTAACTGTCGAAATGGTGTGATGAATTTATCTTTTGGTAATATGACTATGGAGATGAACATTTTTAATGTCGAAAAGCTACCCTATGAGCTAGATGACACATGTGTTGAAGAGGTGAACATGATAGAAGCCTTAGTTCGGGAGTCATTACCAAACATTTTTTTCAAGACCCATGAGAAAGTTGTCTATCCCATTTTGGTTTAGATTTTGATGACGATAGCACTATTGCACAAGTGAATGCTCTATTAGATTCTACCCCCGTGTTAGACACTGATAGATGGAAAGCTAGGTTCGAACCATTACAGTTTGAGAATACCTTAATTCCTTCTTTAGAAGAGCCTCTTGTTGGACCTAAAACCACTACCCGACACTCTAAAGTATGTGTTTTTAGGCCCATCTGAGACTTTACCTGTGATTGGAACTTCCGATTTGGATAGTGATCAGGGAAGTAAGCTAGTAAAAGTACTTCAAGACAATAAGGAAGCTTTAGGGTGGACCATAGCGGACATTAAGGGTATAAGTCGTACTGTGTGTATGCATCGATTCATTTAGAAGAAGACTCCAAACCTTCTAGGAGATGCAACGTCGACCGAACCATAACATGAAAGAGGTAGTTCGAAAAGAGGTGCTTAAGTTGTTAGATGCGGGTATTATCTACCCAATTTCGATGATGAAGTGGGTCAGCCCGTTCATTTGTCCCAAGAAATCGTGTATCACCGTAGTCCGAATGATAATAATGAGTTAATCCCAACCCGAGTGACCACGGGATGGCGTGTTTGTATCGACTATAGGAAATTGAACAAGGTCACAAGGAAGGATCACTTTCCCTTCCTTTTATCAACCAAATGCTAGAGAGATTAGTGGACATAGTCATTATTGCTTCTTAGATGGCTACTCTGTTATAATCGGATCGTTATTGCCCCGTAAGACCAAGAGAAAACCACTCTTACCTGTCCCTTTGGTACCTTTGCGTATAGACGCACGCCTTTCGGGCTATGTAATGCCCCTGCGACTTTTCAACGTTGTATGATGAGAATATTTTCTGATATGGTAGAATGGTTTCTAGAGGTCTTTATGGATGATTTTTCAGTGTTTGGTTCATCTTTTGATGAGTGCTTGCATCATTTAACATTAGTGTTGACTAGGTGTAAGGAAAAGAATTTAGTGCTTAATTGGGAAAAATGTCATTTTATGGTTAAGTCGGGAATTGTGTTAGGGCACATCATTTCTTCAAAGGGTATAGAGGTAGATAAAGCCAAAGTTGACCTTATTAAGACTTTACAGGTCCCAAAAACCGTAAAAGATATTAGGTCATTACTAGGGCATGCAGGTTTTTACCGTCGATTCAATAAGGATTTTAGCTTGATTTCTAGACCTCTTTGCAATTTGCTTGCAAAAGATGTTAAGTTTGTCTTTGATGATTCTTGTTATAGGCTTTTGAAAAGCTTAAGAATTTACTCACTACTGCCCCGATAGTCCAGGCACCTAACTGGAACCTACCCTTTGAAATTATGTGTGATGCTTGATTATGCTATAGGTGTTGTGTTAGGTCAGCAAGAAAACAAATTACTTCATCTCGATTTACTATGCTAGCAAAACTCGAATGATGCCCAAATGAACTATACAACTACCGAGAAGGAACTGTTATCCATCGTGTTTGCCTTGGATAAGTTTAGATCCTACCTATTAGGTAAGATCGTAATCTATACTGATCATGCTGCTTTGAAATACCTTTTGTATAAGAAGGTGTTGATGGTGGTTTTTAAACAAGGGGTAAAATCGTAAAACCCCATGACCTAGTGTTACCCGCAACATATTAACTAAGAGCATTTAACTCGGTGTAAATAATTAATAGGGGTATTTTTTCAAAATACCGATTAGGTTTTCGACACGTAACCCTAATTCCAAAACCAAGCCGCACATCGCGCACCATGGCAACAATGCCAAACCAAGCCGCACACTCGCGCACCATGGCAACAATGCCAAACCAAGCCGCACACTGCGCACCATGGCAACAATGCCAAACCAAGCCGCACACTACGCACCATGGCAACAATGCCAAACCAAGCCGCACACTTTGGCAACAATGCCAAACCAAGCCGCACACTATGGCAACAATGCCAAACCAAGCCGCACATCGCGCACCATGGCAACAATGCCAAAACCAAGCCGCACACTGCGCACCATGGCAACAATGCCAAACCAAGCCGCACACATCAAGCGCACCAACGGCAAAACCAATGCCAAACCAAGACGCACACCGCGCACCACCGCAACGACGCAAAACCAAGCCGCACATCGCGCACCATGGCAGCGACACCAAAACCAAACTACGTATCGCACTCATTGGCAACCATGCCAAACTAAGCCGCTATGCCATTGGCACATGCCAAATATAGCGCCTAGGCTTGCAAAACGTGCAACTAGGTCAACATGGCCGTACGCGCCATTGGCACATGCCAACACGCACCACAAGCCATATTTCCAAGCCGCTATGCCATTGGCACATGCCAAATATAGCGCCTAGGCTTGCAAACCATGCAACCTAGGCCAAGTCGGCCACGCATGCCATTGGCACATGCCAACATGCTCGCCGGTAGCTTTTCCTACCAAGGCCACGGCCCTAACGGCCACGCATGCCATTGGCACATGCCAACATGCTCGGTGGTAGCTTTTCCTACCAAGGCCACGGCCCAAACGGCCCACGCATGCCATTGGCACATGCCAACATGCTCGCCGTAGCCCTACCAAGGCCACGGCCCTAACGGCCACGCATGCCATTGGCACATGCCAACATGCTCGCTGGTAGCTTTTCCTACCAAGGCCACGGCCCTAACGGCCACGCATGCCATTAGCACATGCCAACATGCTCGCTGGTAGCTTTTCCTACCAAGGCCACGGCCCTAACGGCCACGCATGCCATTGGCACATGCCAAAATGCTCGCTGGTAGCTTTTCCTACCAAGGCCACGGCCCCAGCCCCAGCGGCCACGCATGCCATTGGCACATGCCAACATGCTCACTGGGTAGCTTTTCTTACCAAGGCCACGTCCCTAATGGCCACGCATGCCATTGGCACATGCCAACATGCTCATTGGTAGCTTCTCCTACCAAGGCCACGGCCCTAACGGCCACGCATGCCATTGGCACATGCCAACATGCTCATTTGGTAGATTTTCCTACCAAGGCCACGGCCCTAATGGCCACGCATGCCATTGGCACATGCCAACGTGCTCATTGGTAGCTTTTCCTACTAAGGCCACGGCCTAACGGCCACGCATGCCATTGGCACATGCCAACATGCTCATTGGTAGCTTTTCCTACCAAGGCCACGGCCTAACCACGCATGCCATTGGCACATGCCAACATGCTCATTGGTAGCTTTTCCTACCAAGGCCACGGCCCTAACGGCCACGCATGCCATTGGCACATGCCAACATGCTCGCTGGTAGCTTTTCCTACCAAGGCCACGGCCCTAACGGCCACGCATGCCATTGGCACATGCCAACATGCTCACTGGTAGCTTTTCCTACCAAGGCCACGGCCCTAACCGCCACGCATGCCATTGGCACATGCCAACATGCTCGCTGGTAGCTTTTCTTACCAAGGCCACGGCCCTAACGGCCACGCATGCCATTGGCACATGCCAAACACACACGCTGGTAGCCTAACTTGCAAACCGTGCAACCTACCACCAAGGCATTCCGCACATGCCAAACACACAAACACACACGCCATCAACTTGCAAACCGTGCAACCTACCACCAAGGCATTCCGCACATGCCATTGGCACATGCCAAACACACACGCCGGGTAGCCTAACTTGCAAACCGTGCAACCTACCACCAAGGCATTCCGCACATGCCATTGGCACATGCCAAACACACACACACGCTGGGTAGCCTAACTTGCAAACCGTGCAACCTACCACCCAGGCATTCCGCACATGCCATTGGCACATGCCAAACACACACGCTGGTAGCCTAACTTGCAAACCGTGCAACCTACCACCAAGGCATTCCACACATGTCATTGGCACATGCCACATGCGCCCCTAGCAGCACCACTTGCACTCAAGATGTAACCAACACTCGAGACATCAACACAAACTGGGGGATGCTTTCCAGGGTTTTGGTTTGGCGGTCACAACTTGCAGCGTACACTACGCTCACATTAAGAAAGCGTGAAAAGGAATAAAGCGGTCAAATAAATGAGGAAATAATGGTGAAAACGTTTTCACCCATTAACACCATGCGGTTACCACCTCCTCTCATTATTTCACCCTTTACTCTCTTCCTTCATGAGACCGTGGTACGTTTCAATCTCGACTTGTATAAATAGGTCTTACCTATTTCCACCGGACAACAAGTCTCGGTCGGGAGAAAAATACAACACTCTCGTAAAAGGCAACTTTGCAAGCTCTCCAAAAAGCTTTCATCTCTTGCAAGCTTCCTAAGCTTTCACTTTGATACAAGTCGAGATACTACTCTCCCCAGGAACTATTCTGGTCTCAACACCTTTCTTTGCTTCCCTCCCCAAATCAACCCTTCTCCTCCACTTTGTGACCAAAGCAAGTCCTGGAACGGCCATTTCTTGGTTTAGGCCGGACTTGTACATATTGATCTCTCGAATCTATAAAGTGCTCACGTGCAGCACATTTGTTTAGGGTTTGAACCGTTTCTCACTCACCTACCGAATTTACCGAAATCGGCGAAAACGATTTTTACCCATAAACAATTGGCGACCACAATGGGAGGATTGATCTATCGGCTACAATGTCGACTGTCGATCTCGTTCTTCGACCCGGATGTCAAGATGGTAGGGGAAGGCGACTCAATCCGACTCAACTACCAGATAACCCGGTTACCAGTTGTAAAAACAGCACAAGAAAACCGGGGACTCGCTAAAGACGCTACCACTCAATCCGGCTCAACTACCAGACATCCCGGTTACCAGTTGTAAAAATTGCACATGAAAATTGGGGACTCGCTGAAGATGCTACCAGCGATTGGGGACTTGCTGGCGATGCTACCAGTAAAGCCGCCTTTTACTTGGAGAGGGCGTGTTCGCAAAAACCTATAAAGTGAGTAAAATTAGACTGGGCAAGATATACGATCTGTTTTTAGACTCTTAGTAAAACCGTCATACTACGAGTATTGTGCCTATTGCTAGCACACACTTTCATAAAAGCAATATTCCTTTCCCAAAACATAATCGAGAGTCATATTATCAAAACCATTCATCCCAGAAATAATCCAATATCCTCAAAAGCTACCAAATTGTCTACCAAAATCGGTCAAACTTTGAACTAGACATCCTAGTATGTCTTTCAAAAAAAAAAAAAAAAGAAAAAGAACCTAAATGAAAGTTTAACGGAGAAACATTCAAGGAAAATCATCCAACAGAGGTCTGTTCTTCTTGAGAAAGTCAACTTTGCATCTTCAAGAGCCGCTCTCTTCATAGTCAACATCTTGGAAAGCTTTTCGAGTTCTACCTCCCGTCGTGCAATCTCCTCGGCGGAAAGGCTTTCGATTGCTGCATCTTTCAACTTTTGGATCTCGGCAAGGCCTTCGACAAACCACGAAGTGTTGAACTCCTTTTCTACGCACACGTCGCGATGGTGCTCCCATTCGGCAATAACGTCTTGAAACGGTGTGACCCGGTCCACCACACGCATATCCTCGATGGAAGATAAAGACTCTTCCACACGTTTAACCAAAGACAAGAAAACAATAAAACAAATTGAAAGAGAAATCTTTGGAGTACATAGCTGGAATATGCTTGCCCACTTTATCACTACCACGCTACCGCTAACACCATGACGTGATAACAAAGATACGAGGTAAAAAGGGGGAGCCAACCCATTTCATAAGCATAACACCTTTTGGAATTTGAATAAGGAAAGGATTTCTGTTTGAGCTACGTATGGGAAGAGTAAAATGGTCTCGCGAGAACATGTCCAAGCCACGCCAAGCCGCGCGTGCCAAGCCAATGGTCCACACCATACCGAAATCCAAGCCGACGTCCATGCCTAACCAGCGTCCACACCAAGTCGGCGCCCATTCCAAGATGATCCAGGCCTGCGCGAAACGCTTGCGAAGCGCTTGCCGGACGCTTGCCGGACGCGCTTGCGACACGCTTACCGTGACGCACATGCCGAACACATGCCGCACGCGCATGCCGACCGCATAGCAGATACCACACTTTGTGATAACGGTTTGCATCCTTCCGGCGCTAACATCTTGCGCCCTTCCAAAGACTATCCTCGCCCTTCGAAACAGCGCCATGGCTCCAAAGATTCGTGATCAAAACCGTGTCATCCCCGCACGATACACTTACGATCACTGGAACCGAGCCACTTCCGCCACCCCAACGGTTCTTCAAGCATGGAAGCTCCAACCGTCACCGAGACGCGGCTACTCCACCATCGTGGCAAGATACTCGGAAGATCCTAAGAAGCCGACCTCCTTTTAGCACTCACATTTGATGAAAAGACAAAAGATACTTCGACAGACGCGCGTTTATAGATGAAGAGGCTCGCGTAGCTCTTGAACGCCCAGTAGAAGGGGATAAGCAATCCAATTTCGTCACACGTGAAGATCAGGAAAACTTCTCCAAAATCGAAAGCAATGGAAATCAATAACTCTCCTGAGTTCACGGAGACCCTTCTTCCATTAGGACCCGCATAATCGGAACTTCGACCACAAAGTCGTACAGTCTATGATGAAACAGTTATGTGAGATTCTATATTTCTCCAAGGAGTAGCGTCAAGACATATTTGCACCCCTCAACCGCACTACATCAGGAAAGCAGGCGTTTCCAGCCAGGGAAGCCGTTCCTAAACCCCAACCTCTCTTAGAAAGCACGATCGACAGATGTAACTGGGGACTCCTAACCTCTGTTCTCTTGAGGGATGTCGAGTTTGACAGAACGTGACGCGGCCTCCGACTTCAAAATGGTAGCCGTCAAGGCTCTGAGAGTTGCAAGATGTCGTTTCAACGTTCTCTCCAGAAGTAACTACGCATAAACGTTCTCCAGCAGCGGCTTCGCTTCAACGTTCGCTTCAACGCCACTCCTTCCTGCAAAGGGTCGTGCCGCCACACTCCCCATATCAAGGAACATAGCCACAGCCAGCCAATCTTCGTAGTCATGGACACCTTTTAATCCATCTCGCCAAAACTCGTAATCATAGACAGTTTGCTCGCTTACGCATCCAGCCAATCCTTTTACTTCCACGGAAGCCCATAGAATATCAGCCAACCTACTTTGTTACCACGACAATGTAGTTTCTCCTGATTACATCTCCTACCAAGAATTGTTGCCCCTCATTCGTTGATACCAGCCAGAGCTTCACCGCAGCAGCAATTACTACAAAGATGGAAACACGTATACCATACTTGAGGACGGAAGATATACACGGGATCCCTTCACTGTCAAAGCTCCGAAGACACAGTCCACCAAAAATCCGTACCCACAACACGGTCCTCTACTCTTCAACGGTGCAGCGCAAGAATATCATCACCTCTCTGTCTAGAAGACGCCTTCAATACTTTACGAGGCCGCGGAGGATCCCGAGCCTGCACTATCCAGAATATGTCATCATGTAATTTCTGAGCATCTCAAACACATCCAGCAAGATGCATCGGCACCGAAGTTTTCTCCCAAATGGTAAGGGTCGTACATAATCACTAAAGCGTATGATAGTGGTTACTACAAGATTATCTTAAAGAAGATGGGGAAAGCTAGAGACAGTCATCAACGGAAAGTGGCTTAAGGCATACTACGCCTAATCACTTCCCTGCAACATGCTACATCAAAAATTCCTACTCTTCAAGTCTCAAGTTAAATCTTCAATCCTCTGAGACTCCAAGGCCAAAGCTTTCTCCTCTTCCAGCATGGCTTCTGTGGCAGGAATCACACCAGCAAGAATACCAAAAATCTGCCGACTTTCACAATATTGAGACGATGTCACAACCAACCGATATTAAACTCCAAGGATTCACAGAGGACGCCATGTTCTCCCACCTTTGAATAGCTAACTCTGCAGCGGCACGGATGGACATATTTTCCATCTCAACAATCATTGGAAAAAGACAGTTCACTACGGAAACCAAGGCGGACGAACATCACTTCACTGCGCTCCTGGTAGCGATATGGCCGCATGTCTTCCATTTCCTCATATAAAGGACCACGAATTCTTTCCGCACCAGGAAACCGCCAACATTCCGATAATTGGAGGAGAGACACCTCATACGAGTCCCAAACGACGAACCTGCATAGGGGTATTCATGAAAAGAGAGCCCTAAATCAGCGTTCTCCAAGTCTCAGCAGCATCAACAAGGTTGGATTTTAAGGGAGGGGAACGACTAGGTCATCCTCGTCGATAACACTAACGCATGCTCCAATGGGATATCTCTGCACAAAAGGAAAATTTTCCATTCATCAAACAAGCGGTAAAGCGTACGTCGGTCCACCAAAGAAGAAGAAAACATACCGGTATGATTTTCTTAACCCGAATAACCTTTGTTGGGATACTCCACCGCAGTCGACCTCGCGCCCTCACATGGAGAACCTGGCTGGTTAGAAGATGGTTCGTCTCTGTGCGACATGACAAAGAGAGAAACTCAACAAGAAGAACCCTTTCTTAAACGAGGGAGATGATGCAATTACGTTGGGTATGAATACGGAACCTTAAAAAAGGAAAGGAAGCAATGAGGGACATAACGCTTCCAGATTTTAGCATGGATAATGCCCTGATTGAAGCCGCGCGCGTGAAGGAAGGCAAAACAAGGAAACTTTGCTATCTGAAGAAACACCTACTCCCTCCTTGTTTACACCGGTCTCGCCAGCTAGCACAATCAGCTTCCCCACCTTGCGCCGGTCCCGCCAGCTAGCACGCTCATTTTCCCAACTCACGCCCAACTTCCCAACGCCGCCCAAGTTGCACTGGTCCCACCAATTACGCCGACTTCCCAATGGCCGCCCAAGTCACGCCTGCAAGCACGCACAGCTTCCACACCTTGCGCCGGTCCCACCAGCTAGCACACTCAGTTTCCCAACTCACGCCAATTTCCCAACGTCTCCCAAGCTGCACCCCCCACCAATTGTGCCAACCTCCCGATTTGTGCAAAACTACCAGAGGCAAGGATTCCAAATCCTATTTATAAAAGGTCAGACAAGCCTCTTCAATTCTCTTTACGGTTTGCTGTTGATAGTTTGTCACCATCTTATGCTTACCTCGCAACAAAGCCCCTGTTCCGAGCTAAGCAGGGGACTTAATGTTGATGGTGGTTTTTAAACAAGGGGTAAAATCGTAAAACCCCATGACCTAGTGTTACCCGCAACATATTAACTAAGAGCATTTAACTCAGATGTAAATAATTAATAGGGGTATTTTTTCAAAATACCAGATTAGGGTTTCGACCACGTAACCCTAATTCCAAAACCAAGCCGCACATCACACCATGGCAACAATGCCAAACCAAGCCGCACACTGCGCACCATGGCAACAATGCCAAACCAAAGCCGCGCACCATGGCAACAATGCCAAACCAAGCCGCACCCCGCGCACCATGGCAACAATGCCAAACCAAGCCGCACACTGCGCACCATGGCAACAATGCCAAACCAAGCCGCACAATCGCGCACCATGGCAACAATGCCAAACCAAGCCGCACACTCGCGCACCATGGCAACAATGCCAAACCAAGCCGCACACCGCACCATGGCAACAATGCCAAACCAAGCCGCACACTGCGCACCATGGCACCCAAAACAACAACGCCAAAACCAAGCCGCACACCGCGGGCAACGACGCCATGGCCGCAGAACACCAAAACCAAACTACGTATCGCACTCATTGGCAACCATGCCAAACTAAGCCGCTATGCCATTGGCACATGCCAAATATAGCGCCCTAGGCTTGCAAAACGTGCAACTAGGTCAACATGGCCGTACGCGCCATTGGCACATGCCAACACGTACCACAAGCCATATTTCCAAGCCTCTATGCCATTGGCACATGCCAAATATAGCGCCCTAGGCTTGCAAACCATGCAACCTAGGCCAAGTCGGCCACGCATGCCATTGGCACATGCCAACATGCTCGCTGGTAGCTTTTCCTACCAAGGCCACGGCCCTAACGGCCACGCATGCCATTGGCACATGCCAACATGCTCGCTGGTAGCTTTTCCTACCAAGGACACGGCCCAAACGGCCACGCATGCCATTGGCACATGCCAACATGCTCGCCGGTAGCTTCTCCTACCAAGGCCACGGCCCTAACGGCCACGCATGCCATTGGCACATGCCAACATGCTCGCTGGTAGCTTTTCCTACCAAGGCCACGGCCCTAACGGCCACGCATGCCATTGGCACATGCCAACATGCTCACTGGTAGCTTTTCCTACCAAGGCCACGGCCCCTAACGGCCACGCATGCCATTGGCACATGCCAACATGCTCGCTGGTAGCTTTTCCTACCAAGGCCACGGCCCTAACGGCCACGCATGCCATTGGCACATGCCAACATGCTCGCTGGTATCTTTTCTTACCAAGGCCACGGCCCTAACGGCCACGCATGCCATTGGCACATGCCAACATGCTCGCTGGTAGCTTTTCCTACCAAGGCCACGGCCCTAACGGCCACGCATGCCATTGGCACATGCCAACATGCTCACCGGTAGCTTTTCCTACCATGGCCACGGCCTTAACGTCCACGCATGCCATTGGCACATGCCAACATGCTCGGTAGCTTTTCCTACCAAGGCCACGGCCCTAACGGCCATGCATGCCATTGGCACATGCCAACATGCTCGCTGGTAGCTTTTCCTACCAAGGCCACGGCCCTAACGGCCACGCATGCCATTGGCACATGCCAACATGCTCGCTGGTAGCTTTTCTTACCAAGGCCACGGCCCTAACGGCCACTCATGCCATTGGCACATGCCAACATGCTCGCTGGTAGCTTTTCCTACCAAGGCCACGGCCCTAACGGCCACGCATGCCATTGGCACATGCCAACATGCTCGCTGGTAGCTTTTCCTACCAAGGCCACGGCCTTAACGGCGACGCATGCCATTGGCACATGCCAACATGCTCGCTGGTAGCTTTTCTTACCAAGGCCACGGCCCTAACGGCCACGCATGCCATTGGCACATGCCAAACACACACACAACCTACCACCAAGGCATTCCACACATGCCATTGGCCTAAAACACACACGCTGGTTGCCTAACTTGCAAACCGTGCAACCTACCACCAAGGCATTCCACACATGCCATTGGCACATGACAAACACACACCTGGTTGCCTAACTTGCAAACCGTGCAACCTACCACCAAGGCATTCCGCACATGCCATTGGCACATGCACACACACGCTGGTAGCCTAACTTGCAAACCGGTACAACCTACAACCAAGGCATTCCGCAATTGGCATTCCACACACGCGGTCATTGGCACATGCCGCATGCGCCCCTAGCAGCACCACTTGCACTCAAGATGCAACCAACACTCGGGACATCAACACAAACCGGGGATGCTTTCCAGGGTTTTGGTTTGGCGGTCACAACTTGCAGCGTACACTACGCTCACATTAAGAAAGCGTGAAAAGGAATAAAGCGGTCAAATAAATGAGGAAATAATGGTGAAAACGTTTTCACCCATTAAAACCATGCGGTTACCACCTCCTCTCATTATTTCACCCTTTACTCTCTTCCTTCATTAGACCGAGTACGTTTCAATCTCGACTTGTATAAATAGGTCTTACCTATTTCCACCCAGGACAACAAGTCTCGGTCGGGAGAAAAATACAACACTCTCGGAAAAGGCAACTTTGCAAGCTCTCCAAAAAGCTTTCATCTCTTGCAAGCTTCCTAAGCTTTCACTTTCGATACAAGTCGAGATACTACTCTCCCGGAACTATTCTCGGTCTCAACACCTTTCTTTGCTTCCCTCCCCAAATCAACCCTTCTCCTCCACTTTGTGACCAAAGCAAGTCTGGAACGGCCATTTCTTGGTTTAGGCCGGACTTGTACAGATTGATCTCTCGAATCTATAAAGTGCTCACGTGCAGCACATTTGTTTAGGGTTTGAACCAGTTTCTCACTCACCTACCGAATTTACCGAAATCGGCAGAAACGATTTTTACCCATAAACAGAAGGATACCAAACCTAGATTGATTAGGTGGATCCTTTTGTTACTAGATTTTGTCCAGACATTAGAGACAAAAAGGGTGCCGAAAATGTAGTAGCAGACCACTTGTCTAGGATAGTTGTTAGTTCCCCTAATGATTCCCTTCCTATAAGGGATAACTTTCCTGATGAACAATTGTTCTCTGTTTCCCAATCACCTTGGTATGCGAATATAGTGAATTATCTTGTTATGGTCGAATGTCTCAACATTGGGGTAAGCAATATCGCCCTAGGTTTTTAGTCGAGGTTAAGCATTTCTTTTGGGATGATCCTTATCTGTTTAAGTATTGTCCAGACCAGATTATTAGGAGATGTGTACCTTAGAGTGACCAGTCCAATATTATCTCCTTTTGTCATGAACATGCATGTGGGGGTCATTTTAGTGCTAAGAAGACTGCTGCTAAGATATTGCAATGTGGTTTTTACTGGCCTTCGTTGTTTAAAGACTCCCATAGTCATTGTGTTTCTTGTGAGCGTTGCCAGAGTTTATGAACCATATCCCGTAGAAATATGATGCCTTTGAACCCTATTTTAGTGATTGAGGTCTTTGATGTGTGGGGCATTGATTTTATGGGTCCATTTCCTAATTCTTTTGGTTATATTTACATACTTGTCGTTGTAGACTATGTGTCTAAGTGGGTTGAGGAGGTTCCGTGTAAAACAAATGACCACAGGGTCGTAGTCCAGTTTTTGAAAGAGAACATACTTACACGTTTTGGTACACCGCGAGCTATAATTAGTGATGGATGTTCACACTTTTGTAATAGACCGTTTTCTCTTTTAATGAAACAATATGGTATTACCCATAAAGTAGCTACCCCATATCACCCACAGGACTAGTGGTCGGGTAGAGGTCTCCAATAGGGAAATTAAGCGTATTTTAGAGAAAACATTAATCCCAATAGGAAAAGCGGTCGTCGAGGCTTGCGATGCCTTATGGGCTTACCGTCTTTGCGTTTAAGACACCCATTGGAATGTCACCTTATCGTATAGTATTTGGCAAGGCATGTCACCTTCCTGTCGAGTTAGAGCATAGATCCTATTGGGCTATTAAGAAGCTAAACTATTCACTTGACAAGGCAGGAGCTCACAGAAAGCTCCAGCTCAATGAGTTGGACGAGATTCGTAGAGATGCATACGATAGTGCTAAGGAGTATAAGAACAAAATGAAACTTGTGCATGATAAGAATATTTTACGAAAGTCATTTTCTCCAGTCAAAAAGTTCTTACGCGTATGACACTCGTTTGCATCTATTCCCTCGAAGTTGCGCTCTCGGTGGACCGGTCCTTTTGTGGTCCGTCTTGTTTTTCCTCATGGCGCTACTGAGATTGAGACACCCAGATGGTAGTAGTTCTTCAAAGGTTAACGGTCAGCGATTGAAGCCCTTTTTAGAGCCTTTTCCCTACGGGTGATGTTGAGGAGGTCCCTCTAGGGGACCCCCATGTTTACCTTGATTGACCATCGAGGCGGTTTGTATGTTGTATATTATTTTTGTAGGTTTTTGGTTACACTTCACCCAGGTACTATCTTTCCCGACTTCTCTCTTTACTATTTCCTCATGTTACTTATATTTTTGGTACTGTTCTTTAATTAGAAACATTGAGGACAATGTTAGATTTAAGTTTGGGGGTGGGGTAGAAACTTTTGTTACCTTTTTTTTACAATAAATAAACTCCAGAGTCTAGAAATTTATGCTTATTAAGGATGGCACTAACCAATCTAAGTGGATGGAAGCATTTTGGTTGTAGGAGTTGAGGAACCAATCGATTAGATGGAAACATCTAAAGAGTCTATTCATAAAAGCACGAGCTCGGGTGTTAGAAATAACATGATAGTTTCACCATATCTCGTTGAGTCCTTTTCACTTCTGTTTTTATTTTATTTTGTTTTTAAACTATGTTTCTCTAAGTGATTATGTAGGGCTCACGATTCAAGTTGTTACCAATGCTAGGGTGAAATAGAGTGATCGAGATACCAAAAAAAAAAAAACAAGAAAAAAAAAACAAAAAAAAATTAAAAAAAGTTGAAAAAGAAAAGTTGAAAATAATAATAATAATAATAATATTGAGACCAGACCATCAGACCAACCGGAATAAATTCAATAAAGTCGACCACTGGAACCCTTGTATATGCCAGTTGTGTTGATCTAGAGTTAGGATTATCGACCACTGGTTCCCTTGTATATGCCAGTGTGTTGATATTAGTCAACCCAGGTATCTCTCCCATTAGGATAAGTTCATTTTGGCGGAGGCCTTCAGACAGATATGGGAAACACCATTCACTTAGTAAACATCAAAACCATCTATGTTTTTCTCTATATCCATCTTCTTGATCCATCCATGTGATTAGTTTTGACTCTGGGTATTGATGTCCATAGTGCGACTCTCTGAGTAGAGCTCTGTGACTTATATATGAAATTTAGTATGCTTGAGTGCAAACTCGTGTACAACAATTGGAATTTCGCATCTGGGTACTTCCTCCTGTAGTCAATAAGTATGCCAACCAAGGAGACTTTTTAGTGCCTTCCAAGGTTACCCGCATAGATAGTTAGGGTGCAGGTATAAAGGTTTTGTGGGTATATCTCTTGTAAACCCTCCCGAGACTATAACTCGGCCACTAGGGCCACCTAGGGGTTTAAAGGCTTATTGCATACGCTAAATGCAATCGACGATGCCTGCGACAGTGAGTTAGGATTTTATTTTATTTTTTCTTGAGGACTAGCAAATAATAGGTTTGGGGGTATTTGATAGACACATTTTGGTGTCTAATTTGTCTCGATTCTTTATATTGATAGTGCTCATTTTTGTACTTATTATGGTGCTTTATGTGTGTGTAGGTATTTTTGGCCAATAAACATTTTTGGAAAAATCGGCTCAAAAAGTTGCACCCGGAGGACACCTACTATTTGGACTCTCACTATGGATAGCTGTTATTCGCACCCCCACTCTGGATAGGGGGAAACCACCTTTCTTCCCAAATTCAAATTTCAAATTGGCGGGAAAACCTTTGCAGACGGGAAACAGATTAGGGTTCGGGTTTTTTGGAGGATTTAAGGAGATTCAATCGCGGTATTTTGGTGGACTGGACCTGTTAGAGCCTAACAGGCCTGGTATAATCATTTGTTTGAATCCAAATTGGCTAGAAATCGAGTTGGAGCAAAACAGGGAGGTGAAGTTTTTCACGGGTTTTTGTTTGATTATATTTGGCAGTTACGAGAGATTTGAGCTAGGCAAGATAATCTTTCCTGAGATTCATATCAATCTAATAGAGGGATTGGAGTGACCTGTACGGCTCAGAAACGGGTAGAGAAGAGTTTGGAAAGTGGAAAATTCCGAGACTTTCTGCCGAAGAAAAGAGGAGATTTAATCGAGTTTTAGGGTTGCTGTTGTGTATATATAGCCTAGGTATGAGTCATAGAAGGTTATGGATACTTTGGGGGAACTTTAGAACACAACAGAGAACGAAATCAAGAGTTGTAGGAAATTGTTTCTGCTGGTGCACAAGGAAGAACACGAAGAACAAAGGCCATTCAAGACAGTCGTTTTTGGGGTCTTAAAATCAGCGACAAAGCAACAGTGTTTACAACAGTTCCATTGTAACAGCTGTTTTGTAACGCCGATACACCGTTGCAAACAGTCTGTGTTATTACTTTTCACTCTTTTAATCAACTTTTGAATCATAAACACATATTTTGAGACATGATTAATATGAGGAGCTAAACCCCATTGCTGAGGCGATAGAGGAAGTTATTTTTCCAACAAAAAGTGGTATATTGTATTTTATCTTTTTATTTGCAATTATTATATGATTATTTGCCTTGAACTATTATTGAATATGATTTTTATTTGAGTGATTGTGATTTATTTTGATGGAGTATGCTTAGTTTTAAGACTTTTGATGCTTCATACTTGGTATTTACAATTATTACTTTTGAAAATCTACTTGTTGCAATATTTTAGAATCAAATTAAACAAGAAAATTGCATAAATATAAGTATTGGTTTAATCACTTTGAACTTGGAAAATATTGGAATCTTAGCCTCAGTGTTTCTTTTAATATTGATATCATCTTTGTCTAGCTTTGCTATAATTTTGAGTGTTTTTTCTATTTCAGTTTTGAATTTAAGTCTAAAAAAAAATCCTTCACAAGTTCGAGAATCGAATCACTTTTCTTACCACTTTACAAACAACTTCAAAATCACATCATTACCGCGACGATTTTCTACCACATCATTCACGAAAACATGGATAGCAAGAAACTCATCCTGCCAAAATATGTTATATTTGGAGGTTGTTGATGGATTTCGTTTCGCAAGCAGAAAAGGGAGACTTTGACCCGACGCAAGAGCACTAGCATCGAGAACAGTGGACAAAGGGATTTGGAACAAATAGGGCGACAAACGAGTGGGACCCCTTGGTAAAAACCCATATGCCGAGCCGCCTTGTCAATGTTGTAAGAGATCGCTTTGCAAGATCCTCGAAAGAAAGACAATACATGACTTGGCGTGCAGCTTCGCATGAACACCATCTCTCCAACACTCAGATCCTTTTTATCAGAATACAAATACATGTTCGGAACAGGAGCAAAGGTACTGATCGGAGCTATAGACGCATGCACCGGAGCCCATGGACAAAAATTAACCGTGTACGAGTTATCAAGAAATCCAACCAGGTTCGAGCCAATCTTTGGACACCTATTTGACCAGCGCAGTATCCTGAAGCCACCCCAAGACTCGGAAAGTACAACCAACGGTTTTGGGGCGTACTTCTCGAATTTCTCCCACAGCCACGCCTGAACAAAGGCGGCATGAATGTACGGATCCACTTTCATATAGTCGTTTGAAGCACACATATCCGAGACCAGCTAATCCAAGTGTGCGTACAGAGAACCAAGAAACAAACCGCCAATAGGGAGAATGACGCCTTTTGCCAGTTTTATAGCAAAATTGATAAGTTCCTTCCTCATCTCCGTCTTACCGGAGCCGTCATCAAAAATATCTCTGGATAACCAAAGAGCCAAGAACGTCGCGGCATAAAGCGTATTATTCTTATGATTCGACTCCAACTCATCAGGAACCACTGAGACACCCACTAGTCATAAAAGCACTTCATCTCGTTTCCTTTCCGAACGAATCCTTTTTATTTCTCAACCAGGGCGGAATGCATTTCTTCTTCATCCACAGACAACCTAATATCAAGGTTTCCAATTACGGGAAGGTTCAGCAATACAGCCACGCTCTCTAAGGAGATGGTCATTTCACCCCACATGCATATAACCGTATGAGTGTCCGGAAACCATCTGGAAATAAAAGTAACCAAGCCTGGAATATCTTTCCTAATTTGAAGAACTGCGGAAGCCGCGACGGCATCAATAATTTGTGCCTTGGTCAAGCTGGCCTTTAGACATTCCTGGATCAACATGAATCACATCCATTTCTCAAAGGGATTCAACGGGCTCACACTGGTCTTAAAGTCAATGGGAGAAGCACGGTACTCTTTTCTCTGAATACAAAACCTTATTACCCTACCCGGACGAACCGACCGGGCCTCGCTCTCCTTCACTTTCCGAACCAGTCAGGAGGATCGGCACATACTTGGGATGATTTTTTCTAATTGTAGCGGATGTTGTGAAGAACTCATCATCTATGCTTGGATTGGAATTACCCACATCCTTCGATTTACAAATTGTTGACATCCTAATGAAAATTCTCTTACGCTGTTTTCACCGCCCAGATAACTACAATGGAACAATACGAACAGAGATTATTACATAAAGCGCATGGAAATATTTTATCAGTCACAAGAGATCCATCCTGGACACAAACCAATTGGTTTCAAAGTCATTTTGTGCATATGCGAAGAAATGGGACCCGACAGACTCGCATCACCACTTCATCTTGTAGGAAACTCGCCTTGACCCGAATAGGCGCGCACCCAAAGGAAATCATACACACGGCCACACCAGAAAGAGGAGGAAACCTTAAAATCTAGTTCTTTTATGGGAAGGGAATGACAATCCTCGTGCACATCTACTTCGCACAATAATCGAGGCGGCCAACATCACTACAGCATTCGCGCCTAGATTTTATTACAAGTTCAAGCAAAGCATACCTACGGCTAGTGTTCACAAGAATAATATTTTTACAAGTTCATGAAAAGTACGCCTATAGCTAGGGTTTACACTAACAAAAAAAGGAGAAAGCAAGTTAAAGAAGAAGTATTGGAAGGCATACACAGGATTCGCTTTGTCAGCCTTGCTTTACTACTACCACACGACTGGGATAAATAAGTATGCATGAAACAAAAGGAGAAGCCGGCCCTCCTTTTATATGCGTGGTGCATGGGATTTTGAACAAGGAAAGGATTTCCCATTTGAGCCAAGTAAGGAAAAGAGGAAACGGGTCCCGCAAAGACCAATTACCACGCCAAAAACGTCCATGCCATGCCTTGGCCCCCACACGCCAACCATCCACCATGCTTGCCTTCCCAAGACCGCGCCACCCCTTGGCCACACGTTCCGAGTCGTCCTCTATGCTTTTCCTCTCCAAACTGCTTCGCACGCACTTTGCCTCTCCAATCCGTCCCATGCCTTTGTGACTTGCCAATACCAACGAGACACCGCCAAGCCGAGGCGTTATGACGTTCCCTAACCCAGTCAAGATGATGCGTAGCCAGACCAAACCAAACGATCCTCATTTCACCACTTCACGGTCTACACCACAAATAGAATCTATACAAGACTGCCAAACGCGGGATCATGAACTCTCCCTACCTCTAGAAAAAGTTTAGTCGGACTTTCCTGACCATCTTGCATGACTTACGTTTCGATTCCATCCTTGTCTGTCGCCATCATATGCTTACCTCGCAAAAATGCCCCTGTTCCGAGCTAAGCAGGGGACTTAATGTTGATGGTGGTTTTTAGCTTAGGGTTTCGACAAGCCAAAGCCTTAATTCTCACGACGCACGTGCCAATGGATCATCATGCCAGCCACATCCTACCGCGCCAAGGCATGCCAACCATGCTAGCCGCACCCCCCGTGCCAATGGCTCATCATGCCCGGCCCACATCCTACCGCACCAAGGCATGCCAACCATGCTAGCCTCACCCCTGTGCCAATGGAAAATCATGCCATCCACACCTACCGCGCAAAGGCATGCCAACCATGTTAGCCGCACCATGTGCCAATGGCAAATCATGCCCGCCACACCTACCGCGCCATGGCATGCCAACCATGCTAGCCGCACCCTTGTTCCAATGGCAAATCATGCCCGCCACACCTACCGCGCCAAGGAATGCCAACCATGCTAGCCGCACCCCTATGCCAATGGCAAATCATGCCAGCCACACCTACCGCGCCAAGCCATGCCAACCATGCTAGTCGCACCCATGTGCCAATGGCAAATCATTCCAGCCACACCTACCGTGCCAAGGCATGCCAACCATGATAGCCGCACCCCTGTGCCAATGGAAACCATGCCAGCCACACCTATCGCGCCATGGCATTCCAACCATGCTAGCCGCACCCTATGCCAATGGCAAACCATGCCAGCCACACCTACTCACGCCATGGCATGCCAACCATGCTAGCGCACCCACATGCCAATGGCAAACCATGCCAGCCACACCTACCGCGCCAAGGCATGCCAACCATGCTAGCTACACCCCAGATGCCAAGCCAATCCGCACCTTGCCTTGGCCCTAGCCACACCTACCAAACCGCACCTTGCATTGGCCCTAGCCATGCTAGCCGCACCATGTGCCAACGGCATGCCAAACCCTTATCCCCACCATGCCAAGCCAAACCGCACCTTGCCTTGGCCCTAGCCGTGCCAGCCGCGCCATGTGCCAACGGCATGCCAAACCCTTGGCCCCAACATGCCAAGCCAAACCACGCCTTTCCTTGGCCCTAGCCATGCTAGCCGCACCATGCGCCAACGGCATGCTAAGCCCTTGTCCCCACATGCCAATCACACCTAGCCGCGCCACCATGCTGGCCTTCCCTACGCGGCTACCAAAAAAGAAGGAGTGCGACGATCAATGGTCCCCCTTCAATCCCATGAGAAAATCCTAGCCATCCAAGGTTACCAGACGACGCATGGTAACCTTTGGCCCGAAAACCTAAGTTTGGCCACGCCAAACCATGCCATGCCAACGGCATGCCAACCCTAGCCGCGCCACCATGCTGGCCTTCCCTCGCGGCTACCAAAACGAAAGTGTGCGACGATCAACGGTCCCCCTTCAATCCCGGGAGAAAATCCTAGCCATCCAAGGTTACCAGGCGGACATGGTAACCTTTGGCCTGAAAAAACCTAAGTTTGGCCACGCTAAACCATGCCATGCCAACGGCATGCCAACCTAGCCAGCGCCACCATGTCGGCCTTTCCCTCGCCACTACCCAAAACGAAGGCGTGCGACGATCAACGGTCCCCTTCAATCCCGTGGAGAAAATCCTAACCATCCAAGGTTACCAGGACGACACATGGTAACCTTTGGCCCGAAAACCTAAGTTTGGCCACGCCAAACCATGCCATGCCAACCTAGCCGCGCCACCATGTCAGTCCTTCCCTACGCGTCTACCAAAAAAACGAAGGCGTGCGACGATCAATGGTCCCCCTTCAATCCCGGGAGAAAATCCTAGCCATCCAAGGTTACCGAGACGACGCATGGTAACCTTTGGCTGAAAACCTAAGTTTGGCCACGCCAAACCATGCCATGCTAACAACATGCCAACCTAGCCATGCCACCATGATGTCCTTCCCTACGCGGCTACCAAAATGAAAGCGTGCAACGATCAACGGATATCTTTCATCTTGAGATGCAAAATCTCGACCGTCGAAGGTCACCAAGCTATCAAGTCTCCCCAGTGCGACTTTCCATGCAACAAAAACATGCTACATGATTTCCACAAAAATATTCGAGACATCAACACATATCACAAACTGGGGGATCCTCTTTGGTATTGGTTTGGCGGTTTACATAAACATGACGTACACTACGCCGTGATAAGGAAGTGTCATAAGGATGAGGCGGTTAGTAAATACAGGAATTTAATGGTAAAACGTTCTTTTATGGAACATCAATTCCATGCGTTAACGGTTTTATGGAACATCAATTCCATGCGTTAACGTTACCACCTCCTCCCATTTATTCACCCATTTTTCCATTCCTTAATGAGACCGGGGTACGTTTCACTTCGACTTGTATAAATAGGTCTTACATATTTCCACCGAACAACAAGTTTAGTCAGGAGCATACACCACTCAGTAAACGTTTGCTAGCTTTCCCATATGTTAGCTTCCCACTTTCTGATACAAGTCGTAACACAACTACTCTTCCAGAATAAACCATTCTGGTCTCATCACTTTCCTTGCTTCCCTCCCCAAAACCAACCCATTCTCCTCCACTTTATGACCGAAGCAAGTGTGGAACGGCCATTTCTTGGTTTAGGCCAGACTTGTATAGATTGATCTCTCGAATCTAAAGCACTCCCTTGCAGTACATTGTTTAGGGTTTAAATTCGTTTCTCACCCACACACACCCGAAATTACCAAAATCAGCAGAAACCATTTTCACCCACAAACAATTACATAAAATGTATTTCTTAAGCTCAGTTGGGTACTTCTTGTAAGTTAGATAAGCATCATATGCACTTATTTATCATTAAGATAGAGTCAACAGTGAACCTTTTTATTTGATTCACTGTGACATACGTGGACCCATTCCTGTTGCATCCTCATTAGGTTTCAAGTGTTATACTTCGTTTGATGATTTTTCTAGATTTTATTGGATTTATTTAAGACAAAAGATGAAAATGTGGATTGTTTTAGACTTTTTAAAAATACGATCGAAAACTTGTTATCTACATCAGTAAAATTGTTTCAAGGTGATGGTGCATTAGAATTAGTCAAGGGAAAATTTAAGGTGTTCTTGGATGAATGTAGATTTTTTTTATAGAGTGTCTTGTCCTCATCTCCACATAACAAAATGGCGTGGCAAAAAGGATCGAAACATAGATATATAACTGAAATGGGTAGTACTTTAGCTTTTCAAGCTTCTTTAGCTAAGCCATTTTGTTATGACTCTTTCTTGGCAACAACTTATAACATAAATAGATTCCCTACTTGTTCAATTATTTACCAGATTACAATTTTCTCATAACTTCTGGATGTTGCTGCTATCCAAATCTTGATACTTACAAAAGTGACAAACTTAGTCCTAAATTAGCTTTAGTCTGTTTTTGGGTTACAATCATGTTCATAAAGGATACAAGTGTAATGATATTGCTACTCACGAAGTGTATATTTCTGTTCTTGTTATACTTGATGGGATAATGTTTCTTTTTACTGCTTTATCAAATAGTTCTACTCCTCCTCCTACGTCTTATTTTATCCTTGACATTGTTGAGCTCTCACTGCCTACAACGTTAACTATATTGTTGACAGTTACTATCTCAATACTAAGACACTTTGTGTATCTATATCTAATCATATTCCTTGCCTTGAATCCGACCCATTTACTTGTCTTGAATTAAAACCACATATTTCTTAAATTTCTGTGTTGTATCCTTGGAAGATATATTTTCAACTCAAGCTCCAGCTCCAGCTCCAGCTCATACCACTAATTCTACTATTATTATTAGATTCATAAACCTAAGCCTATACCGACTGATTCTGTGTCTCATATTATTGTCAAATATTTATCATTTCTATCTTTGTTGTTTTTATTGAACCTACGAGTTACAAGACTTCTTATAAGGATCCAAAACGGGTACATGCTACGCTTGAAGAACTTACATCTTCGGATGCAAATGGTACATGGAAATTTGATATTTTTGATCATTCTCTAAATGTTTTGGGGTGCAAAAGGGTTTACAAGATTAAATCACTACGGGAAAAACATCGATTAACTACC